>LT727990.1:63049-131232 GCA_900157175.1 Oithona nana
AAACAAGGTTGAACAATTTTAGACCATTTTAAACAAGAATAGACAAGTTTAGACCATTTTAAACCAGAATAAGAAAGGTCAACAAACAGCTGAAAATGTAAATAAACAGCTGAAGTTATTTCTTTGTCAAATATCAAACTTTGAAATTATTCTGAAGGATTTGAAAGGCTTTCTTCTCAAAGTTTTTAAAGAGAAACTCTTATGCACATCTTATGTATGCCACACTTTAGTAGTGCGAAAACTGTGCTTGCTCCTTGAAGATTTTCAAGAAGGGACCTTGAAGGACTAGTGTGCACAAGTCAACAGGAGCCAACGGTCATCAATTTTTGCCAAATTATCCATTGTCGTTAGCCTGCAGAAGCTCTCTAAGGCAATTTCCTTTAGTAGCATGCAGTTCAGGTACTACTTATTCCACACAACAGTGAACAAATATTGCAGTAAAATGTAGAAGAACAAGCTCCATCCACCCTCCCAAAAAAAGTAATCTTAGAGAATGAGAGAGTCTAGACGAACTACTACATCAACGCAGTGTTATGAAGCAAATAAATTTCGTTGAAAATGACAAAAAGAAAATTTGATATTTAATGAATTTTTTAGAGAAATGATTCTAAAGTTGTCAAAATCCTCTTTGAAAATTTGACTGATTTACGCTCCGATAAAATCAGTTTGTTTACAATTCTCAGTGCTTGAACCGATACATATTTTCTAGGGCCTAAAAATCTATTTTGATACTAAATATGATATCTTTTGGGCTAATTTTTGAACCAGTGTGGATTGTACTTTTATATGTGATGTCTCATCTAGATATCAAACGATTTATCTTAGTCTTTCCTCTAGGGCCTCTAGGGAAAGTTTTGTACGAGTCCCTTAAGATTTCGTAGCTTTATAGTACTAAAGAAACAAACTTTTCGTCAACACTTTTCCTTATCTGGTGAATCAATGAAATCCATTAATTATACTGCATGATGGAACCTCATTAGCATTTCTCATTTAGTGATGTCTGGATAACAATGCATCAGAGTAGTAACTAAATATTGGAAAATGTCTAGGTCATTAATCATGGACATACTATAGCGTATAAGTATGTATGTCAACAACGGAAAGTCTGTTTCTTATGCTTATTCTCTGATGGTTATGGTGTCTCAAGAACTCAAATCCTGAAAAAATGGATGATAATTCCAGTTTTAAAAATACATTGCCAAACTCGTCAATCTTATCCAACTTTTCAAAGTGTCCATTTTGTCAACTTTTTTTTCAATTTTGTCCATTTTTGTCCAACTTTTCAATTTTGTCACCCGTACGATTGATTGAAAGTTTCGGTCTTGTTTTGTCTCCTACTTCCAATTTAAAAAAAGTTGTTTTAAGCGCTAAAAAATACTTACATGACTGACCTGTCCACTATCAGTTTCTGTTCCAATGTCCTTTGTTCTGCTATGTTCTGCTTGAATTTTGTTCTTCCTTGGAGGAGTGGGTGGTGGATTGCTGTTGACATGGGACGGGTTTAACATATTGCTGCCATTTCGATGCAGATTGTTAGGATTAGTAGTGCCAGACGACTGTTGTTGTTGTTGAGTAGTTGATGCCTGATGATGCAGTGGATTTTGTGCCATATTTGTTGACCTTTGAAAGGCAGACGAGGAGCCGGAGGGTAGACCGCGACTCTCGGGGGACATGGATTGCTCGGAATCTGGCCAATACTGATCATTAACACCATAATAATCTGCAAAGCAAAAGTTGTCAAATCAATTGAATGCATTTCCAAGTTGCCAAGTATGATGTGCATTCAAACGTAAGAGGTGACCCAACAAGTTTTGGATAGGAACTTTAAAATTCGTGAAATTGTAATGTTGAAATTATTTGTCAAAAAATTCGTCAAATTGAAGGGCAATCTGCATCGCTAAGCTAGAATGTCAACAAACTTTGAAGAATTTTTCGGTTTTTATGATTTTGACAGATCCAAAACTTGTTGGGACACTCTGTAATACTGACATTGTTCATGTAGCAAATAATTCGGATTTTTTTAAAGAAATAAAGGGAAAATTGGGACTGTTTTATGTGGTCGAACTTTCACAAATAACTCCAATAAATCAGCAATACATTTGGCATTACAGACACGTTTTCTAAGGTGACGCCCGCGTTTTTTATGTGTAATCGAAAAGCCATTTGACGTATTTAAGATTCTATGAGGCAAGCTTCCGTAAGCGTTTTTGTCCCTATCCACAGCTCGTAAAGGGTGCAAAAGTTTTTCGATATATTTGAAGATCTTCTAACATCAATTTCTCAAAAGAAGAGATAGAAGGGCAAAAAATCTTTTCATTTCGATCTCTTTCTTGGATGCACTTTTTTTGCTCATACATTTTTGTACGTCTCATGTCTTTTCCTGTGAGATACACTACAACTCAAATCCTATTTTCTGTCAGAAATTCAATTTTGACAAAACTTTACTTTCAGAAGATTTTTTTTGGCATTTTAAAAATTCAAAATCTCTTGTCAAATTGGGTTCAAAAAATCAAATGTAATACTCAAAAGTTAAACTTTTAAAACAAAAAATGGTGGTTTTTAACAGTGTGTAAAATATCAATATAATCTTTGAAAATAAAATGAGACTTACTTGAAGCATCATCGTACATATTAGCACGTTCGAACATATCATACATCTCCTCATTCTGTTGATCTGGACTTTGCGGATTGTTTCGATTTTGAACTGTTGACTTTGCAGTTGTTGCGTTTTGAGGATTTTGAGGCTGCTGGGCATTTGTTGAAGAAAAATTGGCCCCGATTTTGGCCAATCCTGACGCCAGAGAAATGGCTCCTGCAGCTGCCGAATGCGTCGCGGAGGCCAAGGCAGCGGCCGCCGTGGCCTTTTCGCCGTAAATGGATTGGGATGGTGCACCATATTTGCTCACTTTTTGCTTCCGGTATAAGATAACTGCGTATTCTATTAGGGAAATTCAACTTTAGTTTCAATATAAACCTGACTTTTCCGCTAGATGCCCAAATTGGGAATTTGGATACAAAAGTTTTACGATTTTTTTGTTTACAAAATTGAACCTTACCTATTAGCGAACCAAATACGAAAAGTATACAGGCAAGCATCCAAATCTCGATGGCTGTGAGTCCCTCGGCTTTTGGAGAATTGGTAGTTATGTTGTTAAAGATGTTAATCAAGACAAGAAATAGTGTGATGAGCAGTGCCATTCGCCCTGAAATACAATCTAGGATTTAGATGAAACTTTGTAATGTTTGAAAATCGCCCAAAAAAGTCTCATTTCATGACTTTGCGAGCGATGGGAACGACCTTTAAAAAACTTGCGTAAATTGACATTGATATACCTGGTACAATATCCGGAGGTATAAGATGTGAAATCCAGGAAACTACGACAAAAAGGCCCGAAGGTAGGTAATAGGTAATAATGTACGACATCACATGCCGCTGGAGATTCTGCAATGTAAAAGATAGTAGCTTAGCATTTTTTGTCTAGCCTTTTGCACACTTTGTAAGAAAATTCAATATTTTGTCCATAAAATCCAAAACATTTTTGTAACCCTAACGTTTTACAAAATTGAAGGTAATGTAAACAAACAGTTGAAAATGTCAATAAACAGCTGTAATTCATAAAAAAATGTCAACAATCAGCTGTATTGCTTTCCATTTTTTTGACAAAAGATAAAGTTTTCTAACAGTGAAAGAGAGCGGAGATGAATTGGCAAAAGTTTTTTTTTCCCTTGCGGCCAAGCTCTCATGATGCTGACAGTAACGATCTGGTGGTTTGTTAGATACACTTCTTGAAAAGATTGACTATGACTCTTTTTTGTAAGTGTCTAGGCAAACGTTTGGTCTTTGTCTGATCCTTTACACTTGAGTAAGTCTGAAGTAGATGGCTTAAAAAAGTAGCTACCAAAGATAGCTCTGCGATGTATCATCATTTTAAAAACAACGGAACGAACTGTCGCATAATACAAAAGGAGAAGCAAACTGTGATACGATGTGAAGTAGTAGTCTGTGGCAAAACTGCTGAATACATCCCATGAATAAAATACAAGCAGATAACATCAGATGTGGAGTTGTTCTTACCATTTCGAAGCCAGCCAAGGAGTAATTCCCAAGGGCCCCGGCCAGAAAAATTTTATCCTTCTCGCGCAGGTTCCGTATCTCAATGCTATAGTCCAAAATAATAGACTGCTTCTGTATAAAAGTCAATTTGGAGACTCGAAAGAGCATCTTGGTCATATCATACGAATAACTTCCAACCTGTAAAAGATACAATAAATATTCAAGTAGGCTAAGAATAGGTCAAGTCAAACATGAAAAAACCCGGAAAGAAATCGAACTCAATCACGCAACCTCTACAACTATATTTTTGTATGTAATCTAGCATGATAAAAAAACATGTAAATATACTGCATCACTATATTCATAGAAAGCATTGGAAATAAGGTGCAATAGCGTACAAATACCAACTTCTATTAGTAACTGTATTCATTTGTCAGATAAATGAATGTACTACTTTTGAATGAATGAATAGTAGCCAGTACTTTTCATTCAGGTCAGTACTCTTTTAGTAACTAACAAAACTTTGTACTTCTTTGCAACTCTACCAGAAAAAATAGCTGCAAAGTTTCTATGTTTTAGTATTCAACATCATGTCCTCCAACTGTAATGATTCGGCAGTTTTTGCAACCAAATTATATCAATTTCCTTAAAAAATATCTCAAGAGAAGAACTGTAAACTTCTTTCTTCCTTTTCTCATATTTGTAAAAATGTGTGGTTTATGTACTTTTTCAAAGCTCATTTCTGAAAGGAACTGCTGAGTTTTACAACATTCACACAAAAAAACTGTACTCTTTTTGTAATGTGGCTTCTCGTCTCTTTTTTTTTTTGCCATTTTGATGAAAGATGACAAAGGAGGATTCTTCCTCTAATGAGAATTTCATTGACAACCTTTTTTTTTTTTGTTTTAGGGTTTTTTGTTTGAAAGTACAAATCTTGATTACAACAAGACTTGCAACAGAAGTGAATTAGAAAGGCCTTTTTTGGTCTTTTTCAAGTAATAGTTTTCTATCTTATCTTAAGTGCAAAACTGAGCTTCTTTACCCAAGATTCCACTTTAGACAAAAATTGCATCAAGTGCAAATGAAATTGTTTCCTTTAAAAACAATCAATTTTATACTGACCTGGAATTTGCAAACTTGAGTATCAAGTGGAAAAGAGTCGAAAAGCATGGGGCAAATAAATGTAATGTGAGTAGCTTGACTGTAGTAAATCTCTTTTCGGTTGTTGATCCATAATCCAGCCAATTTAGAGAGTACGTCAATCACTTTGAAGGATTTGAGGTTGTAAATGTAGATATTTGGCACCCATAGGTCATGTATCAATTCCAAATTGACTGAAAATAAATAAATTCATAGAGTTTTTAATTCTCACTTACGAATTTATAAGTTGAATCCCCGATCATCGAGCTCCTTGCAGGAAAAGGAAAGTTGTGTTTTCGCGAGATTTTTCCCCGTCAAAATAAAGTATGAAAAAGCTAGACAATGCAGAACTATTGATATTTCACAACTTTTTTTTTTTCGCTGAAATAATTTTTTTGAATTTTGCTCATTCAAATTGGAATTTGACGTTGAATGATAAAACGAAAAAATAAGTCAAGACTGAGAAGTCAAAAAGTACGAAACTTGCTATTTAAAGTAAACTTCATTCCTAAAAACTTTATAAAGGACAAAATGGCAAACATTGCAAAAATTGCCATTTAAAAAAAACTTTTACCTTTTTTAAAGAATAGTTCTACTTTCAGAAAATGTCTCAGACAATTATTATTTTGCCGGAAAAAATCCACTCGCATCTTCATAAAATTGAGATCAAAACAAACAAAATTCTCAGCTCTCAACTCGACTCGATCAAAGCAAAGCAAAGAAAAGGCGCGAGGAGATCCAATTTTCTTTCTCTCTTCTTTGAGATCTAGTAATTGAATTTATACCTGGAACAAGCTGCTCATCTGTGGTGATGTTTTCGCTATTGAAGAACTCTTGTGACAAGTTGAGACGTGGCTCGGACCATTGGACGTTAAAATACAGCGAGAAAGTGATGCTGTAGTCCTTGTCATCTATCTTCAACACGTCAGAGATCTCGATTCCTGAAACAGCAAAGCAACAAACGTGAAGTTTTTGAAAACAAGTGCATCATCATCCAATCCAATAGAAGAGTAAGAGTTTTTTTTTTCTTTCTAGAAATATATGGTCTCGAAAGAAGCGTCAGCATTATAAAATTGCTGATGCGTCTGCTAATCTAAAAGGCCATTAAAACACAAATGTTGAAAATCTTACAAAAAACCGACAAGACAAGAAATTCTAGAAAGCTTTAAAAAATCGAAATAGAATTTTTCAAGAATTCTGAAGAGTCCCAAATAGTTTTGGATAGTGATTGAGCAAAAAATATCTCAAAATCACATATGACTAAAAATTCGTGACAGTTTGTTTACATTTGAAAAGGCGATGCAGATCCCCCTTCACTTTGACGAATTTTTTGACAAACGATTTCTTTCGCGAATTTGATCATTTCCATCAAAAATTGCAGTTAAAAAAAGGCCCAATTTTTTTTCAACCATTGTGATCATCCATTAGCAGACTAAAACTGCAAGGGTTAAAAAAGGAAATGAATACGCATCATCATCATTCCGGTCGGCCGTTAAAGTAGCTAAATGGGCGGTCGAGGAGTAGGAAGAAGAGAGCTTGTACAGTGCTTCAGCACTTCAGCAGCTTGTTGAGAAACCTTTATACATTAATGCGGTTAGAGGCCTTTTTTTGCTGCAAAATGCCCTATGGGCATCACGAAAGGAGGCAAGACTGGAGATGGGAAAGAAGAAGGTTCAGCGGAAGTTTTTCATCAACAAAAGTTTTGTGGCAGTCTGATGATACTGGATGACGCTTTAGTGCTTTTAGTGGAAACTTGGTATGTTTACGAGGATTGGCCTCTGCTACTCTTCTCATCATGTCATTAGAAAGCACAGCTCCAAATTGCTCTTGAAAAGTGTCTCAGAAGCTCAGCAGAAACTTCAACACAAGAGCCAAAGCGCAAGCTCCTGTTGCCAAGAAATTTCCCATCATCTTTCAATTTATAGTAAGTTGAACAACTTCTCTAAAGTGAACATTGTTTCAAAACTAACCTTAAAAGCAAGTACATATTTCAAAATTAAATATGTATTTTTTACACCCAAATTATGTCATTTTTATGGATTCTACCCAATTTTCAACATTTTTATTGATGACCATGTTGAACCTCCTTTTTTTGAGCTTTAGGACCCAAGTGGACAACCCCATAGAATTTGGTCACACTTTTGATTACATCAGGTCAACAAAAACAACCATTTTTCATTTTTGATCAAAGTCACAATTTTTTGTTTGTCCCTCTCCCCCAAAAGAGCCTGAAATTCTCATCATTTTTGACTTGCTCTTTACTGCAGTTTCTTATGGAAGGAAGGTGGCAATGCTTAGGCAAACATTCTCAAGTGACTGATGCACTTAGCTTGACAGCAGAGCCCTCTCATGTTGCCAAAAAATGGCGAGCTGTCCATTTTCCCCTCTAGTTCAAGGTCTTGATTCATGATATGTATATGAAAGGGGAGTTTTTAAAACTGTAAACACATTTGACTTGCCAAGATGATTATCATACAGATGACATTAGCCAAGTTTTGTTTGTAAATACAATGTTCAAACTATTTTGCAACTTTTAGTAGTTACATAAACATTCCATATTTTTCTGGTAAAAGAACATATTTTTCTTGGCTCCACTGAGGAATAATTTAGGCTAAAAGAAGCAGGGATCTGGCAATGCAGAGGACTACTAAGTCAAGATTTTTCTTCTAATGTACTTAGCATATGAAGTGTTTGTTGGACGAAAATGTTTGCATTATCTTGTGGTGTTGGATAAACATTGGATCATTTTGGATGGAGTCTGCTGCTTCATACTCATTATTAGGTAGGACACTATATACCCAAAGCTTTCTTTTGTAGTTGTCTTGATATTGTTTTTTAGTGCAAAATCTCTCTCTTTTGTAAAACAGTGAGATGAAGATTATGTTTGGTTAGACAACAACAACTTTGGTAAAGAAGAAGAAGCTTTTTATTGGCCTCTTTGATGCAACTTGATATCAAAGAAAAACCCTGACCTGACTTCCCAACAGCCATTCTCAATCAACATGTACCAAAAGTACCAAATTCAAAATCATCTTTTATACTATGTAAAATGAATCCTTATTGACTACATCTGTTAATGAAGACGTCAAAATTCAATTTCCCTGAGAAGACTATTGGCCAATTGCGTATTTCCAAGTGATTCGGAGGGGTCTAAGACCTCCTTTGGATGTGGGGTGGGTTCTAAAATATTGCTTCTAATTATCTTTATGAGGTGCACTGGGCTCCTCAGCAGACACTGTAATGCACTTACCAATGTCAATGAGGTTATGGTCATTTCTGTAGGGAAGGTCGAACTTGCTGTATTCAAGCGGAAGACAAAGAATTTTCTTCTTTACATCTTGGCATGAAACCACTGGATTTTGAATGATCCCATTCACTGTATTATGTGAATTATAAGCTTGGATAGATGATGACCAGGTGGTTATAAACCAGAGCCACCACCAAAGCACAGCTCCTTTCAAACCTCGGCAGGAACCCATTGTAGTCACGAACCCATAATGTTCCTCCTGCAACATCAAAATTGTTATTTTAAGCCTATTTTCCTCTGTTTCTTGTCAGAATCAATTTAGAAGGCTCAAACATTGTGGAAAGGCCTAAGGGCGGAGTTCTAAGCTCCTCCTCCTGTTGTCTACAACATTTTGAATGATCAAAAGGGGATGACTTGACATCAGCCTAAGCTTTCTAAGATGCCCCATCATGCCTCATGGGCAATCCATTAAAAACATTATCCTAAGTGAAAGAGTCTGCTGCCTCTTTGAAAAAAGAAGAAGGCAAAGCCCCCTTTGGTCCTTGGAGATAGATTACTGCAGAAGGGCTGAGCATAATTCTGCTGGCTTTGAATTACTGTGTTGTGCATCTGGATTCTGGGGTCGATTATTGGTGAGTGTTTTTAATGTACTAGACTATTTTTTATCCCTTTATTGCACACTGTCACAAATGTCCATTTTTTGTTCAAAAATTTAATCAGATAGAATTTTGGCGCTAAAATTCAAATTTTCAAAACAAAAATTTGATTTGATTGGTTTATTTTAGGGTTTTAGGCGCGAACATTCAAATTGCAAAAATATTTTCAGCAGAATATTGTTTCACTAAAAAAGTGAACTTTTACCGCAGTGTGTATCGGAGAAGGAACTTTGGAAGCAATAGTAAAAGCATCCGTAGTAGAAACAGGATTTTCCGATGGGATTATGCAGTGTATCCGCAGAATCCCCATTGGCTAACAGTCTCAAATTACTTTTTTTTTGCTTCAGACCGTTTACAGACTCTTTTAGTAACACAGCAAATATTATATCGCAAAAGAACATGTGATCAGAAGATAGCAACTAAAATCTAAATTGTCTATACCACAAAGGAAACAATTTGTTTCCGAGCAATTTGCTGCATTGCACTTTCTCTCCGCGCGCTGCAACAAGCGTCACGCTCAAACCTTTCTTTTGCAAGAGGCAAAAATTGTGTCCCTCGTCTTGGTCAAGTCGACATCAAAGTTTTTTGATTCATCCATTCATTCATCAATTTGTTGAATTTCTGACCAAAGGTTGTGAAAAGATTTGCTTGACAATCTGCCTAAATTTTTTGGGTTACCTACTTATTTGTTGGGAATGTCCTTTCTTTCTCTTTTCCCCCAACTATTGTGTTTTTATTGTTGCTACTGCCTCCTACAACCTTTTGTGTAACAACTTTCAGCTATTAATTTCTGTCTCTTTTCTGGCAGACAAATCGTGGGGACGGCCATTGCAGATTTGGTTTCTTTATTCTTGAGAGACTCCCCTAGCACTCAATTCTCCTAAGTATGATTTATTTTTGACAAGTGCATCATCTATCTGAGGTTTTTTTTGCAAGCTGGTTTTGATCTCTTCCTCTACTGCTATGCAAGTAAGTATAGTAGCAAAATGCAGAAAAATGCATAGTTTTGACAGTAGGAAGAATGCAGTAGTTGTCCTACCAACTTTTTTGATTTTTTGTATTTCGGGTACATATCCAAAATGATTTTCTTAAGTCACGCTCATCTCCTGATGAAAAACATGTAAAATCTAATTTCACTCACTATATCTCTTTAATCTTGAAAAAAATGAAGTTTTGAGCAAAAAAGTTTTTATCTTTCCCAGTCTTCTAAAACTTTCAAAGTCAAAACTTTTTATTGAATATAAAAACCTCCTTTTGACTGCTTCAAGGAAAACGCCAAATGGAGTGGAAGAAAATGAGAATTGGTTAACTTTCAAAATGCATCTTTGGATGTTTGATGTTTGTAATCAAAGCATCACAGAATTTTGGACCCCAAAATATCTTTTGCCACAGTGTGTAGTATGTACTCAAGAAGTGCCAAAGCACTAAAAGAATATCAACTTTATTGGGAAACTTTTTAAAGCCTAGTATATTCTTTCACTTTGAATGTATTTGGGTAAAACTTTCACCATCATTCAGACAAAGAACAGAAAAGAAGAATCAGTGCATTTTTCTGTGTTTTGTTCTTTTTCTTGTGACAAATGTGCCTATCCCCCAATCACATTGATTGGTGCTGAACAAAATGGATACTTTATCACTGTGCTTCTAAAGTAATCCAGACTGTTACCATTGATATTATGTTGCCAGCTTCTGCTGTGTCATTCTGGTATCTTTCATGCAATCCAGTGTGCCATGTCAAGTAGCCTATGAGGTAATGGCATGATCACTGAAAGGACCAAAAATATGCTTTCTTGGAATTTTTTGGATACTTGGACTTGGACATTCAGTTGTATAGAGACTCAAATAGGAGTCATGACAACAGTAGTTGCTTGACCCATAATGTAATTAGATTCCTTTTGTTGTGGTTGTTGGGACAACCATTACTGTTGTGTTAAGGAGCATTTCTACTCAATGGTAATTTATTGTATCTGTTGTTGTAGCATGCTCACAGACCATTACACTAATGCTGCAAATTTTTCTCTCACCTACAATCAGTGTTGTTTATTTTAGAACCAATTAATATACTACTTGTTTTTTTTTCTTTCAGGATTTTGGAAACTTGTTGGAAACTCTTTTTTGATGGTGTGCTCATTATGAAGATACTCTTTGTGAATTCTAAATCTTTTCCCCCTAGTCTTTGAAGTTGAGACAAATGTTTTTGAAACTATAGCTTAGGCCTATCCCCAGCCTGCTTTGTACAAGATTGATTGTGATTGAATTTCCGGAGAAGTCAAGGAAAATTGGCCTATTGACACAACTTCTATGAAAATGGTCTGATGGCTCTATCTGCCTATACTACAAGTTTTCTTTCTGCTACATTGTAGATACCATATCCCAGGTTCACTTATTTTGGAGAGACAAGCTTTTGTTGTGACCAGCAGCTGGAGCTAACAGTGCTGAGGTAGGTTTGTGACAATAATAGACACTACTCTTTTCAAGGGCATAATAGAGTCAAGAGGCAACCATGCTGTAAGAACATGGTAATGTTGCGCAGAACAGAAGTAAAGAGCATGATGAATGGTTAGTGGAACCTTAGAAGCAAAAATACAATTCTTCTCAGCAGAATGGTACATAGAGCAGCAGCTAGTATCATTGCTTCAATACCTATTTCCTAATGAACTTTTGGTGTATGAGAAAAAAAGGTACATACCACTTATTGGCATTTTCTCTTCCTCTTCCTGCTACAATTTGCTTGGGAAGATACATTTTCCCTATGTAAATAATTTGTGCCCAACTGCAAAACCAGGATGATCCAGTTTGGGTAGTTGAGGTCAGCCTCTACATCTTTGAGGTCATTTATGGTAGGTCCCAACAGCCTCACCTAACTTTTCCACCAAAAATGTATTCATACCTTCTTTGTGTGCTTTTTTGGAACAAACAGATAAAGCCTGCCTAGACTCAAAAGCTAAGAATGGGGATTTAAAA
Organism: Oithona nana; assembly: GCA_900157175.1. NCBI lineage: Eukaryota > Metazoa > Arthropoda > Copepoda > Cyclopoida > Oithonidae > Oithona > Oithona nana. The sequence continues at coordinate 75,111 of LT727990.1, forward strand.
TTGAATCAGACAATGTCACGTAAAGTAGCATTGCAGTCAGTACATTCTAGAATTCACTGTCTGTGTCTAGTCCTCCCTTGAAATTCCATACATTTTCCTCCTAGAAACAGGAGACTAAACTTCTAAATGAATATACTGACATAACAAAGTCTACTTCTATAATACTTTGCAAGTTTCCAGAAACGTACACTTTGCAAACTCTGCTGCTTCAGACTTTAGAAAGTCCTTTCAGTAATTGAGTCTGATTCTACTTTTAATCTCAGTTTTTGTTTTTCTTTACTCAGTGGCAGTGGCAGCAGCATGAAGGAGGCTTTTGCAGTTCCAAATTGATAGTGTGTGTATCCTTCTTTAGAGAAGTAGTCTTTCTGGTATTGAGAAAGCACTAGATTCTTATCGGATCTGTCATCTCAAAAGCACTACTACAAAATAAAACCTTCTCCTCAGTCCTCTAGCTTCTACCATCTAGCTGCTACGAAGTGTATTGGAAATTCTCAGTCCTTCTAGTATATTTGTACAGTTTGTTTACGAGACTTGGCCCAAAATACTGCAAAATGCAATTCAATACAAGGACAGGAAATTAGCAACACATTTAAACTTCATTCCAATAGTACTATAGTACAAAACTGTACTCGTAATTCCTACATGTATTTCCGATAATAATGCAAAAAAACTGTTGTATTCCTCAAAAATGTATAGTCTCCTTATTCTGTATATGTTTTTCAGACAAAATACTGCAGTAGTTGTCAAAATGATGCCTTCAGGGAGAATCCAATTCTCTCTCTCTATCTTACCTCAAAATATGAAACTACAAATGCGAATGAAGGACGGGTGAGAAGACAAAATTGTTAGAAAGACCATTTCAAAATACTTTCAAACAGTTTATAGGCAGGTAACTACCGAGGAGTAGCTTTGTGTGAAAGTACTCAGGACTTTTGACACCTTTGGGGACAAATAAATGTAACTAAAGTTGTTCTTCTGGCAAGTAAAGTAGGTTGTAGGATACATTCTTGTGTATCTAATATTCGTGCAGTAGCACAATTATTAGATACTCAAGAGCACTTATACAGAAGTTACAACTCTTAGATGTTAGAACAATCCGTTGTTGAAGAAAATAAATACATAGATGTATTGAGGCCAAAAATGATCACCCAAAGAAGGAACATAGTACAGGCCACAGGTGTCTCCATCTTGACTCACAAAAAAGAGATCTTTAAAAAAAGTTGATTGATGGAATTGTGGGCCAGCAGACAGACAAGACATCCTTGGGCTCAAGGGACTGAAAAAAGTTTTGCACACAAAAGGTTTTTTTGCATTGGTAAAAAGAGACTTTTTTCTTTTCTAAACAGCTGCTTGTGCAGGCTTGCCTACCCCTTTCAATTGCTTTTGACAAAAGTATTGAGCAAATACTTTCAAAAGAATCAATATTCTCTTTCATGTACTCAAGTGTCACTCCAAATAATCAAAAGTTATATGAAGCACATGGAAAAGGGGGAAAAGTTTTCAAAACACTCTGTTTTATGGACATTTATCTCAACCATTGTGTAAGTACTAATCTTTTTATTGTGAATTACAAGAATAAAAGAGGAAAATTAGTGTTATGGTCCTGTTTTGTTCTACTATTATCCGTCAACGCAAAGCTTTCTGTTGAGGACATTTTGAGTAATAAAAAGGATTTGAGAAAGAGAAAAAAATCCCTTCTTTTGCTGAATTGGTGTGCAACAAAACAACTGTTCTTCCCTATTGACTTCCACACCATAAAACGTAAGTCCGTTTATGTTCTACTTTTATTTTCATAAAATGTAGCAAAGTTCACACTAAAAAATGAACTTGCTAGAAATATCCAAAAAACTGCACATTTTCAAGAGACCAAACTGTACTACTTTCCAGACCCGAAAGAAAAGGTCACCGAAGTAGCACAATTTATTTGTAACTGTGATTAATGAAAAGACCACTAATGATTAGAAATGGGCATGGAAGTCTAGACGATTACTCCAAGAACTGTGCATATAAAGAATAGATTAATACCAATACCGCCATTTTGGTCTTGGAAATCAGTGGATTTTTGCTCATTTTGCCAATTATATGACTCCCTAAGGTAGGAAGTTAGATTTGGCAAAATTATCTGATTTCCAAAAACCAAGATGAACCACTTGGCATTACTCTATTCTTTAAATGCACTACTCCAAGAATCATCAAAGGCTTTCATGGAATACAGCAATCATGAGGCTGCTGCACTAGAGTTCGCCTTTCAGCTTTCATTCTTAGTCAGTCTTTATGGTAATTGCAACGATGACTCTCGAAATACTTGAAGTCACAGGGTCATTCTGTCATTCATTGCTTGAAAATCAACTACAAAGTCATAGTTTTAATTGCATTTAGAGGTACAATTAAGTATTGATTATCTAATTCCATAATTGTTATGTCTTGTTATGCTTCTTGGTTTTTATAGCCTTGTTTGCTTACTATTGACATTTTGTGAAGTGGCAGTGGCAAAAGAAAAGCAAAAAGTTGGCTGTGTTTTTCTTCCTTCTAACTTTTGCTTTCGTGTCAGCTAACGTGTAAGTAAAAAGGGGAAAATGTTGAATCTCAAGCCCTCATTTGTCGATGACAGTAATTTTCTGCGTCACTGTGCAATCTCCCATAATCTCACGTTATTCAAAGAATTTAAAGTGATGAAAAGGAGATGAGAAGAAGAAGGCCCTACCAGGATGCCTTATTCAAGAGCTGAGGCAATTAATTCAAAGCATTTGAAAGGTTGGAAGTGAAAGCCAAGAAGAAAATGGGGGAAATTATGGAAATCATCTGAAAACTGCACATTAATCTTACTACTAATACTTGATTGAGAAGTGAACAAGTATGGATTTTCTTTACATAATAAAATCCAAAACGAGAATTTAGATTTCAAAATCAGAAAGGATCTGCAACAAGAAGAAGACTTGATCCTCAGTTGAATGAGACTTTTTCTGTGTTTTTCTAACACCGTGAAATAGCAGAAGACTTGATCCTAGCTGTGTCAAAACTGTACTTCATAAGGTTATGTGGAAAGTTGTGTTATTGGTCAATGTTTTGTTCTATACCACACCAAGACTTGTCCAAGTCCAATCCGCTGCTGCTCTACTTGTCATGTTTCTGCTTTCTTTGCTCGAGTCCAATATTTTTTGTGCAGATGAGTAGCCTCTCGACTGTTATGGTCTTATGTCCTAAAAACTTTTTTTCTGACTACTACTGTAACTAAAGTAAAAAGATGGAAATTATGATTGTTGACACATGCGCCCGGAAAAAAAGCATGTGTTGTTGTAACTGATTTGACAGGCAGGCTGGAGCTAATTAATGCGCCTTCTCTGAAGAAGATGCATGAGAAAACGCGATGTTTTTTTGGCTTGGACTCAAGATTACATCGGAAACTCAGACTTCCTTCCAGACTTCTTTTGTTAGATGGATCAGTACTATGTTTCAAAATCGGTCTCAAATCATTCCATTTTCTGTTCAATTTAGAAAAATATTTTAACTAAAATCCGTATTTTGAAATTTTTTTTAAAACTTTAATTTTTTTACGTCAAAACAAAGTGTGATACAGCTAGGAAGTGAAGAACCGTTGTGTTTTCACGATTTTTTCTAAAAATTAATTTTCGCAATTTTTTAATTTTCTATACAAATTGAGATTTTTAAAGTTTTTTCAAACATTGTGGCGTGTAGATAAAAAGATACGAAGTACTGAATCTAAATACATTAGGCAAATCAGTTTCAACGTGAGCATTGGAGCTGCAATCTCCGTTCTGCAGTACATTTTTCCTTTGAAGTCAAGAGAAATGGCTGCTAGAAAGCAACTGATGATACACCTTGTATACAACATGCGAATACAAAGTAGCCTTAGCTGCTGAGTATCAGCTCAAGCAAACTTTATTTGATAAAGATGCACCATACATAAAATAGATACAAAGATCACGATGAAAGAATACGAATTTTTACTCATTGCTTTTGTACAAAATGTATGAATGAGAGAATCCCACACATACAATGAATACAATGCTTGAGGCCCTAGGAAATTCGAAGGGTTTGAAAATCCTTTTTTCTGAGAAACAAAATTAATTTTTCAAGAATATTTCATCTCGTGATATACCATCTTTTTTACCAATGCAATGCAAATGGTTTTATTATTTATGAAAAGCTAGTGGTTGACAACTGGTTTGGCTTAGCAAAAGCAGGCCTCTTCAATGATTACAGACGGTCGTGTACTTACTTCTGACCCTGAGAAGGAGGCGTAGCATGTTATTGCCAAATGAAACTTAAGCTTTATTGAAGATCCAGTAAACATATTAGGGTGAGTTGAATTTTTCAGATCAAGCTGTAGACTTGACATGAGATGCAAAATTGGTTATTACTGATCAACCATTTTTCGATTTTTCCGAAGTATTCTGGATTTTGTATACCAAGTCTAGAGCTTAGTCTGTAAAAATCAACTCACCCTAGCTAAACATTTTGAAGTCCCAATTACCAACGTCAAGACGTCAACACCAAGCCTTCTTAGAAGTCCAATTTTTCTTTAAGGATTTTTTACAGACCTTAATGTATCATTCATTCATCTGCTCTAGGTTACCAATTCAAAATAAAGTTGCAAACTCGCTTGTCCGTCGTTTCGCTGAGGCTGCAAAACATCGGCGGAAATGACTTTATTTTGCATTGGACACATCAGATAAGAGATGAATACGATATAAATCTATCTAATGCATTTTTAAAAAGTGCTTTGCAATCATTTCTTATTCAGTTATACTTGAAGGGTATATTTCTAATAATACAACAAGATGATCCATTGACTGCTGAGAAGTAGAGTGGTGACAGCAGGTAAAGAAACCTTTTTCATGCTTTTATGATTGTGAGGACTCTCTCTACCTTTTCTACTACTTAGGAAACATGAAATGTAAGAACATAGTCTTGATTGTTACAAAGAATGCAGTTTTGATCCCCAATTAGAAGACAAAAAAGTCACTTACTTTGGGCTTTTTTGCTCCCTTTCATTTTCCAATTTATTTCTTGCCTACCCCTTCCACCTAACCAGATTTAGGGTCGTTAATTCTGTATTTCACCTTATCCTGGATTTTTATTTGTTCCTTACCCAATTCCTAAAGGGTTGAAAACCAGTTCAATTGGTCTCTTCTCACTATTATCTCGAATTTGAATAAGTAAGAGTTTTTGTGCTTTGTATCCGAATACAAGCGCAATAACCACAGACTGACGGTTAGATGGCGTCAAAGCAATCGCTAAAGAGAAGCTCCTTCTAACGTTGTTGGCGGCCTCTCGGCAAGCCGCTCACGGCTCCTACAACCATCGAGGTCTCCGTTACTTTATTCCGAGGTCCCCTCAGCTACTCTCTGCTTAGCTACAGAGCCAGAGGAGTATTTGCCCTTCCAATACATTTCTGTAAGAACATAATGTACGGAGAATGAGAGAATTTTTTTTTCATTCACCTTAAGGTCGTCAGTTCTGTTTTTCTTCTAATCCTTTGAAATGAAAAGGAGAGTTTCTTTTCCTTTTTTACTATTAAGTAAAAGAATCTTTTAATGCCGCTGGGAAATCCCTTTGTAACTGAAAATGTTATGGAGTGCGAGTGAACCGCCACAGACATTTTTGTGGAAACATTCTCAGTCTTTTTCTGCAGTTTTTAGAGAGTCCAAACACAATGTATTATTTCTTCAAAAATTGCCAGGATACAGAGAGCGGTCCATGCTCCGGCCGGAAGACCCTAAAGCGAAGGTGGAATCTTTATGAGTTTATCTACTTTAAAAGGAATCAATAAATGAATTTTCAATGAATTTTCAATGAATTTTAATACACTGTTGAGGTTTTAAGCCAAGGGGCAAAAAATGCTAAACTTTTAGTTTCACGCAAAAAAGTTTTTGGTTCTTTGGAATTTTCCAGAGAAGAACTTATGAGACAGAATTCCTCAGAAAATCTTATTTTAAAATATTGCGAGCGAAGCGAAACAATAATCTGATTGCGAAGTTGATTTTCAAGGCGCATTCTGGACATTTTTTGAGTCTTGAAGAAGGGCTTAGTAACTGAATTTTCTTATGTTTACACTTCTACATAAATTTTCTTTATTATGTAAGAAATTGTACCCAATTTTAAATTCATTCATTCCTTCATTCTGTCATTCGTGGACAAGTCTAGACAACGCCCTATTTATTGACTTTTCAGGTATCCACGAATATTAGGTAAATTCAAATGAGTGAAATTAGACATTTCTGGACTCTTGTTCCTCTTCCAACGTTTTGTGAAATTAATTTAGAACATTTTGGCATTTTGGAAGGTCAAAAATTCTCCAATGTATATCTTCAATGGAGCCTTAAATTGTGTTTTTTGTAGTGCTGAAAAAGGGTTTTCCAAACGGATATGACCATCGGGGATTTACGTGCCTGATGCTGCTACCATATACTGCAAGAAAAGGAGTTTTTTTGTGCATGCTTTCACACTACGATGAATGATCTTAGAGCATCAATCATCTCTAAAGCATTCTTCTCAGGATTGTACTACTAAGCAAAGTAGTAGTATTATGCCACTACTACCCTGTTTGTGAAAAACCTAGTTAATGATGTAAGGAAAAAGGAAAGGTAAGTACTAAGTAGGATACCACACCATGTTTTGTTTAGCCTTCTATTGATTGTAGTAGTAGTGCGTAAGGTAGCTCTCTAAATCCTTGAGTAAATCCAGAATATTACTTCTTCAGTCCCAGTTCCATTATTACGTCTCTTCGATGGGACTTTTTGTCTGTTACGTTACATAGTTTTCTTGCGATAATTACTATGGTTGAGAAGAAAGTGTCAGTGGAGATGACTAAGTACTTGTACTTATATTTACTTGGATACAGAACCAAAAGTTAATTAACCAATCATTTCTGTAATAAGATATACCTTGGTACCTTATTTCTTTTTCATCAACGCCAGCTTCTTTTTAGGTACTGTCATCAGTGTCAGCTTATATGTTTACTAGAACTGCACGCACGAGTCTGTACCTAACCTACGTGGTCTGTCTGGTACATGGTATGTATCATGTATAGAAAAGGTCAAAGGATCCAAAACAAGACAGAAAATACATCTTTTTGAAAACTTGTTGCTAAGCGGTCACCAAGATAAATGTCTGATATTCTCTATTTCTATGTTTTGAATCACGAAACTTTTCATGCATATTCTACATTTTTTGGGTTTACGAATGAAGAAAGGGTACCGCCGGAGGGGATTCATTAAGTAAGAAAGTTTAGTTAAATTCCACATATTCTAAAAGTGTAAGGAAAATTGAAATGGAAAACGATATTTCTGTCTCCCTTCCTTGTTCTGCACAGCTGATGGTGATTTACGAGAGTCAGCTCCTACATACATCTTGTCTACTGTCCAGAAATTACAGTATTGAAAGATAGAATAAGCTTCTGCTGCAAAGTGCAGTTTTGTTTTACAACTGAAGTCTGAACAAAATAAGGAAATATTTAGCGAAAATACCTCCAAGTAGTAATATATCAGTAAGATGAATTGTATCATATTTTCCGCTTTACTTCTGCCCGGAAAACGAGGTGATTTGCGAATAGAAGGTAAAAGAAAGAGATAATTTCTCAGGCTATTACTTTGATGTGCCGCCCCATCAACTGTCTTATGCCAAATTGCCAATGCACTTTTGCTGTAAAAAAGAGAGCTACGTAGGCCCTACTCTAAGTAGTTGAACATTCTCTTCTTGTACCATTACATTAAGAAAACCAGGTGTTACAATAAAAATAGTACCTCCTTCAACAAAGTACAGGGTGTCTCATTAATCTCTCAAGCTCAGTAAAGTTATGTAAAAAGACACTGTTCAAAAAAAAATCTGGTTCAATTATGAGTCAAAAATCTGGAACAAACTTTTAATTTTTTCAGATTAGGGTGGATTGATTTTTGCAGATATCAAGAATTCAAAGTAGGTTTAGTCAGAATCTGAAATTAGACTTTTTAACATAACAAAAAATGGTGGGACACCCTGTAAACAGCTAAGTCTAATTCAAAGCATTCAAGGCTTGCCTAGAGATAGAATGCCAAAAGTATATTTGATTGCAGATGGCAAGTGAAGCGTGAAACTCCTTCAGATCATTCTTGCTGCTACTGCTACTTCTTGCAGCACTTCTATCTTCAGCTTCAGCTTCATCCACTCATTTCATAGATTGAGGTTTTCCACAATTTAGTCAAGCGTTGATAAATGCCTAGAGTATCATCGTCGTTCATAAATACCAGAAGATGATGATGATCAAAGTGTTGAAATGCATCATTCTTATTCTTTTGTTTGAGTTTAATTCTAGTTGCCCTTGGCAGCATCTTTTGAAGAAAAGGAAGAAAAAAAGAATGTGAGTTGTTGCCTTCCTTGTCTTTTATTGGACTCACTTTGCAAGCCATGCGTGAGTGTAGTTGTAGCAAAAAACAGGCAGACAGTATAAACTGTGTAGTGATAAAGCTAAAAGAAGGTCAGGTATTTTTAATGTAAGATGTCAAGAAATACAGTGGTAAATACAATTATGCTCTTATCTTGCAATACATGGAGGAAAAATTGAGACATGTAAATATTTCCAAAAGTAGTCTAAAAATATGAGACAATATGGTGAGTGTAGGTACTTATCATATTTTCCAAAAAAATATCTGCTTTGCCACATCTGTTTTTTCTACTTTTTAGCAGGTGGTTAGCAAATCATACCTTTTTTTCAATATTAATATTTTACCTAGGTCTGTGTACATCTATGGTACATGTGTTTTTATATTTCTGTTGCGTTGTTAACATTCCGTTCACAGTTCATTTGATACTGTTGAGAAATCAACAAGGTTGAAAAATGAACAATTTCCAAATTCTGATTTTAACTTTGTTTTTCTCTGCCTACATGGCTGATGAATTGCCTCTTGACCCAAATGCAGCAATTGCATTTCTGAAAGCAAAGGTAGTATGTATTGACATGTAATCTTTTAGGTACAAAAACATCCAGATTGATTTAGGTGGAAGCTGAGGGGGAGCCAAAAGGTGAAGCCTTCAAAACTATTAAAGGACCAAAATGCCTGAACAGCAAGATTGGTATTGTTGGTGCAGGCCCATCTGGTGTTCACATGGCCTACCAATTGAAGCAAAAGGGATACACCAACGTAACCATTTTGGAACGTAGCAATAGGGTTGGAGGCAAAGCAGAAACCTTTTTCTATCGAGAAGCTGAAATGCCAATGGCAGTTGTACTTTGGACTGCTGACTATGCAACAACTTTGGTCCCACTTTTGGAAAAATATGGACTAAAAGAAGAAGATGACAGCAATGTAATGATCCCTGCCTATCAAAATATTTATTGGCCAACCAATTCCGATACTGTTCCTGGTTTCCTGCCATCTTCTTTAGCTACTCCTCAATCCTTTGTAGCTATTGTGCAGGCTTTGAATGCCTACACAGATCTTCATCAAGGGTATTTAGGCATCTATGGAAATGAATATGGGGTGAGTTTTGTCCTTGTAGTTTGTTATTTGTATCAATATGAAATCAGTATGAAATTGTTGTATAGTTAATGCAACGTCCTAGCCAAGAAACCTTGGACATGATAGGTGATGGTTCAATCAAGGATTTTCTGGTAGCAAATGATCTTTTAGCTCTTGAACCTTTGTTCAGAATCTTCTTCAATATCAATGGTTATGGGTAAGGTGAATACTATAAAGAACCAAAATAAAGGTACCTATATTCTTTCCTATCTTAAAAGAACTCTTCAAGAAGTACCTGTTATTTATGGCCTCATCTGGGCTACACCACTTGCTGTGTTTGATCTTTTTGTTGTTGGATCTAAGGCTTTGAAGAACAAATCCATTGGTCAATTGTTTCCTAAAATGGTTGAAGATGAAGACCTAGATGTAGTCTTTAATTTCAATGTGGTTAGTATCAAAAGAAAGTGTTTTGATAGAGTAGAAGTAGAAAGTTTTGATGGGGACATTATGGAGTTTGATTATTTGTTCTGGAGTGGACCACCTTCAGACTTCCAAAAAGTTGCTCATGTGAGATGTCATGACCAAAAAACTAATCTTCTTTTCAATCAATTCTGCCTCTTTTAATTTAGTTTTCTATCCTGCCCAAAGCACATGAAAAAATCTTCACTTCATCTGCTTATACATTTGCGGCAACCTCAATTGTGGATGCAAGGGACATGACAAAAGGATTCACTGCAAATACATTCTTTTCAAATCTAAATGTTGAAAAGTTTTCCAATGAAGTGGTAGTTGACCTGGATTTAGAAGCAATGGCCATGAACATGTCTATGTCTGATTATGTTGATGGAAACTTTGTTTATCAGGATGACCAACCTCCCTCTGAAAAATGGACATTTCTGGCCTTTCAATATGGTTCAGTCTATGAAAAGAAACCTTCATTGAAAGAACTGAAAGACAAGTTGGTCAGTCATTATGAAGCTTTCAATGCCAAAGACATTGAAGTTTTATATACCAAACCCTTTGATTACTTCCCTCGTTGGGGAATGGAAGAAGCTTCACAAGGATATCATTGGGACCTCTTGGACATTCAAGGCCAGCACAACATTGCCTACATTGGAGGTGGATGTAGCTTTGAGAGTACCCACAATGTGATTGGGTACAATAAACTTTTGATTGACCATATGACTGAACCTATGGAAACATGTGGTAATTGAATGACTATCAATTGAGCATGAAATAAAGCAATGATTTCGGCATTTTTGGTTTTTGTTTTTCTTGTGAATTTGTTTACCTAAAAGTCATACATTACAGAGTGGGAAGCATCAGGAAGGTTAAAAGTAAAGTCCTAAGTATTTTTCTCTTCAATCTGTATTGAGGTCATGTAGAATAAAGCTAGTCATTGGTTGAAATAGTGTGCATTGAGGACAAAAAACTTACATATAAAGCATATAGACATGTTTGAAAAAAAGTGTCTGAAATGAGGTTGAAAATGTGGTGTTATCATTGTTCCTAATCTTTGATACAGGTAGGTGTTGCCACAAAAAAATATATCAAAAAAATTGTTTGAAATGAGGTTGAAAATATGGTGTTATCATTTTTTTAGATCTTTACAGCTGCTGGTCTGTGTTTTTCCAACACTATATGGCACAGTCAATTGTCAAAACATTGTTTAAAGTGATGGATACTTTGATATTTCGACCACATGTACATAGTATTAGTACATTCACCTGTGTATCTGAGTCTATCAACATAGCATCAGAGCACTAGTGTTGATTCAACATATCTGAAAGATGTTTGTATTTTCAATCTTTTGGTTTGTCTCTACATACTTTTACATAGGTTATGCCTTCCAATGTGAGGAGCTAACTCTGATAGCTAATACTTGCGGACTGTCCAAGGTAGGTGTAATATTAATACTATTTAGGTATGTACATATTATGGTTTAATGAAAAAAATCTTGTTTAGCAATGGACTGAATGGTCAAGCTGCAGTGATGATGGAGTACGACAAAGGAAACGAAACAGTTGTGGAGGAATTGTAAAGACAGAAGAGGAAGTCTGCTATCCCAAGTTCCATGCCAGTTTTGCCTTCCTTAATGGAGCCAGTCCTCCTGGTGGACCAAGATTTGAATTGCCCAAGACATTTGTTGAAGCATTCAATATGAACTTTACACTTGTATCTGATTGCTATTCAGAATGTCCAACTGAGTAAGTACATGAAATCAGTTCAATTTTCTGCTCACATAACATAACTCATTTTCAAGGATGCCTGGATATCGCTTAGTTTCCCCTGAACTGGACAAGGTTTTGATCTATGACAAGAATGGCCACATTGCTGGAATGCATTCAATCGTTCCAGTCTCTGCCACCAATCCTGACCTATATGACTACACAAAAAGTGGTTGGTATCGAAATACCACAATTGATGATGTGGATTACTACATGACTACAGCCTACTTCATTCATCCTACCAAGATCTGCAATGAAGGTCGAACAGCTGAAGAAGTAGATGTTGAAGGAACACTAAGTAGTCAACTGTACTTCCAAGTTGGAGAAACCATTGATGACCTCCTCGAAGCTCCAATGACCTTTGATCAAGCAAATGAAACTGCATGGTGGTTTGAGCAAAACTGCTTTCCAAACATGGGAATCCATTTCAACCTGATTGATCCAGATGATGCCCCTACCATATCTTGCACTGACATTCCCTCCTTTGCTCAGCTGATTTATCATCAAGGAAACCTTCATGCATTTCAATGGTTTCATGTTTTTAGTTTTGCTGGTATCATTCCTGAAGGAACCACTCTTGAGGAATGGTTGGTAGTCAATCCATGGGAACCTGTTTCTCAAGCAATCGTTAATATCATTGCAAAAACTCCAGTAGCATGTCTTATGGGAGATGATGGAATCATTGAAACCATTGGAATTAATTCCCAACATGTCTACCTTAGAGACTGGGAAACCATTGGTTGCAATTGAAATACATCAATACAATTGTGACCTTTTCCATGGCTGTTTCAACACTTTTGATAAAGAAGCTTTACAATATACTGAAAATAGGTTTGGTTGAGCATTTCAAAACATTTTGGACAAATTATTTTAGTAATATAGATAAGTACCCAGTACATTTGTGTATGTACAAATTAGGTTATCTATGATGTGTGATTGACAATACCAAGTCCTGCTGAGAGATGGCAACGCAAAAAGCAGCAAAAGTGATGTTGCAATTGGGAAGGGAAATTGGAACAGTAGGAGACATTGCGTACTACACATAGATGATATGATGTCGAAGAATATCCAATCTATAGAATGAATATAGCAAAGTACATATCTGCTGAGCTGCTGTGCTGAGTAGGAGAAATTGACTTTACAAGACATAAAGCAATAACTTTCTCAAGGAGCAATAGGAAGTGTAGTCAACTTTAGTTCAATTTAAGGACACACAAGCAAAATCATATTGGTTTTCCTCTGTGTCTAAGCATTGAGTAGGATCCTTGAAACTTAACAAAAGGAAATTATCTGACGACGTATCCTAGTACATACTTGGCATTCCTTTATCTGTAAGATACTTTCCAGGCACTTTGAAATTCACAAAGACTTTTTTGAAACTACATAAAAAGATGTTCAAATTTTGGAAGATATTTTATAGCCAACCCAGAATTCAGCAGAATTGAGAAATGCATCGACACACACATAAGGAAATGTTTTATATGAAATATTAGACACCCGAGACACCCTAAAAACTCAATTGTCTGGTAGGAGTCAATCTACAAGATTGGTTGACATTAAAAACTGCGCAGCAGTGCACGCGGTAGACTCCCGATCGAGTCGCGACAAAACCATTCTTCATGTCATGCCTTAAATCATCTCTACTCTTTGCAACTTCACGCAACTTTGCCCCCACCACATCAAAAACTGGTTTTTATTTAGGGCCTTCCCAGAGTTCCCAACATAAAATACAAGATTGAAAACTCAACTTTTTTGCTGATGCGCTAAACTTCTTTTTTTTTTCTGAACATCAGCGTCAAACTTGAAAAGTAAATCGTCCGAGGCCCCATTTAGAACAGGAAATTACCACTCGTTTTCTTAGCAACAAAAATCACACAAACAATTTTCGCAGTGTTTGAAAATCACCTAAAATGTCTCAAAATAACCAAAAAATTCGCGTTTATTTCACGATTTGAAAACCACCAAAATTCCAAAATAGATTTTTGGCATTTTTACAAATATTTTAACCTTGAAAATCAAAGTTTCAAACACTGTGTTTCGTTGTTTGCAAAATACAAAAAAAAGTGATTTAAAGAACTGCAGAATTTGTATCTCTGAAGCCACCAAAGAGTGACGCGTTAGTTGAACAAGATGATTCATCTAGTGTTGTTATTGGCTTTTTTCAATGCAGCTACATCGAATTCCATAGCGGATTCTAACGCTGATTTGACCGCTAAATTGATGGAAGAAATCGTTTCTGATGGTAGCGGAGAAAATTTGATTTTTTCGCCCGCGAGTTTAATGTATGGCATTGCCATGTTATATGAGGGCATGGATGACAGATCGAGAAGAGTTGTTAACAATGCACTAAACTTTCCTAGTGATGTAAATGACTTTCGGAGGCAATTTGCAGTAAGTTTTATTTTATTACATTCTGAAATGTTGCAACAGTGTTTCAAAAGAACACAAAAAGTCTCATTTTACAACAGTTTGCGAGCGAAGCGAGCTACCTTAATTTGCAAAGTGAAAAATCACTGAATTCACGAAATTCGTCTAATTCACCAGATTTGCAAAGTTCATAACATTGACCAAATTCATGATATTCGTCAAATTCCCGAAATTCGCAAAATTCATGAAATTCTTCAAATTCCCGAAATTTGCAAAATTCATGAAATTCGTCAAATTCCCGAAATTCGCAAAATTCACAACATTCACCAAATTCACGAAATCAAATTCACCAATTTTGATAAATTCGTGAAATTCATGAAATTCGTCAAATTCACCAGATTTGCAAAATTCGTAAAATTCAGGAAATTCGCGAAATTCACGAAACTCGCAAAATTCACAACATTCACCGAATTCATGAAATTCACAAATTTTACCATTCAAATACCGAATACGACATGTTTTTAAAGACTTTCGAACTCTGTTAATTTTGATTGATCTGATCCGATTTTTCACCTTGGAAGATATCGACCAACAAAAAAAAATTGGGCAATTTTTGTTGTGCAAAAATGATTTTGCAACTTTCCAGTCCGAGGGGAACTTTGGCATTTCTGGCTGGCCTTGCACTAATAATTCTATTTGTGAGGGGAGGAGGTCAAGTCAAGTGTAGTGGAAATAATCCTCTTTAACAGTCTGCAGTGTCACGCTCATTTTGCTTTGATGATGGCGTTTAGCCAAAGTGCTTCAATCTTCTATTTTTCTTTACAGGCTGTCTCAAATGGTGGCAAAAGTGCATCGAAACGCACCAAAAATATGATTGTGGTGTCGAAACAGGTATTTGTTGACAAATATCAATTCAGTTTTTCGATATTCACTAAAAGTGTCGCAAAATTCACTAAAATCGCTGAATGTATCAAATTCACCAAATTCAAATTAGATTTTTTTTGCACACTAAGCACATTGTTTGAAAATTACTCAAAATGTCGCATTTGAATTTTGGCATTTTGGCATTTTCCACCAATTTTTGTCCTATTAAAACTGACCTGTCTGGTAACACTGTTTGAACCGCAAGCTTCAGATTTTCAAAAACTTGCCAAAATGTAAACGTAGCTCGCTTCTGTGGTTTTCAAACACCGTACTAAGAGATAATTTCGATTATCTAATCAGACACAAATTTTTCAAGCCAAAATTAACTATTTTTGTTTCAAACAGGCGGGAATCAAAAGTAGTTATGGTACTCGTATCAAAAACAATTTTCAAGCGGAGCCCTTCCAGTACGATTTCCAGGGAGACTCCAACCGAGCTGTCAACATTGTCAATAACAAAGTCTCTAGAGCTTCAAATGGAGGATTAAAACAGTTTTTGGATCCAAGTAAATTCGCAAAATCCTTAAAAAAACTACATAAAATGGATAAAATATGCCATATTTTTTGTAGGTAGTGTTTCGGCTTTGACGGAAGTTTTGTTGGTCAATGTGATGCATTTCAAATCGGACTGGCAAAAAAGTTTCGAGTCTGAAACGTTCAAGGAAGACTTTCAGCGAACTTTTGGAGGTTCAGTCAAAGTGGACATGATGTATGGAGACTTCACAAATCTGGGCTACAGTAGTCGAGAAGCAAACAATGGAGCAGCTCAAATTGTTGCTATTCCCTTTGAAGATGAAAACTATCACATGGTTCTAGTGTTACCATCGCAGGAAAGAGGAAATAGAGGCAAGATTTTTTCTTATTTGTTCTCAGCACAGAAGGAAAAATTGGTCAAAAATTCAGAAATCTAAAATTCAACTCATTTTTGGCGCGAAAATTCAAATACTTTCAATGCTAGATTTTTTATATTTGAATATTCGCGCCTAAAATATGTTTGACCCTTGTAAATCGTAGGTAAGAAAATAAATGGTGATCGTTTTACCTTTGTAGGTCTATCAGAGTTTGTTGCAACGGATTTGAAAAATCTTATGCCAACGATTATGGATTCTGAGTCTTTGCCAAAAACTGAGGCTGCAGTAGAGCTACCAAAGTTCAATATCAAAACTAAAGTTGACTTGTCTTCGACATTAAGAAAAGTAAGACTTTTGCATACTGTTTGAAAATCACTCAAAAAAGTCTCATTTTACAATTTCAAACATATGAGACATTTTTTGGGAATTTTCAAACACTGTTTTCTGAGTTGCTTTAGCTTTCTACACGCTTATTTATTTTTTTCTTTAGATAAACGGATTGGATCACATGCTTTCTGACGATGCCAATTTTTCACGAATGACTACAACACCTGTGAAAGTAGATGAAATAAATCACATGGTAAATCCTTTTTTGCTAAGAAAATATTGCATTGAACTCAACTTTAGTATACTTTTTTCCAGGCTGTGATTGACGTCAATCAAAATGGAGTGGAAGCAAGTGCAGCTACGGGCATTTCGATCGTTTTCAAATCTGCATTTACACCAGATTTGTACATACAATTCAATCGTCCATTTTTATTTTTCATCGTGGAAAAATCCACCAAAATGATTTTATTTGCCGGAAAAGTTGAAAATCCCAATTAAGCGCAACAATAAAGATTGATTTCACGAAACCTTGTACCGTAGAAAATCCCGTCCAGTCAGCGTCTTATCGCTCGATGCCTTGATTGGTCTTGGGTCTTGTTCGATCATTTTTATTCTGTCCAGGAAAAAGTGGATTTGTTGTGGCTTCGATTTGTTTCTTGGATCTTTTAATCTATAGGAAAAATAGAATGTGTGTCTTGAATCCACATCAGGTTTGCTTCTTCCGTTCGGAAACAATTTCTTCATTATCTGGGGCGAAACGATGACTTCAACGTCTGAAGAAGGAAGAGATCACCTTTTTGAGTCCCAATGCAATCAAATCTTACTTTTCAAAAATGTATTTACCTATAGCATGTGGACTGTTGAGTCTTATCTTATTCTTTAATTTGATAGGAGCGTCATACTCTTTGCTAAATTCTTCAAAATTGTCAGCGATGCCTTTGGATTCAAGTGTGAGAGTCCAAACGTTGCAGATAACTTCATCGATTTGCAAAATGTTGCCAATATAATTCCAAATAAGGACTCTTTCCTCGCGTTCAGACCTAAAGTTGGCTTTGACTCCTTTTCTGCTCCAGCGTAAGAAGTTGCATTCCAATGGCTCCCTTTTATATGTCCTTATTTTACAGTGGTGTTTGAAATCATACCATGTATCTATGCACTTGGATCCTTTAAGACAAATATTTGGTTACAATCGATCTTAGTTACATCCGAGGTCATCCGGAAAAACTATCGACGTTTCAAAACTTACCAACGATAAACCGGTCACCAGTTTCCATGTTTTCCATCATGTAAACATGTCTTAGTTTAGTGCGACCACATACACACTTGGATGTTCTTCTCTTTGGACTTTCGTCAAATACAAACACTGATTGGTTTCTAATATCATTGTCACTATCTTCATAGAAAAGGATCCGAAATTGAGATACTATATTTTCGTCGGACAATGGTTGGTCCGTATGGTTGACTGCATACGGTCGGAGTCCTTTAATCAATTGATGATAATACGATTTTCTTTTAGGCTCTTTATTGTCTTCTTCGTCGTCATCAAAAGATTCAGAATCTGACTCTTCGTCAATTTCATCCATTTGATGTTGGGGCTTGACCATTTTACGTAGTTGATCAAACTTTTCGTCATCATCACTTCCTTCTGATTCTTCTTCTTTAATCCTTTCATGCCTGGATCGGCGATGTTTTACTTCATTATGGTCATTCACTGTTTTAGAACACTCAGGACTGCGATTGTCATACCTATGCACAATATCTTCTTCTGAAGGTGAGGCATCCCTGACTTCAACTTCTGCTCCTTTTCGCTCAATGTCATCATTAAAGTTTTCGTCCCAACACTCACGTTTTTCTAGAATACTAGAAATCAAAGGTCCTTCTTCATTTTCGGATTCATCATCAGTAAATGACATTTGAGATGAGTAATTTGGTACATCAACTTCTGTTCGTACAACAGTTTTGTTGGTCACAATCTTGCTTGCAAAATATTTTTCCTCAAGTTCATCCAATTCTTTGAAATCAAGATTTTCAAAGAAGTCTTGGTCCGGAAATTCGTCGCAAGACACTTGTTTTTCACTATTTTCAGCCATTTGAGCAACTTCAAAGAAACTCTAGAACACTATGTATATAGGCTACAAATATGAGTAGCTTTTTTACACATCTGGCATCAGCTACGCCGTCAATGACGCGTTGCCGGCGCGGCGGCCGCCTTACCATTGAAAAAAGGGATGGCGCTTTTGAGAAACAAGTCTATAAAGTCAAAGTCAACAAGTGAGCTGTCATCCCGTGGCCGCCCGCCGCCGTCCCTAAAAATTAGGAGCAAAAAGAGCAAAACGTAATTTGATACATGTGTGACTTGAGGCTTGTGTCTTGTGCCGCTGTGCGTTGACGTCTCTGTCACATTCTTGGGGACGATGAAGGTCGGAAAACGGCAAATATGAAAAGGCAAATGAGACAAAAGAGAGCCTTTTGGTTATTGTGACTCGAAAAATTCCGGCTCGTATGAACCCTATTTTGAAAAATAGTCCCACTTGCCTTTTCACATTTGCCGTTTTCTGAGCTCCATCCTATAGAGTAGCATACCCCAGAATGTGTAAAAACGATTTGGAATGATTTTAAATATTCAAAAGCTTTTCAATTTTAGGCTCATTTCAAAGCTGGACATATTAGGAACCCCTACCGCCAGCACATGATTTTTAGACTTTTTTTAGGTCCATATCTGACTATTTTAGGCTAGTTTGAGCAATTCTTGGAAGGTTTGGGATATCAAATGTCCCTGGATCATCTTTTTACTAACAACCTCTAAAAAGAAACCTTTTGGAAATAATGAGAACTTTTCCAAGTTTTTTTTTAAATCTAAGATGGATGCCTTGTTCGTACTCCCTTATTTTGGACACAGTTTGTAACCTGGAACGTGGTATTAAAGCGCAGCGGCGAAAACCACCCTTAGGGCACTGATAAAACTGCAAAAGAAACCCGCCAGCACCTTTTGAGTCCACATCTAACTATTTCAGACCATTTTGGGCAATTCTTGGAAGGTTTGGGATAACAAAAGTTACTCAATCATGCGTACGTGATACTCAAAGATTTGATGCCCAAATACCCCCTAACAAGGAGTTGTGCTCTGGACCTATGACGTTCTAGACAAGAGTAATGATCACTGGACTAACTTGTTCAGTTATTCAGTATAATGATAAACCAAATAAACTCTAAGCATAGCACATCATACATTTCTTTGTTGCTTAGACATATATCACCCTGATTCACATCCAGGCCTTGACCATGAGTATTTTTGATATTGTCACTCATCATTTTCTTTGATTATCTTCATCATGTTCAAATGACATAACCATGTCCTTGCCAAGTCCTTGTAAAACTACTGTTCATTTGGCAAAGGTTCCACCAACATTTTGGTTCATCATCTTGTAAAAAACAGTTTCTTCTTCTCTTTGTAAAGCAGTTTCTCAATCTTGTGGTGGTTTTGCCTTTTGTCTTTGGAATGAATAGTAGTCCAACAACACTGATGGATCCATCCATAGAGCATAATGCTCCTTCAAATTTTGCTTTCAGATGAGTCAAGAAGAAGAACCAGCCAGACGTTGTTACTATGACCGTGATCTGCTTAGAAAAGCCAATGGTCTGAGCGAGTCAATGTTTAAGTCTTGCTTCAGAATGGGGAGGCAAACATTTGCAAAGTTTTTAGTTGAGATGGAACCTCATCTACCCATTGGCAGGTCAGGCAATGGTAGATCCATAATTCCCAAGGAACGCCTCCTCATGTTTCTCTTTTACGCGGGAGGTGATATTCGTCACAGACATGGTGCATTTTCCTTCAATGCGGGCAAGAGTGCTGTCGATGAAAATTGCCGGATCGTCTTGGATGCCATTTTTAACAATCTAGTCAAAAAATATATTTCTCTTCCTAACTACGAAGAAGGAAAGAATGAGTCGGTCCTATTTTCTTCCCGAAGTGGATACCCTCAAATTGTTGTTGCTGCAGCTGATGGCACACTAATACCAGTAGGTGGTTCATTCCTTCCTACAGCTTCCAATGCACTTCTTCTTTTCTTCTTCATACACAACACTTGCATGGCTGAACTAAACTGGACTTTTTCTTTATGACTTTGAATTGGCGCTTCTATACAGTTTTCCATATTCATCTCATGGTTTCTTGCCTTCTTTCATTTCATCTGTTGTCTACAGTAATCCTTGTTTTCCAAGCATGTGTTGCAATCTTTAGATCTTTCATCTTTGATTTCATAATCTTTTCTTTCTTTCCACTTTTTAACAAGGTCTTGGTTTCTGCTTCACTTACTAGTTTGTCTTTGCGACTTTCTTAGTTTCTTCAACTAGAGAATTGATGGGTCTTTTTTGCAGGTGTCTCCTCCTGATGATGAACTTGACCAATACTTGTGCCGAAAGTTCTTTCCAGCCATCAATGCTTTGATCACAGCAGGAGCTTCTGGGCGCATCTTTAATTGTGTGTCAGATTGGCCAGGTTCTGCACATGATTGCAAGATTTTCAAGAACTCCAACTTATTTCAAGAATTGGAAAATGGATGGAGACCGTTCAAAGGAGCCAAAATCATTGCCGATAGCGCCTTTTACAGGCAACTCTTGAAACTGAGTGCATCTTTGATTGCTCCTATTTGGCATCTTTCTAATCTTTTGGTTTCCATATCTTCTTTATGTTCAGTATAGTGGAAATATTTCCAATTTAGTCAGTTTGATTTTGTACCAGTGTTAGACCAAAACAGCATTTTTACCGAAACACAGAAAACCGAATGAAAATTGCCAAAACCAAAATTGTACCAAACCAAATTGTTAACATATTCAATGTTTCTAAAATGAAACTTTGTTTGAAAAATTATAGTTTCAGTTGAGTGTCTACTTGGTTGTCCAGTTTTCTGTTTTCTAAGCATGCCTCAGTTTCAAGGGTTTCCTTTTCAGTTACAAACCTTACATGGCAGTTCCATTCCGTAGTGCAGAAGTCACTAACCGTTTGAAAGCAAGATACAACAAAGACTTCTGTTCGGCACGTAGTTCAATTGAGAGGACCATTGGAATATTAAAGGCAAGATTTCCAATCCTTTCCAATGGTCTTCGGTTTAAAAAAATGTATAGGTGCGCACAGGCAATTCAAGTCATGTGCTGTTTGCACAATTTTATTCTCCAGCATGGAGAACAGGACCGTGATGCTCCTAAAGACATGAAGAAAGCTTTCAAGAAACCTCCACATGCTTATGAAGACAGTGACACAGAATTCAATGATGAAGAAGATGAACACCTTCAGGCTCAGCGTGGTCAAAAAAAAACAAGCCAATTGATTCTCGAAAAATACTATATGTAGTATTTTAATAACAAAAGGAAATGGTTTTTGTTGCTATAGCTAGTTTTTAGTTCTGTGGTTTTTGTTGCTTCATCATTGCATTTTCTTAGACAGAGCTCTCTTGGAAGTCTGACTGTTTTAAATTGGAACTCATTTTCTTTGTATGAATTTTTCAACTTTGGTGGTTGTGTCTTGCATATTTTGTGTCCTTGATAGTAACAAATCTTCTCATTGTTCATTGGCCTGGTTATGTGTTGATTGGCAAAGGTGTTTGACTAAGCAGCAACAATTGGGTGTGCTGGATGAGTTTTGACCATTAGGATTATTATTTTTGGGTAGTTCCCTTCATTAGGATTGATTATGATGTACCCTTTTCCAGATGGGAAATACTAGAAAGAAAAAACTCAAACCTGGAGAAGAGTTGTTGGAGGACGTACAAAGGCAAAGAAGTGAAAAACGCCTCATCACACCTCTGCAAAAGATACAACTCTATGAGTATTTGAAACCAAGGTACTGGAAAATCATGGGCCGCTGGAAGGAAGGTTATTTGAGTGAGACCAAGCAGACAGGTGCAAGACAAAAATTTTTCAAGTTTGCTCGCACAATTGGCTACAATGTGAAGGATGAGAAAACACTTCGAAAAAACATTGCGCAATGGAGAAGGCTTGCATTAGATGAGTTCAACAGTGACCATCCAACAAAAACGGGAGGTGGCAGACGAAAAGAATTGTCAGAAACAAAAAATATGATCATTGAAATGTGTACAGAAAATCGAAGTGTAGGGACTGGAGCCGAAAGGGTAAATTTGGCAATCGCTTTGCTCTGTCTTTCCTTTTAACATTTTGTGTCGATTCTTAACATATTTCTACAATTTTGTCAATGTACTTGTCTTAGGTCCCTTCTTGCATTTCCATCTAAACTAATCTATTAATTCTCCTCGTGTTGCTTTTTCATTCTCCTTGTTTTGTGTTTTCATAGTGTGGCTGTCATAATCTATTTTGGGTTCCCTGGTCCTATTATGAACTTCTCTTGCGATTGTCAAAAAGTAGTTGTCCTTTTTATCTTTTAGTTCTAGTTCATTTCTGGTCTTTCAACAATTCTTCTGTTTCTATTCATTTTGGATTCTGTGGTCCTATTCTGTACTTCTCTTTCCATTGTCAAAAAGTAGTAGTCATTTTTGTCTTTTAATTCTAGTCCATTTCTGGTCTTTCGACAATTCTTCTGTTTCTATTCATTTTGTATTCTCTGGTCACCTTTCTTTGTTTTTCTTCTCTTGGTTTTTCTGTTCATTCATTTAATGTAATTTTTTTATAGATTGGTGTTCAGGAAACTAGACTTTTTTTGAAAGAAAGAGAAAAAAAACGAAAAGCAAAAGGAAAGGACTTACCAGCTTATCAATCAAGTTCAGATGATGAAAAAGAAGTAGTCCAGCCAAAGTCAAAGAAATCTGCCAAGTCAAAAGTTGTCAATAATCGTCTGGAATCTACCTCAGGAATGTTTAAAGATTCAGATGGCATTCTTCTTCTTTCCTTGATTTTGATTGTAGCATCTTGTTTCAGAGTGCTCTGTTGCTTGTTGTTCATGTTCATTTGACTTCTGTGGGCTTCAATTGGGCTTCAATGCTTACATTTTCGGTCTAATGTCTTTTGACCTTGAGATGCAAAGCATCACAGTACGAAAGTTTTTAATCAATATTTAAACTCAAAAGTGATCCACACATTATTTTTACGCACTTCTTTGGTCTTTAGAATACCTTGGTAATCAGCTTAGCATGAAACAAGTTTGTTGTTTGATTTCTATGTAATCTAAGAAATTGAGTGCTTTGAATCTTTAAACATGTTTATTCAGGTGATAATGATGAAGATGAAGGCAACTTTTTGAATGATAGTTTAAAGATTTTGAGAAGGGAAGCGGGTTTGGAAACTCATGACAGTTTTTTGCATACACCCACCCATCAAGATGAAAGTTTTGATCCTGCTGTTTGTTCCACTCCATTTCAAAGTGGATGTGGAAGTGGAGATCGCCAGGATCGCCAACATCCTTGGGTTGACAAGTATGAACCTCCCACACGTACCGACTACCGTATGATTGTGGAAAACTTGTCTTCCAAAGTGTCTGGGCAAGATCTGAAAGACATGATGAGACGTAACGGAGAAGTGACTTATGCAAATGCTCACAATGATCATCGCAATGAGGGCGTAGTGGAGTTTGTCAACAAACACGATCTTGAACGAGCTTTGAATAAGTACAACGGCTACAAATTGCATGGCCGAAAACTAAAAGTTTTCAAAGATCGAGATGTCAAATCGGGGTCAAGGTCTAGAATTAGATCTACAGATCACAAGGATCGTTCGCATTCCAGATCAAGGTCTAAGATACGCTATCGTCCCAAATACCAATTAAGTGATCGTAAGAGGTCCAAGTCTGATCACTCTAGATCTAAAAGTCGTGATGACAGATCTCGATCTAAAGACAGGAATCGCGAGAATCGGTCAAGATCTAATGGCAAACGTGAGGAACAATCAAGATTTAAAAGTTGTGATATATCTAGATCCACGTTCAAACCTATTATTACTTCCACTCCATTACAAAATGAGAGGCCTAACACACCAGAATATTCTCTGCCAAGTCATCTGACTTATGATTCGTCAAGTGATGATGTCGATCAACCAAGCCAAAGTCTAGCTCTGCCTCCTTTGCCAAATCCAGCCGGTCCAGCAAGTGGTTTTATGTCTGGTTTACCTAACCCTGTGCCAACTAGACACTGCAATAAGCAGACCCATTTTGTTCCAATCGTTCCTGGGGTAGAAGAATTATCAGATGGTGTGTATAGCCATACACATACTTTCTGCGTGTGGGGCATGTGTAGGGGTGTGTGGGTTGTGTGTTGGGGTGTGGGGGAGCTTGTGTGGGGCTTGTGTTGGGGGTTGTGTAGGGTGGTGTTGGGGCCGTGGGAGAGAGAAAGTATCGCTCGCTCCGCTTTATTATCCGGATACCTTGGTAAATCCAGACACCTGCCTAGGTTATCACCTTTCTGAAGCTATTTTAAATGTGTCTTCCTCTTTAAAACGCAAGAATCCCTTTGCATTCACGCAACCTTTACTAATCAGGCACCAATCATTCTTTTTTATATGTACCCCAAGTTTTCTCGAAATCATCGAAACAAATTGTCAAAATACATGCCAGTAACAGAAGTCAACATTTAGAGAAAAACGTATCATCATAAGTAATTTAGTAAACTCGCTGCTGACCACTTTACTACTGTTATAAAGTAAGATTACTATAAATATAGTAAACAATCATGATTTAGTAAACTTTTTGCTGCTGACCAAAATGTTTACTATATCAGGAGTGTACTATAATTTTGAAATGAACTTTTGACCTTTCAAATGATATGACTATGATACAATCTTGACCATCAATCCCTAAAAAAGCCTCAATTTCATTCGATTAAGAACTACGCCGCAATTCCTTTGTGATTCATACCCTAATGACAGTTGACACATTATCATTTCATCTTTAAAAATAAACCGAACTTGTTTCAAAAAAGATGATTGTTGTTGTCAACCCTCTCCTCCTTGTTAGTTTTTTTCAAAAAACCAAGATTGGCAAAATGACCTTGATAAAAAGTCAAAGCTAAGCGATGGCAAATGAGAGTGCAAAAAAATTCTCGAATGTAGATTGTAGAGTCAGAGGAAGCTCGCAGTTCTATTTGCATGTCAAGGCATTTTAAAAGTAGCCCTGCTCTTCTCTGATAGTCCAAGTCACTACAACTCTACTCATGGTAGTAGGCACACTACTACTACTACCACCGCAGACCACACCCAAAAATGATAAATTCATACAGGAGCAACAAGCCAACTTCAAAACAAATCCTGATGGCTTGCTGCACCAAAGCAATTGGTTGACCAAAACAACAAGAGAAGAGACGATGATGCGATAGTGGGCAATGGACCCGTCAAATAAAAACAGATATTATTCTTATCTTTATGTGCTGTTAAAGTTTAGATAAGTTTGATTTATTCTCCTTTCAAACATAAAGTAGACTTCAAAGTCTAAGACTCTAGATAGAACAAATTAATAAATTATTTCGAATGGAGCAGACGAGGTTCGAGCGAAGCGAGATCCGAGTCTGTGAATAAGCACTTTTGGTTAAATCTGTGTCTAAACTGTATCTTCAAGTGGACCTGATTTGTCAAAACAGACATTTGGTCAGTTATCGACAGGTCCCGGGTTCGATTCCCGGTCGAGGCAGCATTATTATTTTTTTCCCCCACTTTTCTCTCTTTTTTTTGACTCGAATCCTCTTCTGTTCCACTCGAATTTCCAAAGTTGGCCAATGCGCAGCCTTCCAACTTTGGACCCCTACGTATTTTTGTCAAATTGAAGTGATATCTGCATTGCTTAGCTAAAATGTAAACAAAGTTTAATGAATTTTGGTAAATCCATATTTGTAACTTGTTGGGACACCCGGTACTACTTAGCTTAACCAAATTGCACTGGATTGCATCAATGACAAAGATCTATATTTTAAATAATTGTTTTTCAATTATGGTTGTGGCTTCTTGTCCTAAACTCTTTTCAGCTCCTCTGACAATTCTATTTCCTTAGTCGGAATTTATGGCATCTGAAGCAGTCCTGGCCGCTTCATTGGACAAGAAAAAGGTAGGATTGGTAGGTATCTATGGGTCAAAAGAGGACATGATCACTTTTTATAAAGCTTCTATTGTTTCTTATTTTTTAAGTCCTTTTAAAAAGGACATCATTGAGGCATGAGGCAATGTACAGCAATCATTTTTATGAGGAGGCAACTTTGATTTTTGGGTCCTGCTGCCAACTTGCCAAGGAGCCTAACGGTGACAGTGTGACCATCATCATCAAAGATCAAACTGCATGTCAAGAGGTGCCAAAAATATATATCCAATCAATTAGTAGATGCGTCAAAACTTACAAAAAAGCCTTAAGGGATCTATCTTCTTTTTTTCCCAGAATTTGAAATGGTTTGGATAATTTGCCTAATTGGGCCAATTGCCCAGTTCTGGGAATTTCCACTATCTTTTGTTCTATTATATTGGTACGTGGTTTCAATGTGTCCTGGTTATTGCAGTGAAGTATGGAAAGAACAATCCTTCCTGATAACGAGATGACACATTGATTTATGAATGCTTTAGCCAAGAACCAACATTGAATTAACACATTTGACGCAGAATTCTTCTTTTTGGAATTACGCCCGGGCATATCTTCTGTACTGCAAACCTAAAAGAAACAAAAATCCGGGAGGTTCAGTTACATGATTTTTTTTTTGGATGTTAAAAGAGGCTTGCGTGGTTCACGGATTTGGTTTTTCAATTGCAGCTCTTGCTCTCTGCTGCTGCTCGACTTCTCATAAATTGTTGACCATAATTCTTTTATTATCTGAGTAGAGTAGCATTAATGCTAGCATCAGGTGCTGCTACTGATGTTACAGTTGCTTACTGTTCCGTTTTTATAAAGCCTTATCTTGAACTCATCTTGGCATCCTGTTCCATAATGATGATGTCGTCACAAGCCTAAAAAGATATCCAAGAATAAATCATCTATAATGTCAATCAGTATTACCCAAGGTCATCTATGATCCGTATCACTTAAAACAAATGATGATTCATTCAATGACAATAATAATCAGCTGATCAAAACAATTGAAAACAATGGGCAAAAATCATGTAAGAAATTAAATGGTTTTTAAAGTTTTGATGGTTTTGAGAGGTTTAAGATGATGCTGTGAAGTCAAGTGTATGGTTAACCAAACGTGATCGATAAAAAATCCGCCAAAAAGTCGCCAAGGTGTGCCTTCTCTTGCAGTACTTTTGGCGCCAGTATACATAATAACTTGTCAAAATGAAAATTTCCATAAGTCGATGAACTTTCAACTACGTAGAATTCTTGGAATTCTGTGGGAAAATGCCTTCATTCATCTCAAAGGTGGGCAGCAGCAAGGCAACTCAGCATCATTTACGTCATTTACAAGGATCCTGTTGGGAAAAAAAGAAGACCTGTTTAATGGAAATAATGCCCGACTCATTTACCAAACTGAATGAGTCTGGAAATTTTCAAATGAATATGTCATCATCAGTGCCTCTTTACTCATCGAAAATTCATGGAATTGAGAATCGTAAACTAATTCTCCGTGACTATTGCATTGTGATTGCCACGCTTTGCATCCTAAAAATGCATTATTTACTACCAATTAAAGTTTCGGAACTTTGGGATTTTTAAACACAACTTCATATTTGTAAGAAGGATGATGGATGGACATCAAAGTAGTAGATGAGAAGGGTCACCACTAATGTGAATAACCTTTTTCATTCAACCCCCGCGTCATAGGCACCAAGACAAGTTTTGGCAACGGCATCTAACAACGCTGCTGCGACCATTGGTAGTGGCCAGCCTGTTGCTTAGAACTTCTGCGCTTATGCCTACACTCATTCAGTGGTTGGTACGCAACTTTAACATTTTAGTCCACCTCTAACCGAATAAGGAAAAGGTCCTAAAAACTTAGGACTTGTCCTATTCATAATTTAAGAAAGATTCAGTGATTTCAAGAGGGCATTATCATCCCAATTACCCACCCAATAATGTGGAAACTATTCTTAGTAGTAAGTCAACACTTAGTTCTTAGGGAATCTCCTCCTATTGCAACCATTGCATTCTTACTTCTAGATTATTTCCTTATTGTATGGCATTGTGCATTGTCAGGATATCATAGGCGAAGTGACTCGTGGATTACCTTGCATCAAGAGGCTTAATCAACTCTATTGCCACCGGGGAGGCGCAGAATACCCTCAGTAAGCCTAAAGACTACCCTAAAATTATACCCAATAAGTAACCCTTGATTAATGGGACAAAATTGGCCCCTTTTTATGAGGTCACAAATGTGACTACTTTGTAATTTGACTTTCTCGGCCCTTCGGGCCTCAGTTGTTCCACCTTAGATTCGTCCATTAATGTGGCCGAATTCCTTCATTCCTTAGGTCGGCCATTTCCACCTACATTGATGACAATAAGGCCCTGATGAGGAGAATGTATGGTACTCTGAACGGCGATTTGCCCATAGTTCCCGACTTGCCTGAAGAGCCCAAAACTCCAGCCTCCACCAGCCTTTTCGTGCGAAGTGTGCGCAACTTAAACTTTGGAGGTCCTCGATTCAAAAGATCCGCCACTGAAGGAGTCATTGAGGATTTCCTACTCCAAGATTCTCAGCCAGACTTTGAGCCTTTAGATTGGACCATATTAATGAAGAATCAGACACTTTTCAAAGAATTCAGTGCCAACGCTACTCAAGAGGACATGGAAACGTTTTGGGCTTTGGAAGAAGCTGCTAATTTGAGCTTAAATAGGCCTAAACGACAATCATCCTCGGCATTTCCTGGAGCGGCTAACAAACCAGACAATAAGTATGTACAAAAAAATAATTGGTGGTCAAATAGTGTGAATAATGTTTTGTTTCTTTTTCAGAATTGATGCCTGTGAATCTCGTGTGGAAGTTACCACTCCCTATTGGGCCACCAACAGTAATGGAAAAGTGCGAGCTATTGTGAACAATAAGCATTTCGAGCAGTCCATTCACCAGGAGATTTGCATGTAAGAACCTAAAAATGTTTTTTTAGCTTTTAAAAATGACATGTTGTTTCAGCTCTACCCGGACTTTCCGATGCTCTGGCGATTGTGCCTGCGAGCAGAAATACAAATGGCATCGACTTTTAGCTTACGATCCCAACAATGACTGTAGTGGAGTATTCATGGACTGGTTTCTCTTCCCTTCTTGCTGCTCATGCAGATGCCTCAAAAATCCCTTTTCATAGGGATAGAAAATGAACCAATAAATCCCCATATATTCACCAACCAAGTTGTCCTAAATTGTACTATTAACTAGGGGTAATTGATCAATTTTAATAATGTTGTTGGGTCAAAAAGGATTCTTGTATTGTATGTACCTTCCAGATCATCCAAGAATAGACCAGCAGCATGCAGAGATGTAACGCAACATTTTATTTATCTGTGATCAATACAACAAAAAAGTAGTACTCTATGGTACATGTATGGAGTCCATATGTATACAGTAGGTTGAGTTGCTGCTACTGCGCTGCTGCTTTCTACAGATCATCTTGCCAGCTGTACTCGATATTGAGAACGAAAACGAGGAGGAAGGAAAGGAAAAAGGTTTGCCAATGTTTTCTTCTTTTCTTCTCATGGTCACATCGTTCCTTTTTGCTCGAATTTCCACGCAAGCAGAGAATCTTCTGATGGGTTTGGCCATTAGAAGCTACAACTATCAGACTTGTAGCCTAGTTAATTCTTTCAAAGACGGATGTACTATTCTTTTGTCGTGAAAAAGCAATCTGGTGATAGTGCATGTTGCACATGTAAGGGTAGAGCAGAGAGCTTCTAACAATTTGTCGTGTGCTTGGCGCAAGGAGAGGAAGGAAGACGAAGGTCGAGTAGGACCTACACACTGGGGCAAAGTAACTCATTTTTGACAATAAATTCAATTTGGATCAAACATTACAAAAGGTTTGAATATTGAAAGAAAGTTCCTATTCCAGATTAAAAGAAATCGAGTTTTTGTACCAAAATCGAGTTTTTGCCGCAGTGTGTACAACAGCTACCATCTCATTACATACCATCATTATACAAACTTTTTGGAGCACTCTTGAGATTATTCTCCTCTGCAACTATCTGCCTCTATTGCACACGTGAATGTCATGCAAAATGAGTTACACATTATTGCTAAACTTTTCATCAAAATGAAAAACAAGCAAGCCAGCATGAGGTAGAACAAAGTTTTGTACTCTGTATGCTAGACCACAGTAATCATGGTTGCACAATGGAAATCAATGCTTTAAAAAAAGGAAGCTAAACTTGGATACAAAATGAGAAAACCTTTTAGAACAATTCTAATTGAACTTTTTTTAATGGGTCCCAAAAGTATTTTGGGGTAAATGGTAAAACCTTCTAAACATTGGGAATGAAAACGATTAAGGTCATAAAAGTTCTCTTTTATGGTTTAGCCTCTAGAAGAGTATGTACTACTGTGCTGCTCCTGCAATCCTATTGGCACCCCATTGAGCTCTTTTTTTGCCAGCTATCAGCCTCCTTTTCAGTAGTTGCATTTTCTACCAAACTTTCATCAGAGACATTGCATTTCAGCTACTGCTGCTTCCTGTGCTTAGCAGGCGCTTTTTCTTTTCTTCTGGAAGCCAAGTAAAAAAGAACATTTCACACTGGTTTGAAACTTCAAATTTTCAAAGGACAACTACGTTTTTTCGACAGATGGTGCCTGGATGTTAGAAAGCACTGGAATCGAGGACTTGTAGTGGTTTTTTGCATAATGAGGCACTTTTAAAGCGAGACTTTTTTCAATGGCCGTTCGCTTCTTCCTTTCGCCTGTACTTTGTACTTTGAATCCTTTGAATTCAACCTCCTCCTACTAAGAAGACAGTAAGTCTATCCTGCCCTAAATTGCCAAAAAATCACTTCTGAAAAATGTATAATTTTGGAAGGTGTCTTGATTAGGAGCAAAGGAAAGGCTTTTTGGGTTGCATGGTGGCAGTATGTGTGTTGACAAACCTACACTTGATTGACTTTAACTTTGGGACTCTAAGTCAAGTCAAGTAGTCTCTCTACTGTGTGCTTTTTCATACATAATCCAATTTCCTGCTTATTTTTCCATATCAAAAGCAGCAGTTAGCATCAGCTCTATTCTCTATGGTCTCATAGCATCTGTCTAGCTCTAGCCCCACCCTAGCTACAATATACTGAAGCTTCTGCTGCGGAGGAAAAGGCCAAGAACGAAGGCCTCCTCTGCGTTAGCTATGATATGGAGCTGAGTGGTGTAATATGTACTAGGTTATTGCCACTGCGGTAGTAGTTGTACTGCAAGTCTGTAGCTGCAGCTAACTGGTCTTGTACTACCTTGGAAAACTACATTAAACCCTCGAGGATTCAGCGTTACTGGCCTTCCAAAGGCCGCATAGTCTTAATTCTTCATCTAACAACTTTGAACTTATAAGAATGTATCCAGGTTTTCCTGGTCTGTCTATGTCACACATGAAGAAGCTACTTTCCCTCTCTTTTCAAACTAAACTTTCGGTGGTGGTTGGCCTTTAGTAGGTAGTAGTACATGGTATGGTGGTGGCAAGCTTCACCAATGCTTAGAGTAAAGCCCTAACGGCCACCACCGCGACCAAGAAGCAGGGGATCAAAAAGTCGGAAAAGGGAATGTGTAATAGATTGGGAAGAGGAATCACTACTCGAGCTTTACAAAGTGTGCAAAATAAGATTTCCCCTACATTTCATCACTAGCTTTACATTGGTTTGATTTCATTAGCAGCTAATACACTGTGATGCTACCTATCGTTGAAGGTCTGATAGGTCTCAGCTGAATGGCTTTTGGGTAATTAGTGAGGCTTGTGCTCTCTGTTGATCTTGCAAGTAGAAGAGACGAAGCTCGGAAAAGAAGAAGAAGAAGAAGTCGTTTAAAGACAAGCTTGCTGTGAAGCAGGCTCTGTGTCTCTCTGTGGTGGCTTCAGTTATATACTTGCTTCTATGGCCATGGAAGAAGGCTGCTAGAGGAAGGAGGAGTCAGAGCGGCGGCTTTCTCTTTTGGATGATAGTAGCAGTGAGTGAAGAACGGAAGAAGCTGTCCAGGCCCGCTTAGCAAGCTTAGCCAACTTAGCTGCATGCCGGCCTAGTAGTACTTCGCTGCTCTTGTCGTACCCATGACAGCTGAACAGAGTCAAGCAGCAGGTCTGCTCCTACTGCAGCCAGTAATACAAACCCTCATTTCATCTCATGATCAGCTAAAGACCAAAGTGACTATCACATGATCTATAAACTTTCACTTAGCCAAAGTACTTAGGACTTTAGACACAGAACTTTTCCAACTCTTTTCCCATCAATGTAACAAATGTATCCTTTGTGACAATTGTATCAAATGTAAGGAAATGTGACAAATGTAAGCAATGCCACAAATACATAAAAAAGGTTTCAGCATAAAAAGCCTTTTGCATTCTAAAGAGGAACCGAACTAAGTATGGAAATGGAATTGGATTTTTTTGTATTTTCTGGCCATTAAGGTAAAAATAGGCCCTCCTGCCCAATAAGGGAAATGCAATTTAGAAAACATCAAAACAAATCAATGTCAAAATGGTGGCCAAAGCAAGAACTCTTCCAGATATCTGTCAAAAATATTTTGATAAGAATTTGTAGCAATACAGTAGAGCATGACTATAGCAATACTATAGCCATCATCTAAGTAGCAACACTTGTTGACAATAAGTCAATTTGGCTTTTTTGCGCCTTTCCATCTGGCAACGTCCTTTTCTCCTGTATGCCTGGCTACTCAAGATGGTGGTAAAAAGGCTGGTGAGCTATGCTTGTGAAGAATACGAGACTAGAAAGCTACTGTACTCGTGTGTGCTTCAACGGTGAAGCCAGGCCGAGTAAGCAACGCGTACGGTGCAGCAGCGCCGCTGTTCACTGCGCGCCGCGCGCTGCCTTGAGAATTGTACTGCCTTCTCCTGCTTCTGGAGAGAATCGAGAGTAGTGAGAGTGCTTCACACTGTATTTTCAATGTATTTCTTGCTTACTATCTAAAAAAGCCTTCACTAAACCAAATAGTAAGCATGCCTAAAATAGAATCTAAAACTTGCTCGCATGTACGGCGGCGGCCTATGCGAGGCCTCCGGCGGGCGGCTCGCTTCGCTCGCCTATGAAATATGATTAGTTGTTGTGTTATGATTTGAATTTGAGACCAAAAATACCATGTTTCAGTAGCTGAGCTCCCCTGCAAAGCTGACTTGAGTTGTAGTAAAGTGTTCGACGTGGCTCGCTCCGCTTCTTCTTCTCAGCTCTCTCTCTCTCTCTTGCTCTTCTCCTGGCTGTGCCGCTGAAGCTGAAGCTTCAACGGAGAAGGCCGTAGCCGCACTCAGCAGTAGAGCAGTAGCCGAGACTGCTAAGCTGACTGTACCGTAGAGAGACTACAGCTCGAGTAGCCCAGTTTTCAGATCTTTCCTGGAGGGCAGGAGTTGAGTTTTCCAATCTTTTTGGTTTGACTAAGAAAACAAACAACGTTTCTTGTGGTGCCAATTGGAGAATTTGTCATCAAGGTAAGACTTGTCCCAGACATTTCAGTAGCGCAAAAGTTACTTTCAAAGCTTTTTATTCAGCTGCTAATACTGCAAGAAAGCAGCTGCTATGCTGTGCTTCTCAGGCTAAGGCTGAGTACAGTAGTTGTGCAGCTTCGAAAGTAAGCTGGCTCTAGATATTAGTGAAGGGACTCAGCTTGAGTCCTTGGAGGAATAGTATCGCACACAAGTACTTATTTCCTTACACTACTCTGAAGTAAAACCTACTACTGCAGAAGAGACACACACTTTGAAAATGTAAGGAAGTACATTTGATTAGTACATTGATTCTACTGATTGTTGAGTAAGGACACCACCCCTTATACTGGGTAGGTACCTATCTTTTCTATCCACAGTTAGATGCAGTTTAAATGAGAATTTGCAAGTTTTCTTCTATTACTCTGAGCTGCTGCTTCTTCTTCTTCATGCCAGCTTTCTTGGCATGTAAAATGTAACAAAAGTTGCATCAAGAAGACTTCGACAGTAGGAGTAGTAGCATTCAGTATCGCAAGGAAGCAAGCAAGAGAACTGCTACTAGTGCATGCAGCTTTCCAAAAGGCTACTACTTTGACTCCTCCATAGTTGCTACTGTTGCTGTCAATTCCCTTTCCTCCTCTCCAAAATGACTTACAACATTTCAATGCTGTCAAGGTCAAGTAGAACTGAAGAGCAGCTAAAGCTTTGAAGTCTGGGAAAAGAGACCAACAAACACCTGCTTTGATCAGCTGAACAGTGAACATTGAATAAGACAGTAATCTGTAATCTGTAAGGCTTCTTCCTCACATCAGCAAGACTTTTACTAGAAAAAACTCTAGATAGGGTGTCTTAATTTTGACATACATGGCCCTTGAATCCAATGAAATCTGAGACAACCTTTTGGTCGTTTTGAAATCCTGTAAAATTCAATTCAAGAGCCCATTAAATGTGGAATCTATTTGAAGTTGGACACCTAAGTATGTATAAAAAAGGTGACAGCAGGTGTGGCAGTAAGCTTTACAAGTGTTTTCTCACTTGTAAAGCAAATAAAGCCAAAGTTGCACTGTTGTTTCCCTCCCCTTCAAGAAAGCATAATATATTATTAAAAGAATTAACAATGTCCATTGTTGCAGCTTTTCTATAGCTTCTAGAACTTGAATAGGCAAAGGAAATTGAAATATTCTCATTCCTGAATGTGACGGTTAGCAAAATAGTTGTGTCACCCTATCATCACATTTTTACAACTTCTGCTAGGCTTGCAACATCTCTTTACTCTCTATCTCAAGAAGTATATGTAGTGTGACAGCTATGAATCGATTTTGATAAGACTTTTGTCACACTAGCTGTTTCTTGGCTCTCTGTTGATAAGCTTGTGTAAAATATATACAGCTGCCATTTTTACCTTCCTTTACAGATTGAAGAACAGTGACATAGACAGTGGGGAATGATTTGAAGTTGTGATAGATAGAACTTATCTTTAGTGCCAGAGTGAACATTCAAATGACCTGTATTCATCATCAGTCTTATCAGTGAAACCTACTACAAAAGGAGACAATTGAAAAAAATGGCTCAAAACGGAGTGTTGATCCAAGATTTCGAGCTCAGGAAAGAGTTGGGAAAGTAAGCTTCGTCAATGGCCTTTTTTACTTCCTGTCATCAAGTGTGCAACAGTCTGTCAACAAAAACAAGTCACCCTAGTCCTACTCAAATTCAATTTAGTTCCCAAAGATAAATACGGACACAGTTGAATTTTCAAGCCCAAACTGAGATTCCAAGTGTTGGATTGAGAGAAGAAAGAATACAAGATGGCTCAAAACGTCTGCACCAAGTTTACCGACAATTATGAGCTCAAGGAAGAGCTTGGAAAGTAAGTTTTTTTCATTTACCATATCATGTAACGGTCTGCTCAAAAATCATGTCACCCTAGTCTATCAATCGATGCAATGCGCAATAAAAACTCCCTTATTTGAATAGTGACCACAATTCAAGGGCAGTTTATCAGTAAGAAAGCAAAAAAAAGTTGTCTAAAAATACAACAATGATTCATTATTTGCATGGCTTCATGCAGAAAAGATATTGAAAAGAGTGCAAAATACTATTTTGCGACTTGCGAGCGCTGCAAAAAACATCTTCAAATTCGAATTTGATTATTGTTTTTAGTGGAAGTAGAAACTAGTTTGACTCATCACATGATAAGCAAAAAAAAAACCGCGCGCCACATTTTTATCTTATTTTGAAACTTTTCGTTACAGAATTTGTAGGGTTTCTTCGACTTTGAGGATTTTTTAGGCCACAAAAAAGCTCAGACCTTCTTTGTATTCCTTACGAAAGAGCAAATGGATAATTACATTTACTTTTCCTTCTTCATTCACATGTTTTCCATGTCAAAGTTGGTTATGTCGTGACATTTGTTTTCTCATGCTTTTTGTGGCATGTCATTGATCGATTTTTGTACAATTTGACATTTTGTCAAATATGAAGTACAGTAGGTCTAGGTAGTGTGCAGGAAGGTAATTTACATTTTGTTATACTACCAAAGTTAAGAAAGTGTATGAGGAATGGTTTTGTTGTACTTTCTCCCATATGCGTGAAACTCGAGCTTGATTCATTGACTTCCCTCAGGATTGTTGGTTTTATGTCCCTTTCAAGACACACTGAGGCAAAATGAAATTTGACACCCTTACTTTGGCAAAAGGACCAGAATATATCCACTCAAAAGTCAATTTCGGTTCAGTGTGGCATACTTGAAATGTAGTCCATCCATGTATAGTTCTACTAAAACAACAGGAATACTACTGAAAATTCATTTCATCATGTTTTCCAAGCTAGAAAAGCAATTAAGATTGGAGAGAGATGAACCTTTGCTACATATACCACTGGCCTCGCTTCTACGCCTGGTTTTGTGTAACTTTCTATTTTGCAGCCTACTTAGTTGTGTGGTAGAGCGATAAATCCATGTGGATTACTCTAAAGCGAAAAGTAAATGAACAGGGACTGCAAAAGAGTAGTAGAATCCATGATTATCCACAAGGTTAGCCTAGGTTATGGTCAAAATTACTAATTTTCGAATTTTGGCATTTTCCACCAATTTTTGTCCTATTAAAAGTGACACGTCTGGTAACACTGTTTGACCGCAAGCTTCAAGTTTTCAAAAAACTCGCCAAAATGGATCATTTTTGGCCTATTTAATGAACTTTTGTCCACTCAAAATGTAAACTTAGCTCGCTTCGCTTGCAATGTTGAATGAGACTTTTTCTGTGATTTTCAAACACTGTGATCGAATTTATTTGCAGGGAAGTACCTCTGAAGATGCTATGGCTACATTTTGTTGTCACCCTTGTGTTCAGTGTCAAATTGGAAATGAAATCGAAGAACGTGGAGATCGATCCTAATTTTTCTATTTGGCCAAAAAAATTTGAATTTTCACTGCAAAAATAATCAAACTTGTGAATACAGATTCAAGTGGAGTAAATAAATGAAATGTTTTGAAATGAGACTTTTTGGGTCAGTTTTTACCTACTGTGTTCTTAGCTCTTTGAAATTGAAAGTGAGTATATCCGTTAGTAGGGAAAGATGTCAGAGACGAGTCTGGAAATTGGGAAACAAATGGCCAAATTGTCCTTGCAAACCTCTGTAATTTTCAGCGTCAGAGAAACAGAAAATTGGACTCTAGAGTAGTTGAAGTACTAAATCTGATTGAGGAGCAGCAGCAGCATCTTTGAGAATTCAATAAATAGAGCATGAAAAGCAGCGAAAAGTTTTTTTCGCGATGTGATAATTGACCGTGAAAATCTCAAAAAAATGTTTCGTAAAGATTCACATCAAATTCAGAGTTTCATCGAAATTTTTCTAAGATTGAAATGCACTAGAATGTATCTTACAATATAAATAGTGCTTGCATATGTATTTTTACGAATATCAACACACCAAATTTGACTGATTGTAAGTGATGAATTGGAAATATTAAACTTTATTGGCTGATATCAAGCTTTGTGAAATATCAAAATATCTTTAGACTGTTCTTTAAGATCCAACCTATAATATTTTAAAATTCACCTCAGTTTCTTGACATTCCATTAAATAAAGACAAAATAAGAATTTGTGTAGTCCAAAACTGACATTTTTATTTGTTAACAATGCATTTCAATTCTTGAAGAAATGAAGAATTTTTCATAAACGACATCTAGCCTAATCTACTCTACTTACCTAAGAATTAGAAATTCGAGCGGACACAAAATTGGAAATGTCACTAAAAATGAAACTTTTGCCTACTGTGTAATTACTAATGAAGTCCTACAAAACCCAAACAAGCATCAAAATACGCCCAAAAACTCGTTGAGATATTCATTTATCAAGATTCAGATAAAGATTTTTCCCTCGGATGCGGAAAAATCAGTAGCATCAGTAAGCGACACATTTTCTGGTTAATTGGAGTGGTTTTTGAGGGGAAGCAGCGGCACGTGTCTCACAGTAGGAAATTGAGTGCTGTCACGCTTGGAAAAAAGAATATTTGTTGCGCATTCCCTACTGTGCGGTGTGAGCGCGAGATGGTTCACATAAATTCATGTGTCCTTTTTATAGTTGAGCTCTCCTCGTGTGAAAAATGCCATTCTAATTGAATCTCAAATATTGGCTCGCTAGAAATTCAACCCTACATTACAGGGTGTTTAACTAAGATTTTTGGGGTGAAAATTCGAACTTTTTCTGCCTCGGTCGCTCCGCTCTAAAAATGAGCTCTTACTGCATTTTTGCGTGAAAAATCCAAATTTTCCTGATGTTAGAAATTTTTTTCATTTCTTCTTCTTACACGGATCCTTGGATTCCTTGGGTGGAGGTGGGCGCTTCGCTATGTTGGCACCGCGCCATTGTTGTTTTGATTTTTGGCTGTAATTTGGAACTTTATTCAAAATTCAAATTGCAAGAAACAAATTGGTGGTCTTCCTCCTTGCTCATTTATTTCGTCAATTGAATTCGAAATTAACTTGATGATTTCGTCACTACAGTCAACATGGGATGGTTGTAACCTTTCACAAAACTTGATGTTTGATGTCCACACACAAGGTCTCACTGGGTCATTTAGGTCCATCATATCATCAACTCAAAATGTAAAGGTAGCTCGCTTCGCTCGCCATGTTGAATAAGACCTTTTTCTGTGATTTTCAAACACCGTGACAATGTGCAATGAGCAATATTCAGAAAAGTTTATGGAAAATGGCTTTTTATTGCAACGATGCGATGCTAGATGTTATTAGAAAAAAGGGGCCAGGATTATATTAGCGGGGAGCAGGAGTGAGCATTGCAAAGGAGGCGTTTTCTTTCTATGGCCTTGGCACAGGTACTGCTTTACCATGTGCAATGCAGTCAAGCAGCCTCTTTCAGAAGAAGGTGGAGTAGAAGAAGTCCTATCCCAACTCTCTCTGCTCTATTTCTGACCTTCTTTATTGTCGAGGTCGACCAACCCATCATCCTTTAAAAGCTGATCTGAGGTTGCCAAATGGTTCATTTTCGGTGTGTTCAATCAACACCGATCGGTGATCGAAAAAAGGCCCTTTTGTATGATGATGTCCTTCTTCTCTAAAGGCCTTGTTGGAACACCCTGTAATGTTGGCTGAAGGCCAAAAGATCAGTTTGTGGTCCTGCTCACTAGCTTATCATATAATTTGACCGGAACCTGGCCACTGTCAGGAATGCCAAAAATACATCCAAAGATGGATGGATGGCAAAAGGATCACTATAGGGCAAAAGCCAACATTGTACAACAAAAAACTTCGGTGGCTGCTGCTTTCTCGTGCCCCTTTCATGTTCCAGCTCATAAAGTAGTGTCAAGGCCGTAAGGTACTGGTACATAATACCAGAGTAATGTCAATGGAAAAGCACATTCAGCATGTATGCCTTTACACATGGACAACACACAGTGCCTCAAAACCCTGTTTTTTCTACATTTTAGAATGTTTGAAATTTGGACTACTTTTTTGAGAAAAGGAGTGTACTGACATGGTCTCTCTCTCTATCGTGTCTGTCCATATTGGATTTGTCTACTGACATAAGCTTAGAACCTACCTGAGAAGAGAGAAGAAACGATGAATTCTTCCAATAATCCATTTTTTCTCTTCTTCTAATTTTCAGAGGTGCCTTTTCCGTGGTTCGTCGATGTGTGCAGAAAAACACCGGATTGGAATTCGCTGCAAAAATCATCAATACCAAAAAATTGTCTGCCAGAGGTAATTTTCCAGAATGTATTCTGCAAATATTTCAATTCAGTAGTGAAAACGAATTAGATAAAGTGATGTTACGATGTTCAGTAGCTCTCAGCAAACTTTCTGATCCATTTTTCCATTAGCATAAAAGAATTTCTCTCTCATCTCTCTGCAGACTTCCAAAAGTTGGAACGTGAGGCCAGGATATGTCGTAAACTTCAGCATCCTAATATTGGTGAGAGTGTAAAAGCACTTGCTGCAAGGCATCAGCAGTAGCACATCAACGAAAACTTACGACTTATAAAATATTTCTTTCCTTGCAGTGCGGCTACATGATAGCATTCAAGAGGAGAATTACCACTACCTCGTCTTTGACCTGTAAGAATGTTGTTCATTTTTTAAAATTCGAGTGGAGGAACCAGGGAATGAATATTTCCGGAACTATTCAGAACCTGGTTTGCTCCACTCGAAATTGCTTAAGAAGGTTGCTTTCCAAGACAAGTAGTGCTTCTACTTTAAAATCTTATTCTAATTCAAGTGTGACTGGAGGTGAGCTTTTCGAGGACATTGTGGCTCGTGAATTCTACAGTGAAGCGGACGCCTCGCATTGCATCCAACAGATCCTGGAGAGCGTCAACCACTGCCATCAAAACGGGGTAAGGAATTAAGATTAAAGGCAGCACTATCGGGTAGTTAAATTAACAATTTTCAATGGTGTAAGCCTACTTCAACAATACAGGTGGTCCATCGTGATCTCAAACCCGAAAATTTACTTTTGGCGTCAAAACAAAAAGGCGCAGCAGTGAAATTAGCTGATTTTGGTCTGGCAATTGAAGTACAAGGCGACCAACAAGCATGGTTTGGCTTCGCTGGCACTCCTGGATACCTGAGTCCCGAGGTGCTGAAAAAAGAGCCTTACGGAAAAGCTGTGGACATATGGGCCTGCGGGGTCATCCTCTACATCCTTCTGGTCGGTTACCCACCCTTTTGGGATGAAGATCAGCATAGACTTTACGCCCAAATCAAGGCTGGCGCATACGACGTAAATAATCTTTATAAAAAATGTACGTTTTGTACGAAAGTTAATTGTTATTGTTTACTTCGCAGTACCCTTCTCCTGAATGGGACACTGTCACTCCTGAGGCCAAAAATCTCATCAACCAAATGTTGACAGTCAATCCCTCAAAGAGGATCCGTTCCGATGAGGCGCTCAAGCACCCTTGGATCTGTGTAAGTATTCAAAAAGACGACCAAAGCAGCCTAAAGGCTGGCCCGAAGGTTGCCTACAGGCTACAATTCTTTGTATATCCAACAGCAACGTGAACGCGTGGCCAGCATGGTTCATCGTCAAGAAACGGTGGATTGCTTGAAGAAATTCAATGCCAGGCGTAAACTCAAAGGCGCCATTTTGACCACCATGTTGGTCTCCAGGAACTTCTCCAGTAAGTGTAAAGCCAAATATTGGATAAAATCGGTGTCAAACTCTGCTGCCTCCACCCCGCCCTACATTTTTGGATGACCTGCCACCCTACTTACTTATCTTAACCCCCAAAAAATCAACGATTTCACGAATTTAAAGGCTTTTATAAAATATCCGACGGGTTTTTTTGATTCATAGTTTTAGAATATTTAGAAGGCTTCTTTTCCAAGTTCAAAGCATGACTATCGAAAATTTCAATGCCATAAGAGGAATTTTAGTTTCATTATTTTTGACATTTTATACTTTATATTTATTTTGGCATGTGACCTTTAGCTTCATTTGGACTTATGGGACTTTCTGGATCCGGAACTCCACCAGGTTCTCCTGGTAAAACTCGATCAAGATGTACTGATTTTTATTATTACAACAAGTATTTTGAGAGCAAAAGTTTTTGAAGTACATCTTGTAAAAAGAAAGGAAACACACTGGGCAAAAAATCAGTAAAAAATACTATTTTTTGCCCACTTTCTTTGTTGCAATAGTATTACTTTAGTTTATTTTACCATCATTAGTGGATAGGTTTACTATTTTCTCCTTAGCACACTACAGTGTAAACACACTCTTAGGTGGTATTTACTAACGTTTATTCTCTCTTCTCTCTCTTAAAACCATCACTACTACTACTACCCCAATTTGTGTCTCCAACAGTTCTGTCGAAATGTATGTAAAAGGAAATCACATTATTTGCTTTATAAAGAGAGGCTCCATTAGACTTCAAAGAGCTCTTCCTCTACTCATAATTATCTCTTGTTGCACACACTACTATTTATACAGAAGCAAAACTATAAGACTTCAGTCCAGATGACCAACTACTTATTTTTTCTTGTACCAACCTTCAAAGACACTTTTGTAAAGAAGAAGTGGCTCAGATCATCTGCCAATGTAATGTTCCCCTCTGGTCACGTGCTGTAATCCTGACACTATTTGAGAAACTACTTTGATATATCCCAGTTCGAAAATCTGGTACAAGCTCTCTATAAAAGTGTCTTTGGAGAAAGTTACAAAAGTTGTCTGTCTTCTATGCTAAAAACATTTGCCAGAAGAAGTATTTTTCTTTTTCCAAACT
The DNA here is from genome assembly GCA_900157175.1 of Oithona nana. NCBI lineage: Eukaryota > Metazoa > Arthropoda > Copepoda > Cyclopoida > Oithonidae > Oithona > Oithona nana. The sequence continues at coordinate 117,477 of LT727990.1, forward strand.
GTGTGTGTGTTTCAATGCACATTACCTTACCTTTTCCAATCATCGTATTCATTGTATGTGTAGCACCAAATCCATTAATCCTGCTATTTTTCACCCTACTCTTGTTGTCTAGTTTTCTCTTTTTGTTGTTAATCATCATAAGACAAGAACAATGTAATATTTGAAATAAAGTGTACCAAAAATGATGATGGAGATCATTCTACCTCTGTAATTTGACAGTGGGCTATATCTATCACCAGCAAGATTAAGCACTTATTTTGTGTAACAGTCCACCTCCATATCCACAGTTCCTTCATCAGGCTTTTCAGCCCCTTTTTTCTAAATATGTTTTTTTTACTTTATCTTTTCAGCTCGTTCTATTGCCAGCAAGGGCAAATCTGATGTCAAGGAGTCCACAGATAGCTCCACTACATTGGAAGATGATGATAAAGGTAACCTTCTTTTTACTCATCTTGTACTGTACAACATCATAATATTCTTGATCTTATTTTTGATCATTAACTTGCTTAGCACAGACTTTGACTTCCATCATTTTGCTGCACTTTATAATCAAAAATCAATCGCTTTTTGGCGGTAGTTGCCATTCCTTGGCAAGCAATAATCCATGACAATTGGATTCTGCCGAGGATAGTTTCAGAGAATAAGATTTGCTTTGTTAAACAACCTGTACTTGGACTGTTTCAAAAGAAAGGTGCTTATCCATTCTTCTTTCTTATTTTCTTCCTCTCTCTCCTATTTCCTCTCGATGTTGCAAACCTTGAATTCAACAGATGACAAGAAAGGCGTTGACCGTTCCTCCACTGTCATTGCCAGGGATGGAACTGAAGGTAGGTTGGCAGCATGCCATGACCCCAGTAGCCTTACCATATACTAACCTTATGTAGTATCAAAAGAATGCTTATTTTTTCATTGTTAATCACTCTCTATACTCTATCCATGAAAGCCAAACTATTACTTGCACTTTGAGCCAAAACCAACAAAGCTAATGGGACTCCAAAGAATTGAATCATCTGTTTATAGTTGCACAGCATTTTCAAGCAACAGAAAAGTGCCTGTTGACCCTCATCCATTCATACTCAGCTAGTTTTTAAACTTTACATCTATTATCATCTCTAAATTATCATAGCTTCAAAATACCTTCTTACAATAAGTACATTGACACTATGAAGTGGTGATTTTATCTGAGACAAATAGTCTCTTGGTTACTGCTGCTGACAGATAAGACACAAAGACATGTCAGCTTCTCTACTGATCTAATCAAATGCTGAGATTATTATTATTATTGTGTGGGAGAGTCAAGTCACAGTCATTTCTGCTGCCCTTGCAAAGAATCACTCTGTATCTTAGACATGATATATATAAAGTATATGTAAAATGTAAAGCAAAACAAAAACAAAGGAGACTAAAAGCTAAAACCTTTGGCTTCTTGTAGGATTCTTCTAAGGTTTGTCATATTGGATTAATTGATAGGTACTACCATTTCAGATGATTCATATTCCTTGGTGTCTTGCATGTCCAATGTTTTTTTCTGTGTTTTGTAGCTGTTCAAAATTTTTCCACCTAATTGGAAAATTAGCCATTAGCAATTTGAAACATTTATCATCAAATATGTAGTAGAGGAGTCAGATTTACTAGTTTTCCTACCTGTAGCCTTGAACTTCACCTTACGTCATCACATCATTTTTTTCTTCATTCTGTAAATTTGCTTTCTCTCTGCTTTGCTGAGCTTCTTGCCAAAATGCAGTTGTAGTGAAGTGATGTCACAGTTTGTGTAGTACTTTATTTTGTTCTTTGACTTCCTCTAGAGCAGCTCTGCCTTTTTTCATTCAACTCTGTGCTTTTTGCATGCAGTTGATAGGGCTCCTGTAGAAGAAGGGAAGTTTGAGAATTGTTACTGTTCCAATACGTCACAAAAAAAGCAAAATGTGTGTCAAACCTAGTCTCTAAAGCATGTCAACAAACTCAGTTGGCTCCTCAGTTGGTGACATACTTCAATATGATTCAGTTCACTACAGTCTAAGAGAAATTATTGGATTACCAACTTCTAATATCAAAGGTAGGCTTGACACACAAACAATATTAGCAATAAAATACCATCAATTAGCATGTATTATTTGGCCCTTGATTTTTAAAAATAATTTATTTTGCTTCTCTTGTTCAGAAACTGATGATGATGTTGAATTTGATGATTGAGAACAAGAAAAGCAGCCTTGTCCTAATTTTAAGAGCAAACTGGTAAAGAAATAATGAATAATCAAGAATTTAGTAGTTAAAAAACAAAATCGTAGGGTATGTAGGTATACGTAGGTCTCTCCTCTTTTCCAAACCAGAGCTATCAAAGGAAAGTATGCTGCTAAAAACTTTTGAATTTAAGTCTGACAATTTTTCATCTACATAGATGCTATTCAGATACTGGTTGTCAAATTTTGAAGGTCACAAATTCCAAAAATTTGGTTCAATAAAGTCAATATTTCTGATGTCTCTCCAGTCATAAAGAATGCATGTAAAGACAGTTTGATAGCTCTGGTCTCTGATAATTTGACCCTCTAGTAAAAAAGGTATGTTTTGTTACAAGATGGCAATGATTCCAGTGATAGTTTGCTTTCAACACCTGTATTTTTGATGCGCCAAAATCAAGAGCCCATATTCTCTTGTATAATTCACAGCCTCAGCAGCTGCTGCCACTACAACTTCCACAGCAGCAAGCAGCACAACAACAGCGGCGGCAGTATCTTCAGCAGCAAGTTCCTCTTCAACCACCACCTCCTCTTTGATGTCTAAGGCATTGTCAGGGTTTGGCTCAGCTTCTAAAGCTAAGTCCAACCCCATTGGCGCCGCTGTTTTGGCAGCAGCTGCAGCTGAGTCCAAGCAGCAGCAGCAGGAAAGTGCTAAAACAGGTACTACTTGAGAAAACAACAACAACTGAGATTTTTCATTAAACCAAAATTTTGGACAAGACAAGAGTTCTGTCTTTTTTCACTGCCACTTCACTTTTGAGTTGAATTCAAGTTTGAAGCTTAAGTTTAGTTTTTCATTAGCATGGTTTATTTCAATTTTGGAATAAGATTGCATGAATAAACTTTTAACATTTTAGTTTGGAAGAGGTGGCAGTGTCAAAAGTACAAATATTGATAAATGCTAAAACTACCTCAATGAATAGACAAATTAGAGGCTGAGCAATGATGTCTGTGTGTGTTGCATTTTATCTTCTTTCCGCCTTGAGGTGTTGTTCTCTTCAGTTTCAATCTTTCATCATATTATTATCATTTGATATCATTATTATATCCCTGGATATGAATCTACTGTAAGAAGGCATAACTCTTGTGTTGATCTGAATAATCAAAAATGAACTCAGCAAAACAAGCCCTAGAACAACTGGCCATCAGCTGACACTACTACTGTGTACTTTCTTTGTTTTCTTAAATTAAGATAAGGAGCAATTATCACTAACATTGGTGGCAACAAAAAGAAACAAGAACCTTTCATTAAACCTCCCTTTTTAAAAAGGCTCTGCATGAATTGAAGAGTAGGTGTTGAAAACAAGTTTGATTAAAAAAGTCTAAACCTGACACCCCCTTTTCCCCTTCCTTCTTACTAAAAAACAATGTCCCATGTGTGATCATCAAGTCCTTGTAGATTTTCTAAGAAGCAAAAAACCTCTATTGTGTACCTATCTATCTTGTGTAAAAGGCTGAATTCTTGGTTCTTCTCACTATTATCTAGTTTTCGTTTCAATTTTTACTTTCCCCTGAGAAATATTGTCCTTGTGCCTAAAGCAAGCACTTCATCAAACTACTTATACCCAAAGCAAGGCTAATTGTGAATCACTGATCCTTTGCTGAGTGAATTACTGACATTGATCACATTACTACTCCAAGTCCTATTTATTGCCTTGCAGATGTCAAGATGAACCATGTACGTGGTAGTGGTGCAGGAGCTCAGATTCGAGCCTCTCATAGTCAGAGTGATCCAGTCTCCCTAGGTAAGACAACACCTCCATCCAGGCGTTGTCATCAGGCAGAAAAATCACCACTTTGTCTATGCTGATGTCTTCTTATGATCATCTATTTGGTGTTAAAATTGCAAAATCTTGGTCTGACTTTTTTCTTAAAAGATTTTGAAATAAGAATTTCTTAAGTTATTCAACATTTATGAGATAAAGTCTTTAGACGGACAGACCCATAGATAGTTTCCTAGCTAATCTTTGCTTTCGCCTAGTATGTACTTTATCAACTTTTGAAATCACACTACAGACCTAAATTGACAAAATGTGGTGATTTTTTTATCATGCCTTTCAGCATCGCTGCTCTATTGTTGATCTTTTTTAAAAAAGAAAAAAACAAGTTGCTAATAGCTACTTACCTACTTGATGTTTTTTGCACTGACTGACATCAGTTTAAACAAAAATGAAATGAAAAATTCACCAACAATGTTAACCTGTTATCATTGTATCTCTCTCTGTTTTTCTCCTACTTAGCTCGCAAAAGTGAGATTATTCGAAGCACAGAACTCCTACTGGAAGCCATCAGTTGCAACGACTTTGAATCCTATGCGTATGTTTATAGTACTACTAATTTAGAATCAAAAGGTTGACTATAGTAAGTTGCCATTACTATAGGTCACACCCTAATACTATAGTCAATCTTCTTTAGTCTCTATTTTTTCTACACTCTGATTAAATATTTTTCTTAATTTGTTGACATTATTTTGGGTTCATTTTCAACTTGTCTCCATGAAGATGTTAATTTTTTGTATCCATTACAGGAGACTCTGTGACCCCAATATGACCGCGTTTGAGCCAGAAGCAATTGGCAATTTAGTAGAAGGGCTTGATTTCCATAAGTTTTATTTTGACAATCGTGAGTACTTTTCTTCTTATTGTCGAGTTTTGAATGTATTTCTAATATTGATTTCCATTTTTCAGTGAAAAACAACAGACACACAACAAACACCAGCATTTTGAATCCTCACGTTCATCTACTGGGAGATGATGCAGCTGCCATTGGCTACGTTAGAGTGACTCAAACTATTGACAAGTAAGTGCACAAGTCTTTTAAAAAGAAACTTTTTTAACAATGTTAGGTGTTAAAGAAGGGAAGAAGTGAACACTTTGTAAGGGTAATTTTCTTTCTTTTCTTTGTTGCCATTGGTAGTAATTTCAGAACAGTATCTAGAAGAGATCACACACAAGGTGTACTAGATTTAACAAGGTGAGTTAGTTACACAAGAGGTACCAATCCAGATGGTTACACCCAACAATAGAATGTAATGGCATGTGTTCAACTAGTACACCTTTGCTGAAAAAAAGGCCATTCAAGCACAACTTTTTTGATGATGTACCAATAAAAAAGGTTGATGTAGATTACTGCTTTGAGTGTTCAACAAGTACTGGAAGGACAAGAACAATTGATCACCACTGTATTACTGTACTTGTTTGAATACTGATTTTGTATTGTGTATCTTTGCAGGAATGGTCACCCGCATACGCACCAATCTGAGGAGACTAGGATATGGCACCGACGAGATGGTCGTTGGGTTAATGTTCACTTCCATCGTTCCATTGCAACCGCCGATTCAAATCCATTCATATTGAAACCTACCAATTGATCGAAAAGGATCAAGCTTAGCTAAAAATCAAACATCAGTCTATCACCATCAACGATATAATATCTATCAAGTCACAGTCACTACCATATTTCCTTTTAAAATCATCATCAGCTCTCCTCGTTTTTTAACGGACTTGTTGTGCATCTTTTTTGCTAAAGCTACTCTCAGCTACTTTCTGAGATGATACAGATGATAGATTGTGGGTCTCTCTTACTATCTCTGCTCTCTAAGAAGAAATGAAAAACATGAGGCCTTTCAGATTTCAAAGACAAAATCCACATGAAAATCCTACCCCTTCTTCTTCTTCGCCCCCTTTTTTGACAAATTCATTAAAAATCAATGCCAATAATTATCTAATTAGTAAAAGTTGAAAATCCAAAGTAAATGAAACAGTCTCATCATCAAAATCAAAAATGAAAGCACCAAAATTATGTGTTTCATTACAGTTGGCGCTTTTTAGAACATTGATGTCTAAAAAGCGCCGACTGTAATGATTTTTTTCTTTTATTTTTAGCCAACATAAATACTGAATACGAGAGGATTCGACTTGCAATGCGTTCCCTTCTACCCCTCCAGTGGGATGAGGATATTACGATAGACTTCGCAGGGTGGTTTTGCATGGCAGACGGCAAGGTCCTTAATGAGATGACCGAAAACCCATGCACCCAACGATGCCCACTCTGTCATGAGCTACCATCAGAATACAAAGGGAAGATGGATTGTGGGTTTAAGATGTCTGCTTGGGAAGCAATTGACAACATGTGCATAGGTAAAACATTTTCAAACAGTAAATGCTAATGCTAAAATGTCTTAGATTTTCACTATTTTTTCGTTTTTCATTACATAACGAATTTTCTGAAAAATGTCAACTCTGATTCCTCATTTTTAGAAAATTCGTCAAATTGAACGGATACCTGTACTCTATAGTGAGAAAATTCGACGATATTTTTCGTAATATTTCAAAGATTTTCTTTTTCGAAAATTCATCAAATCTAGAGAGTAGCAAAAATTCCTTCAATTTGACGACTTTTTTAACATAAAATCACAAAGGACAGAAAATTGACGGAATCCGGACGGCAAAGTTGGTGCTGCTCTAAATACGTAGTTCGATTTTTAGGTAAAGTTCATTACAATGAATTTTTCATCATTAGAAAATTCGTCAAATTGAATGGATAATTGTACTCTATAGCAAGAAAGTAAAAAAACTTTCACAATTTTTTTCGTTTTCGTTACATTTCGAAAATGTATCTTTAGCTACAAAATTACACTAGAAGTTTGTAATTACAGTTTTTCCGCTATTCGCAATTATTGTTGCTTCATAAAATCAATTTTGGTAGTTTGAAAAAAAAATCTGCTAGAGACAAGTCTTTAAAAGAATTACCGCGGTTGTGAGCTGATTCTAAAATATTTGAATTTCCCACACTTTTTCTCCACTACGCTTGCCCGTCAAAAAGTGCGGGAAATTCAAATATTTTAGAATCTGCTCACAACCGCCGNGTAAAAGTTGAAAATCCAAAGTAAATGAAACAGTCTCATCATCAAAATCAAAAATCAAAGCACCAAAATTATGTTTTTCAATACAGTTGGCGCTTTTTAGACATTGATGTATAAAAAGCGCCGACTGTAATGATTTTTTTTCTTTAATTTTGTAATGCAAAAGATTCTGGCTGTTTTTTTATTTGAACATTTTTTTTTACTTTTTGAATTTATCGAATTAAATCTGGATGTTTCATTTACTTTGTTTTTAGAAAGAGACTTTTAAAAAAAATCCGATGAAAATCCCCTTTGTTCTTGCTTTCTTCAACTCTATTGATGTGTGTGCGTGCTACCTAAGCCAAGGATTTCTACGTAGCTTATCAAGACTACTCGAATACTATATAAACTATTACAATACCCTGCTGAATTGATGCTTTGTCCAATGTTTAATAGTCGGATGATCTAATATCTATCTCTATAAGCAAAGATACAAGGTGCTGACCATGCAAAGTCCTTGTAGAGAAAAGTGAAAACCAAAATCAAGTCACAAATTAGCTGTTTCCTTTTTAAAACCAAAACCAATGATGAATTGTGATAACTCTCTTTTGATTGGGTAATTTATTTCAAAACTTTCTGTCATTTCTTCTGTCTCCTTCTCTGATAATATCTTTAAAAAATGAGTGATTTTTAAGAAGATTGTATTACTACAATCTTTGGATTGAACGAATGATGAGTTGAGCAAATGAAATGTACTACTACTACATTGTTGTTATTATCCTAATACATCTCATGACACCCTTTGAAATGAATGTTAAACTGCCCCATGTCTAAACTCTATTTAGAGCACTCCTATACTATATCAAACACTTTGATATATATACATACTGCTAAAAAAAGCTGTAGTTTTAAAGAAGACATCATGACATACACTTGACTAGTGTCAAAATGATGTTACAAAATGGAATTCTAAAAAAAAAGATGGCCTGCCCAAAAACAAAATTTTTAAGGTCTCCTCAACCTTAATCTTCAACTCCTATCCCCCCAACTTCATCGTCTCTTATTAAAAAAATTTTGCCAATTGTTGTTGACCCCCCAACCCAAATCCCCTAACTAAAAAGTTTACTATTACATCGACTACTTATCAAAGAATACAACCTCCCACCCCCCAATTATCATCTATGTCTATCTTCAATGATTCAATCAATGAGAAACAAAAAAAAGTAAGTCACTTTTTTCTGATCTAGAAAAAGGATCGAAAAAGTTTCTACCAAAACAAAATCAAGGCCTTGTCTATGTTGTAATTGTTCATTATGAGCTTCTATGGTTTGCTTTGTGTCATGTGAATTTAATAAACATTCTTGTCCTCATCTTTTCTTAGTTTTATTCAGAATTATTCAAACATTTATTCAGAATTAATCTTAGAATGTAAATGAGTGGAGCAGCAAATGAGAAACCAAAAAACATGCCTAATGAACCACCTAGAGAACCAATGAAGTTGGTGGTGGTTATAACAGGAATCTCTTCTTTGATTTCTTTGATCATTGACCATAAAATCAATGAGACTGTAGAGGATAATGGGTTGATTGGCAGGTAATTCTCCACGTCAAATTCGATGGGATTGAATGTCAGTACCATCCTGGGCTTGAAACAATCTTGGTACCATCCTTTGTATCCTGGTTTGCAGACAGTATCAGCAGTTGCATGACAAAGTGGTAAGTTGGCATAAGTGACAGTAGAACAATTACAATTAGAATTATGATTAGCTTGGCATTGGCTAATATCAGTTTCACCCTCACTGAATTTTTGTTGGGTGACAAAAAGTTTGTACCCAACAAAAGTGGTTTGAAAATCAACATAAACTTTGGTAGGTTGAAAATTGATCCAATTTTCTGCCACAATTCCTGCCCATGTTTGATTAGATGTCAAGTACAGATAAAAGCCTCGAGGTTTCTCTAGCAAAGAATCCTTCAATTGGACTTTAAAATCTAATTGAAATCCATCGGCTTTGACGGTAAATTCTGGCTGAATTTTGATGCAGGTTGCATGATGAATTGTGACGATTGATTCCACCATGTAAGGAAACTCTAATTGACGATTTCTTCTTGGACTAATATCTCGAATAAAATTCATGCCCAAATGCAAAGAATTTTCGTTGATAAAAATCTGAAAATCTTCATTCAAGTTGAAGCTCAAATTAGCTAATTTTTCTCTGAAGAAAACCGTATCATCCGAGTCAAAAAAATCCTCAAGTTTTTCCAGGTTGTATTTTTGAGCCACAGACACTTTGGATCCTGGTTTCATACAAAATACAATGGAAGGAAATTCTAATTCAGTTGAATTCTCGTGTCTGGTGGTAACAGAAGTTCGTTGTTTGGTAAAATCTCCAACTTCATTTTTCATGTAAAATACGACGAATAGTATGAGTAAAATGACAAAGACAATAAATTCAAGGGAGTACGTCAAAACTTTTTTGGTAACCTTCATTCCTTTTTGGAGGTTTTTACTGAACTAACAAAGTTCATCGATTTTCCTTTTGTCATTTTTAAAGGACCCATTCTTGATCCTAAATGAACCTAATTCAGCTTAAAGTCCTTGAACAAATATGTTTCACTTCATCAAGATCAGAAAAAACATTTGAGTTTTTTGTATTATTTCAAACGAAGCCTTTTTAAAAGCATAATGCAATATAGGTACAAAAATCAGGTATTAAAATCATTGTGAACATCGGAAAAGTTCTTCGACTTTTTAAATCTTCAATCCCTTCATGGTCTTTTCAAGACTACGCAAGTCCCAGACAACCATTTTGCCATCTCCGGCAGAAGTTGAAATCTTGTTGGCATTGGCCTTATTGCCATTTTGAATTTGAATGCAAGAAATCTGCAAAAGTATTATAATGACCAGAAATTTGATAATAAAATCAATTTAGCATACCTGGTTTTGATGAGTAGTGTTCAAAATGGTGTCAGCCACATCAGAAACACCCAACTTGTCTCTAGACTGAAACATTGCTCTAGCACTGAATTTGCTGCTACTTTCAGCTTTCTTGTCTTCTTCCAACTTAGACACAAAAGACACTTGTCCAGCTTCGTCCACATTGAACAGCATTGGGACACATGCATGTCCCGCAGCCACAATGGAGTTGGGAGCAATCCAAACGCATGAAAGTAACGGCAAAAATTGCGTCTTCAATTTATGCGTTGCCATATCCCGAGTGGCATCTGCCACGCTGATTGAGGAGTCATGACCAACCCAAGCTAACTTGTTTCCATCAGCCGAAAAGGACACGGAATGAACCCATCCACCAGCGTTGATACTATAAAAAAATCAAATTGAAAAATTCGTCAAATTGAAAGGAGTTCTGCACTGTGTAGCTTAAACGTAAACAAAGTTTCACGATTTTTTTCGGGATTTTTTTTTTTCACAAACCAAAAATTCGTCAAATTACCTGTTGGAAAACTCTGCCAACATGTGGGCAAAAGGCATTTTGGCCCCCCATGGAGTTGAACTTGGCTTCGGTTCAATATCCTTGACGTATCCAGAAAACACTCGGACTTTGAAGCCCGAGGATCCGGCAGCCAAAAGAACATTGTTGGGATGCCAATCCAAGGTGGTGATGGTAGACCTAATGGGTTTCTTGATGTGCTTGGCCACCCACCAATCGTTTTCTTGCTCGAAATAGCAAACGGAGATCAACCTGGCTCCAGATCCAACGGCGAATTTGTTCTCTTCCGGACTCCATTTGACGCAAGTGGCAGCCCGGTTGATCCTCAACAAGACCAAATTTTGCTTCCAGGTTCCATCGGGAAGGAGGTTCCAGACGTAAGCGTTGCGATCAGCGGAGCAAGTCACGATCCGGTTGGTCTTGGGCGCCCAATCAATGCCGGTCACGCGTAAATCATGTTGATCCAGAGTGGCCGTTTCAGTCCATTTTCCAGCTTGTCCTTCCTTATAAACTTTGACTTCTTTATTGTTGTGGGACATGGCAATGTTGGTTCCATCGTCAGACCAAGCATGACAAGAAATCGGAGTTGATCCGAACTTAGAAATGTTTTTTCCAGACATGATGCTTAGGTCCGTGGACTCTGATCAGTCAACACGGACGAATTCCGGATTTTGATAAGAATTTTTGAAAAGAGACAGAATTCTGCTCTTATCAAGTTTTGACTCAGTCGGATTTTTGGGGAGGTGTGACAGTTGACAGTTCGAGGTTAAGTCAAGTTGATGCAAGACCCGGTATTAACATTCATCAAGGTTTCTTTATCTTTAGGTTTGATTTAAATATATTTATAATATTTTTTATTGTTTCAATTGACAGAAAAATTAGGGAAAATTAAGAAATCAAAAGACAGTTTTTCTAATAACTTTCAAAAGATTTTGCCCAAAAATTAAGGAACTAAATTCCGTCAAAGTGGAACGGTATAGCATAAAAGATAAGACTATACAGGATTATTCTTTTTACAGTAAAGAAGTTTTGATAACAAATTGATCTACAATATTTCAGGCAAATTGTGAATATCGTATGCTTCAATTTTCAAATTTTTTTCACAAAAGAAATTAAAATCAGAAGAATAGCGTTTACTATTGTAAATACAAAAAGCAATTTTATAAAATTTTTCTTAAATCTTTAAGCTTTTTGAACAAAATTAGTCTGTAATCAAAATGTATTGAGGTATAATATTGATCAACTTTTAGTCAATTTTCGAGTTTTGTCAAATCAGGAATTTACGCAAAATGACGTATCATCAAGTTGGTCATTAAAGCACGTGCCTCACAGAGACTTCAGTTTGATTTCAAATTGAATTCCTAATGTCACTTCATTCTAACCTTTTGTGTCGTAGTGGTTGTGGCTTTTATGGATTGTCAGAATGGGAATGGTATTGCTCCAAATGTTGGCGAGAAAATCAAAGAAAACACGGAAGGTACTACAATCCTTACAGAAAATATCCTTGTTCTTGAACAAAAGGTCAAAAATTATGGCGAAAAATCAATAGCGAAAAAGTTCGGGAAATGACAACAAAACATAAAGTAAATCTTGTCATTTGACGGAAAATTGTTGAAACAGAAAAATCAATCAACTGTAAACAAACTTTCACGAATTTATTGTTTGTTTTTGTAACAGTATTTTGTTTACTTCTGACGTAACTGAAATTCGATCCAAATGACAAGTGTTTGACAATTCAATTAATGACGCAATTTGACTTGAATTTATCATATTTCAGTCCCACCAAATCTTCAAGATTTTTAAGTTCGCTGAGTCCAGATGAACAACCCAAGGATGGAGCAGCATCAAGATCGCCTAAGAAAGGAGTTTCGCCTAAGAATCGGGATGGAATGTCAGAAAAACGTCAAACTTTGGACAAGAATATCAAACAGCTGTTTGGAGCTAGGATGGCAAGCAAAGGTATACAAAATGACAAAAGCATCATTAGAATGGATGAGTTTCAGAAAAGATCGTGAAAACAGTTGTATCAAAGAGTCTTTGTCCAAAATTATGCGTCATGTATCAGAATGCGTAGTGCGTAAATTGTGATGTTCGACGTATCTAGAAATCCGGATCCTTTCATGAAGTATTTTCACGAATTTTTCGCAAAATATTTTCTTTGTCATTTTTCTCGTCAAATCGAAGTTGATTCCAGCGGAACAGTACAAAACCTTTGTATTTTCACGAATTTTTTTCTGCGTTGGAAGTTAGTCAGTTTTTGTCACTCTTGTAATACACCAGATGTTTTGATCCGCAATGTGGAATTGCGACATACCTTTGAAGGCTTTCTTTGTGAGTCACAACATAGGAAAGTACTCGGATTCGTCAGTGTATTTCGTGATACAGAATGCTAAGGATCAAAGATGTATTTAGTACAAGCAATACTTACCATTTACATTCTCGAAAAAAGAAGAGAAAAAAGTGGGTTTTCGAAGACTTTCTTTTTCAAAAATTCATTTTTTATTAATTTTCAGAAAGTCCCGAAAAAAGTCCGAAATCAAGGCCCAAACCCTCTCCATCACGGAAAATTCCTGAATTGCCTAAAGAAGCCACAGAAGTCAGTAAAGAACTTGCGTTATTTTTGAATAAGAAGAAGTTGGATCGATCAGCCATCTCGGATGTGTCCAAGAATGTCAAAAGTATGGTGGATAAGATTCAACGAGCAGAATTGGTATCGGCTGAACATGTGGATGAGTTATCAGAACGGGTCCAAGATTTGTACAGTGGTTTTCAGAAACGTTTAGAAACACAACCAATTTATAAAAGTAAGAAAAAAATATTTTTTCATCCCTTTTCAATTTGACGAACTTTTTTAATTTACAGAATTGACTGATGAGGACATACAGAAAATCCTGGATTTGACGGAAAAATACATCACGATATGTTGTTATAAGCAACTATTTTGCCCTTCAATAACTTCAGACGAAGACAAAGATTTAGAATTACAAAATCGGATCAGAAGCTTGAATTGGATGTCAACTGAACATTTGAACTGTGCCATAGATGAATTCAGTCAAGATGTTCGCGATTTGCTTTATCAAGCCATCAATGGTAAGAATAAAATCGCTAAAACACAATGGGTTTGATCTTTTTACCTTTGATTTCACGAATTTTTTCAGACATGTTGGAAATTGATGGAAAAATGGCTCCTCAAGATAAAATGGCCAGTCTAGTCAAATGTTCGAAAAACAT
>LT727990.1:131350-146399 GCA_900157175.1 Oithona nana
CACTGCCGGCGCGTTACCCCCAAAAGAGATCGTTATTCAAAACAATAATAAGCACGTTGATTTTTTCGTTTTGCACGGCTCAAAACCAATTTTTGGAGCCCAATTTTTGCATGTAAGCATAAAAAATACTGTTGAAGGTGTCTGTCGAGGAATTTTTGGTGCAAAACTTGTTCCTGTGTTTCAATACTGTTGCAATACTGATCTCTTTTTCGTAACGCACGTCATTTTTTTTACTATTAGACGGAGCCAACGTGTCACAACCAGAGTACGCCTAGAGCCCAGGCCCAAGAACACCCACCCACACCCACACATCTAGCATCCATAGCACACATATCGCGGTCTTAAATCTGAAAAGCATTTTCAGTCTTGTTTTAAGTATCTTATTTTTTTCAGTGTTGTGCAATGTCCTTCATTGAAAATCTAACAGCAGAATCCGTGAATATGGACCCCGAAGAATTCGAAAGCTACACATCCGGTAAATCCGTACCTCTAGAATCCTGGCGATCCAATTTGCTAATGTGTGACGGCCTCCAAAAAATGTCTCAAAATCTCAAAGTCCTCTCCGACCTAAAATCCCAACAAGAACAAATCCTCAAAGATGCCAAAAAATTGGAAGAAGAAATGGCCAAATTCGAAGGTGACATCAATACGGAAGTCGATGCTGTTTTACAGCGAACACAATACACTATCAAAAATCGGACCAAGGAACCCGTCAATTTGGACGATTTACCCAATCCGGAAGATGTTTTACCTGCTCCTTTATTGCCTACTAGTCACATAGAAACCACTTTAATAGAGCCGAAAGAGCCTAAAAAAGAGCCATTCAATCCCACTTTAGAAGACTATTTGAGTACGAGTGACAGCATGAGTCTCCTAAGCTTGGACATGTCAAATGCTGGAGCTGGACCATTGGTAGAACCACACGAAACCTCGGCAACATCTTCAGAAGCCAATTTATCAAGTTACATTGGATTCTCGGCTCAAAGTTCAGCTATACCTAGTATTTCTTGTGACAGTGCTTTGAAGGCCAAAAAGACTTCAAGCTCATCTGCTGAAAATGTTGTTTCCACCTCTTCCAGTTCTCCTATGATTTCTGCACCAACTTCACCTGACGATGAGGATTTGATCACCCCTAAAATATCTTCTAGTAGTGAATCAGAAGAGGATAATGGGCCTACAGCAGCTAAAGTTTTGAGTGGTATATTTGAAACGTTTGATAATTTATTGTGAAAATACAGTTATTTAGTATTTACCCCCAAAAAATCGTGAAACTTCCTCTTTATTCACACAAAGAAACACTTTCAACATCCTGTCAAAATGTAAGCCAATCTAAATCCATTTGGAGTTACAGTGTTTTCTGCAGCTGATTCATATAAGTCACTCAAAAATCGAACGTGGAAGGGTATAGCTTTGGCTAAAATGTAAAAAGAATTAGGATGGATCTAAGCAAATTAGAAAGCAAATGCTTACAGCAAACGGTGGCTTCAACGGCAGTACCAGCAGTACCTAAATCACCTCCACAAAATCCATTAACCACTGCAGTAAGTTCTGCACTATCGGTGGCTTTGCTAGGGGATGGAATTTTAGCACAATCATAACCGGTCATTTGAGCAAAGTTGGTTCCATAATTGCAACATCCAAATTCGTGTTTGGCTGTTCCGGCAATACTTGCTGCATCTTCAGTAGTGATAGTACTTAATTCAAAGTCACCTTGAGCATCAACTGTACTCCAACATATTCTACAAGTGTTCCTCTCACGTCTAGGTTAAAGGAAATATCAGGGACAGTTTAAGAAAAAGGTATTTTAATAAATAGTTACCGGACACAGATGTTTTGATTTTGACTGGCAAGATGTGCTCCACCATCAAAATTGTATGTCTTGACTATATCATTGGTTGCTCCCCAGAAGTATTGAGTGCAACCATCAGGAGCCAAGTTATCGTAATTGCAATCATATTGAGTAATCTGAAAAATATTCGAAGTTATCTGAAGTTATAAAACTTAGTTTTTTGGCTTTCTTATTATTGTACCTTGATAGTCCAAGTTCGAGTTACTGTTGAGCCAGTGTCTGCCAAGTTGAATGCAAGATCATTACACATGTCTGAAGCATCAACATACACTGCAAAAAATGTACATATGTTAAACGGTAAAGCACTTTTGTTACTTTGTTAAAATAGTCTTACTGTGTTCTCCGGAATTGGTTCCGCAAATTACAGGGGGTGCAGGATTTCCCGGAGCAGTAACGCTGAATTGATCAGTTTGACATTGAAGTTTGTCATAAAACATTTGTGTGTTAATCTTTTGCACACTTTCGGCTGTTATTTTGGGTTGATTGATGACAAAGGTTTGAAAGTCCAATCGTAATTGGCAGATGTTATCGCTGCATGGACAAATCTTTAATCGGCATTGCCCTGTTTCCGTTCCACTTGATTGAAAATAAGTGCAGTTTTCCGACGCTTCGGCTCCACAACCTCTCTGAACTGAAATGTTACAATTTTTGAAAGATAAGTATGAACGACAAATTATCTGTATTGCTTACATGTGCAACACACTCCGTATCCTCCAGCACAAGTTCCAGATTGAACACCTCCACGAGATGAACATTCTTCAGCACTGTAACAAGTTCCATTCAAAGTATCCCCAGCACAAACCGAATTAGGAAACCGAACCACAGTAAAAAAGTTTAAGATTTTCCCCTTCTTTGTTTCAGCCTCAACATCTTCCTCAATAGATCCTGCCAAAACAATTGATATGAGAATCAAAGTTACAAAGTATCCAAGAAATTTCTCCATATTTTGCTCTTAGTTGTTCTTGATCGACTGACACATCATCAACTTTGGTGTTGTGCTCTATTGAATAGTCACCTGTCTTTAGGTATATAACTGGATTTCTTTCTCAATTGCAGAAAAGTATTTAATTAACCCTAATTAGAGTTCAAGATTTTTGTGTACATATTTTGCTACTTCAGGTACATTAACAGTTACATACTTAAATATTCAATATTTTTTGATAAAACACACTCGATGCACCAATAAAACACAAGTCTTGAAATATTGGAATTGCAAACTTAATTTTTTTTTTGCAATTATTGTGTGGCTGCTTTAGTTTTGATACGCTAAAAGATATTTTGAGAAAATGATTTGCAACTGAGTGAGTGAGTCATTAATTATGTCCAATCACCCAAGAAAATCAACCAACCAAGAATTATGTACAAATCACAATTCTGTGGAGAGTTCATCGACAGCCATGTCATCATCATCACCGTTCCAGATTTTCTTGATTTTTGTTGGCCTTCTGTCAATGATGGAAGGTCAAACTTTAAAGGACGAAAAGGCTATCAGAGATTCCAAGGTTTTCAGTATCTTTAGTATTGTGCAGTTCAAGAATACAGGTTGTACCAGTTCTATGACCCTCTCGTAAGTACTTTTTATGGCATCATCATAACTTTATTGAAATTTTGAAATATTTTTTAAAAGGAGTTCAAGTGGAAATACCTATCGAAATGGAACTTGCTTGACCAATGCAGAATGTGGGGAAAAAGGTGGCTCATCTTCTGGATCTTGTGCTGGAGGGTAAGATCTATTCCCTTGCTTGAAAATATAAGCCACAAAACATATTTTGTACTTTTAGGTTTGGCGTTTGTTGCGTTTTCATGACCTCAACATGCTCTTCAACTGTCTCGCAAAATTGTTCTTATATCAAAAATCCTGGATATCCCTCAGCATACACTTCAACTTCCAGTTGCCAATTCACCATTCAAAAATGCGACTCATGTAAAGAAATCAAGTTAATTTTTTTGGTACCTTTTTTGAAATATTTCCAATATTTTAGCTGTGTGTGATCTACGCTTGGATTTTGAACGGTTCACCACAAATGGACCAGCAGACACTGCTGAAACCAGTGGTGGTTTATGCCAAGATATACTCACAACCACTGTCAACACTGGTCAAGTTATTCCTGAGATATGTGGAGAAAATTCTGGACAACATAGTAAGTTATCAAAATGTTCAAATTCATGACCTATATCATAGTAAATTTCATTTCACAGTTTACTTGGATTTGGGTAGAGGAACTTCTGACAGTGCAACTCTATCCTTTACATTTTCTGGTACATACAGTCGTTACTGGGACATCAAAGTCACTCAAATTCCATGTGACGTAAATTATGAGTAAGTTCAAATGGTACTTGGCTGTGGTATGATCAATGATCATGTTTCTCTTTTAGTCCTCCAAATGGATGCTTGCAATATCATACTGGCATTGATGGCAGATTTTCTACTTTCAATTACGCGGCTGAAGGAACCACACAAGATTCTCATTTGCGTAACCAAAATTACAGAGTTTGCATCAGGCAAGAGGAAGGATATTGTTGCGTCATTTACATGAAATGTGATGCCAACTCCTTTCAATTGAATACTGGTGGCACGGCCGACATCACCAAGGCTCATCAAGGCTCAGATTGTACTGGAGATTACATTACCATTGAAGGCTCAAGTCAATCTGGTTTTGGCAATGTCAATGATAAATATTGTGGAGGAATACTCAATACTATAGATGAAAATCTAGTTGATGCCAAAATCAAAGATTGCACTGCACCATTCGAAGTGGGTGTCGTTACAGACAATATAGTGGATGGAACAGCAGCTACCATAGCAAATGGTAATACAGGCGTTTGTTTAACTTGGACCCAAGAACCTTGTTCTGCTGGGAATCAAGGACCTTGAACAAAATTATCACTTTACCTTTTTTATTGGATTTGGGTACATTTTGTAAATAAAGTACTATATATTTTGTAAGCTATGAATACACTTGAAATACAATTGAAAATACATATCAAAATGCATTTCATATGTTCCAAGTTTTGAAGATGTAAAAAAGCACCAGACCATAGAATATTTTAATGTGTTGTTCCACTAGGTACCACAATGGGTTAAAAGAAGCAGTTATAGTTTGCCTAGCAAAGTGTGAAGATGGTGGCAAAAATTGCTTTTTTAGCTCTTTTTATCTTGGCACGTACAGAAGACATTGAAAATCAAAGAAAAGGAAAAATCTGTAAGACATATCTTGAAACGACAGACTTTAGATATAATCTTGCCATTTTCATTGTAATTTCAGTGAACTTGTTTTCTGTGGTTCGATTCCCAAACAGTGTTTGTTCTGGTGGTAGCTTGAATGGCACTTGTTACAGTGCTGAGGAATGTACCACTCGCGGGGGCATAAATGGGGGAACATGTGCGGGAGGTTATGGAGTTTGCTGCACCTGTAAGCACCTATTTAGCACCTGCTGTACGATGCAGTTTTTCATAATTGTTACATTTCAGTTCAATTGAGTTGTGGGCAAACATCTTCGGAAAACTGCACTTACTTTCAATCAAGTGGAAGTGAAGTGGGTCAATGCAGAATCAAGATTTGTCCTTGCAGTGACAACATTTGTCAATTACGATTGGATTTCCAAAACTTTGTCATCAATCAACCTAAAACAACCGTTGAGAGTGTACAAAAGATTAACTCAAAGTTGTTTTACGATCTGGCCCAATGTCAAACTGATATTTTCACAGTAACTGCTCCGGGAAATACTGCCCCTCCAGTAATTTGCGGAACCAATTCTGGAGAACACAGTAAGACTATTTTAACAAAGTACCAAAAGTGCTTTATCATTTAACGTATGTACATTTTTTGCAGTGTTTGTTGATGCATCAGATATGTGCAATGATCTAGGATTCAATCTTGGGGGTACGGGATCAACAATTACACAACGATCTTGGACTATCAAGGTACAAAAAAAATCTTCGCCTTTTCAATTATTTTCGTAACTTTGTATAACTATTTGATACTTGATTTTTCAGATTACTCAATATGACTGCAATTACGATAACTTGGCTCCTGATGGTTGCACTCAATACTTCTATGGAATGACAACTGATTTGGTCAAAACTTACAATTTTGATGGGGGACAACATTTGGCCAGTCAAAATCAAAAGATATGTATTCGAAGAGAACGAGGATTTTGCCAAATATGTTGGGCCACAACTGCTGAAGGAGATTTTGAAACTAGTGGAGGCAACACTGGTGCGGCTGGTGTTGCCTGGCACAAAGCTTACTGTTGCAGCTACAAATCAGATTATGCCCAAACAGCTACAGCATTCGATTGTGCTAAAATCCCATCTCCATCTAAGGTTGGTGGAACAAGTTTTAATGCAGGTGCACATGGATTTTGTGGTGGAGAATTGGGAACTGCTGGTACTATTGTCACCGCTACTGTTTGCTCAAAATCTGTACCTTTCAACATTCGATTTTTAAGTGATTTGTACGAAACTAATACTGAAATGACTAAAGTTCCCAATGGATTTAGATTGGCTTACACTTTAATGGGCTGCTAATTTTACCTTTGCTTTATTGTTCTGTGGTTTAAGATAAAATAAAAGAATTATTAACACTTTTTTATCGGCTACTGATATTTTAAGAGTTCAAAGGAGTTCAAGCGGAAACACTTATCGGAACGGAACTTGCTTGACAAACGCGAAATGTGGTGAAAAGTGCAGCTCAACTGCTGGTTCTTGCGCTGTAGAAACCATTCAATCATGAAAAAAGATTTTGAAAAAATCTTAGTATGTACATTAAAAATGTACTTCTCGCAAAATGGTTGATAATTCAAAAATCCAGTTTCCATAATCCATATTCCAATTGGTAACCAATTATTGGGTCGTATTTCGTCGTTTTTGCCGATGCCGTTAGATTCTTTCCTTATATGTAGATGTAGCTTCAGGGCATAGACGTGTTCTAATGCTTTAAAACGACGGGTGCACGTTCCATTTTTTAGTCTCTACTATTTAACCCACATTGCGAAGTGTCCACTGACCGACCATCCACAGCAGTTAGGATACGCGCCGTGTACCCTAATCCGCAGGTAAATGACCTTGTTCCGTCGCCACACTTTTTTACTCACTCTTCAACAGTTAAAGGCAAAGGTAAGTGAATTATCCATTAAAATCCTGAATCTTTAAAAGTACTTTTTAATTAGGCCTACAATGGAGTTTTTTGGACGAAATTTTTGTTGTTGCATGAAGAATTTGACAGGAGCCAAAGTCTTGTCAGGCCTCAATTTTGTCCTTCATTCAGCGGTTTGGATCTTTTTGGCAACCATTGTATTCGAATACACACCATGGTTTGAATACCTGATTTTGATTGGTGGACTCATTGGCAGCTTGGGTTACGCACTAATTATCATTGGTTTGATTTATACTAAGCCCAAAATCATTCTGGGAGCCCAAGTAATGGTCGTCCTTGGAGTTTTATTGTTTACTATTGGAACCATTAGTGTGGCTGTTGTCTTCAATGTAATTTGGTTTTTTCGACCTATTTGGGGTGCAATATTGACTTATTTACCCTTACAAATATGGAATGGATGTTTAGTCTTTGGATCTGTATCGGACATTAAAGCTTCTATTTGTGAACCTGTCAAACCTGTCGAATAATCAGTGGAAAAGTTGATTTGTGAAATTCATTTTATCTTTATCCAAGATGAGCAATAAAATTACAGTACAAAATTGAGATTTTTCTTCTTATTTTATCCAGAGGATCCACCGCAACTGAGAAGTTCGTAAGCCAACCTGGCGCCAACGCCCGGATTTCCCGCTTCTTTCATCATATCAGTGAACTCAAAATGATCGCTGACAAAGCGTAAACTAAATGGAACTCGAGCACCTACGTAAAAAAATCAAATGAGACAATTCTGCCGATTTTCAAACAAACTGTTCCCCAAAAAAAATGTCGAAAAAATCCAACTTTTGACAAAATTTGCAAAATCAGTTGATTTGAATTTTCACGCCAAAAACTCATGAACATTTGAATTTTTTGGCGCCAAAAAGAAATTTCACCGATTTTTTGGAGAAAAAGTGCCTTTTGAGATCAGTGTGACTATGATATTTGAGTACTTACTACAAATAGTTTTGGAAGCCATGTCCATATCATTGGAGACAAGTTGTCTACCACAGAAGCGTTCACCAAGGCCTTTCATATCATTGGTATTTTTGACAGCGCCATCTATGATTACACAATCGTAGCCTTTGGTACCCATACCATCAGAACCGTACCCACAACAACTGGCCATTGAAAATCCCATGGACATTGAAGACATTCCTGGACCCTTGGTTTCACCGGATACGGAAAAATCACCTTTGGCCACAGGTGACCAACAAATTCTATCAAAATGTATTTTGAGTGTGAAAATTGTGTTTGGTACTTTCAAATACAACTTACTTGCATACGCCACGTTCTCTCCTAACACAGATTTGTTGATTTTGATCTGCCAAATGAACTCCACCATCATAATTGAACGTTTTGACAATATCTGTCGTCTTTTGAGCTCCGAAAAAGTATTGAGTACATCCTTGTGGAGCTAAATTATCGTAATCACAACTGTATTGTGTCACCTATTTTTCAAAGAAATATTCATATCATTTTTGTATCGTTTATATCTAAAATACACAATGTTTGAAAATCATCAAAAATGTCTCATCATTGCTGAAAAATAATGTTTAGTTGGCATCGGTAATTTTTCTAATATTTGAATTTTCGCGCCTAAACTAACCAAAATCCACTATTTCATACTAGAGATTTTTGGCGCGAAAATTCAAATGTTATAAAATGAGACTTTTCCAAGGATTTTCAAACACTAGGAAATGTACTTTGATGGACCAAGTTCGTTGAACGAGTGTTGCTCCAACTCCATTTCGGCCGATTAAAAAAATCAGATCGTTGCACATGTCCGAAGCATCAACATACACTGAAAAAACAAATTATTACAATCTGCGCGAAAAATATTCGGGAAAATGACGTCATACTATGTTCTCCGGAATTGGATCCGCAGATGGACGGAGGTGAAATTCCTGCCGGACTAGTGACGGAAAATGTATCGGTCAAACATTGCGTTGCTGTAGCCACATTTTTCATTCCACCGGCAGCCTAAATCAACAATTTAAGTAACAACTTTCGCGCCTAAACAACCCTTCTTTACGTTACCTGACCGGCCAACGTTTTCAAGACTGATGCGGTTGAAGTTGATGGTCCGGTGATTGCAAATTGTGAGAAATCCAGCCTCAACTGAAATGACAAAATCATTTTCAAAATGTAAAATTGAAAAACTCGGGAAAAGAATACTTGACAAATATTCGAGTCACATTTGCAGATTTTGATCCCACATTGTCCAATTTCCGATCCGGAAGATTCAAAATATGTGCAATTTTCGCTTATTTGAGCTCCACATCTGACAGTAACTGAAATGTTTTACAATAAGTAAATTTGGGATTTTTCGTTTAGAAAATTAAAAGAATTATTACATGTGCAACAAACTCCGTATCCGGACGCACAAGATCCCGAATTTGTGCCTCCCTTGGTTTCGCATTCTTCAGTGGTGTAACAAGTTCCGTTTTTGGAGTCACCTTGGCATGGACCATTATTAAACCTATCAATTTGCCAAGTTTTTTAACGATTTTTACCAATTTCTTTAATTTTTAGACAGAAGTCGGCAAAGTTGTCCGTTAATAGGTTGCGTGATACAAATCAGAAACTTTCCGTTTAATAAACTTTCAAAATACATGTAAATTATAGTTTTTTGACATTTTTCAATATTTTACCTGACAATATTGAAGAGAGACACTGAAATGTAAAAAAGCCGAGTGAGAAAAAATCTGCGAATTTGAAAATTAATGAAAATGTCTCATACAAACTTTTCCGTTTCGATCTTTACTTTTGCGACTTTGTACCATCGCAAAAATGGCGAAACATGTTAGAATGAGGAACCAATGCCTCATCTTGTCGGGTCTGAAGCTCAAAGTGGAATGAACTCAGAATTGAAAATTGAGTACATCAATAGAAGTCGCAAAGTCATCATGTCGCAAAAAAAAAGCGATTGATGAAAAATTGCTATGCAATCATTTTCAAAGTCATCATGTCGCAAAAGAAAAGCGATTGAAAAATTTGCTATGCAATCATTTTCTTTTTTTATTTCCAAGCTGATGTAATACAATGATGATAATTATAATGCACAGTGGGTTACATTTACAAAATATGGCTCATTAAGGAGGGGTGGTTATCCGGATGCATATCCGTGATAAACCAATCTTGAAATATTTCCGGATATTTTTATACATTTTTCCAGGATTTTTTAACGGATTTTTTAACAATTCACTAACATATACTGTAATTTAACACCTAATCCGGGTTTTTTCGACTCCATTGAATCAACAAATTCAAAACTATCACTGATAAAGCTGGTCCGGAACGGCTTATTTGCGCCTGAAAAAAAAAAAAACAAGGAAATATTTGAAAAAAATTCCCCAATTTTTTTAAAACCTAAAAATTCTTACTACAAATAGTTTTTGAGACTGCGCCAGCGGCAGTTACCAGATTTCGACCACAAAACCGTTCACCAGCCCCTTTAGTCATCATAGTGCCTGTGACCGCTCCGGGAATGTCAATACAATCATACCCACCAGTTTTGGTACCTGCGGTACCATATCCACAACAACTGTTTTGGTCGATAATACCCATGTTTCCTGCAGTCGCTCCGGAAATGTCAAAATCCTCTGGAGCAGCTAAAGACCAACAAATTCTGAAACATTTTGAAAGTATTTCTCATTTCAACACATTACATTGGTACCTAGAGAGCGAAAAATAAACGTTAGGTGTATTTCACTTTATTTTTTGGCGCGAAAATTCAAATTTTTCAAAAATAAATGTATTTACTTGCAAGTTCCTCTTTCCATTCGTATACACATAACTTGATTTTGATCGGCTAAATGAGTGCCTCCATCATAATTGTAAGATTGTACCATACCGGTTGTGGATCCAGTAAAGTATTGGGTACAACCATCAGGTGCTAATTTATCGGAATCACAAGAGATTTGGGTCACTTTGATACTCCAATTTCTTTGAGGTGAAGTTGTGCCCACTGCATTTGCACCCGAGGTAAAAACCAGTTCATTGCACAAATCTGAGGCTCCAACATACACTTTAAAAAATTGTATTATGAAAAAGGACCATAAAATGTATTTGTATGTATCTTACTATGTTCTCCTGTATTTGTACCGCAAATTCTGGGTGGAGTTGGTCCACTGGGATTGGTAACGGTGAACGAATCGGTGAGACATTGTGTTGCTGTTGATACAGCTTTTCCACCCGCAGCTGGCTATAACAGATACTTCACAGTCATTCTTGTCCCAGTGTGTACCATAATTTAGACCTAAAATACTTACACTTCCAATCAGAGTTTTGGTTACTGAATCCGTGATGGTTGATGGTCCAGAAATGACGAAAGAATTGAAATCTAATCGCAACTGTAATCAACGTTTGTATTTGTGAATAGAAAATACAGATAAAATACTTCAGGTTTGGATAGAATACATACTTGGCATACATTGGGATCACATTTGCATATTTTGACCCGACATGCACCTGATTCTGTACCGGAAGACTCAAAATACGTGCAGTTTTCGTTCTTTGTTTCGCCACATCTGATGGTAACTGTAAGATACAATTCCTTACAATTTCAAAATTATGTATCTAGTCAAAAGCTTACAAGTACAACACACTCCGTATCCTTGAGCACAAGAACCTGAACGAACGCCTCCTTTTTGATTACATTCTTCGGTAGTGTAGCAAGTTCCGTTTTTACTTTCACCCGTACAAGGATCATTAGGAAATCTGTTGGAAAAACACCAAAAATATTTTGAATTTTCGCGCCGAAAACAAAAGTTAGATCACTCAATCAAAATGCGACATTTTGGGTAGTTTTCATTTTTCAAACAATGTGGTCTCTGGACGCGTGGTCTCGTTGACATTTGGTCTTTTTGACACTTGGTTTTTTGGGCACTTGAACTTTTGGACAATTGGTCTTTGGTACAAATGAACTTTTAGACCTTTGGCCTTCTTGACACTTGAGACGTGTACATACGTGTGCAAGGTATAGAGAGGGTCAAGACTATCCCCCCTGTAGGCCAAAATTTCGGGTTTATCCCCCCCTCTCAAAAGCCAGGTCCAGACAAGTTATCCCCCTCTGTCAAACCCTAGCTTGCACATGTATGGTCAACANTTGGACAATTGGTCTTTGGTACGTGTGCAAGGTATAGGGAGGGTCAAGACTAACAGAAACATGTTTAGGCTAGGATGCGTGGCGACATCCTGTAATCTGGTGGGCAAACACAATTGACGGTAACAACCCCCGGTCTAACAACTAGGGAAGGAAGATGATTTTGGCCAAAGACTACTCCAAGCACTCGTTGGCCCATTTACGGGCGTTGATTGGAGAATAGGTAACGTCTGGTGCAAGGTGGTCCCAAATCGAAAAAATTAAAAAAACAGGTTTCAAGCGCGTGTTAAAAAAGACAAAGAAGCAGGGCCCCTCACTCCTCAGTGTCGGGCCAGAACTGCAGCTTGCTGCATTCTTCTTCTCCGTATCATTTCTGCAATTGCAATAGAACTTCCAAACACTGTTCTCACTCTTTGGACTGTGTCCCTCTTTTATTACTACAGGTACATAAATAGCTCATTACCATTCTATCATTACTATTATTACTCTTTTATTACTACAGAACCGAATAAATCATTTTATGGACTGAGTTACCAGACTCCTGTTTAATTTACAGGGTTAGGTGATAGTAGATTAGGTTTGGTTAAGTTAAGTTAGGTTGGGTTTTATACGTTTTATATTGGTTTTCTAAGCATGTACAATAATCGATGCTTCGCTTATCGCGGCCAAAAAGACAAAGTCGCAAGAAGAAGAAGAAGAAGTGCCAAAAATCTATAGTTAAATCAATTTGAAGCTTTTGAAAAGTAGGAACACACTGTATTTCAAATGACATTAACAGTTCTTTTCTTCCCCACTTTCTGTATAGATTCTGCCACTCATCAAAGAATTCTAAATCTGCAACAGACCAACAATGGACCCGAAGATCTTACTGCTCTTGGTATCAATCCTTGCAATGAGTCAGGGATTGGAATGCCATGTTGGAAAGTAAGTCAGCTTAAAAATAGGATTTGATTAGGTTGGGTAAAGTTAGATTTAAGAAAAATTATAGTTTAGAATTCTGGAAATTTGAAAAAAACGAGGTGATTGCAAAGTGTTTTTGAGGTTGCATCAAATGCTTGCATAAACTTGATAAGTATTTGAACCATTTCAATCTGTCCAAATTCGCATGCATAGCTCAGTGGAGTCGATTCAATTGTATTATTCACTTTCAGTTCTAATACTATGGGATGTGTCAGGGGTTTCGATGTGTGTCTCTCATACTCAGGTACGTAAAGTTTTACATTACAACTAGGTAATTACAAAACTACAGTGTATTGAAAATCTACGCTTTTGATTGCAGAGCTGAGTGATCCTCAAAAAATATCTTATAAGGGCTGCGTAAATTTTCGAAGTAGAAACGACATCACAAACAATGTCCTCAAAAGAAACGGATGTGTTCGGTTTGGAATTCACAAGATTTGCACCTGCTCCACCAATTATTGCAGGCATGGCTAAGGGACGGATTGTTGGCATCCTCATCATAATGTAAAACAATGTGATTATCTTCCAAAATTGTTCCGAAAAAAGATTTCCCAGTTTTTTGAAATTGATTAATTTCATTTGAAAATTCTTTTATTTTCTTTTTGCACTATTTCAGAAATCGAATATTATCATGTCTGTAACCATTCCTTTGCAAAGAAACTTTTTTTAAATATGGCTTTCGAAATCGGTTTCCGGTCATTTTAGAATCTTTTTTAAATTTTTTCAAAGCAAAAAACATTCTGACCGGAGGTGGAATAAGTTGATTATGAATCATTTTATTCCCTGAATTATTTCGCAATCTATATGAAAAGGCCAAGGTCATAAAACCATTTGACATTTCTATGTACTATGTATAGTGATTTGGACTTTTTAAAAATGTTGGAATTCTGGTATCACTAAACTTCAAAGTGTCTGCACTCTCTCAATTTGTGTCCCACATCAAAATAAACATTTTACACCAAAATGATTGTCTAATTGTTGCCCAATTGATGATCAATGTGTCACAGGTCAATCTTTTCTCTATTGAGTTGCGTCATTACGGTTAAAACGCGTCCAGAGACAACAAGTATATATCTGTCGGTGTTTGGCGCGAAAAATTCAAATATTTCTTAGCTAAAAATTCTTACGTGACTATGTTGAAAATTGGCACTGAAACGAAAAAATTTTAAAACCATATTCAAGTAAAGATTTTTGAAAACCTTCTTACAAATCTTTCCCTGTTTTTCAACAGCATGACGTTTGCCTTGAACCAATTGAAAATCTTCATTAATTGCCAAAACCAACTCGAAAGTCAATACGAAAATCAAGGGTTTGAAGATAAGTCTTTGCATCTTCCTTTACCCAAAACCAGGAAGGAACTGAACAATTTTTGGAGTCAAAGTCTGCAAAAGACAGAAAGCGTAAAGTGGAAAAATCAACCAAGCAATTGATTTAGGTAGTCACGAATTTGAAAGCTAAAAGCATCACCAAATCTGAAATTAGAAGAAGTCATGTAAATTAACTATTCACGTACTTATTTGTCACTGAAGTTAACGAATGGAAAGAAAAACACTCGTGCATAAAACAAAGTTTCCAAAGAAAAGGTTTGAAAAAAGAAAAGGACTTTAAAAATCTCATTTCACGTACTTTTTGTCATTGAAGTTAACGAATAGAAAGAAAAACACTCGTGCAGAAAACAAAGTTTCCAAATAAAAGGTTTGAAAAAAGAAAAAAAGAAACATTGAATGTTCGCGCCAAAAATGCATAGTGCTTTTGCAGATTTGGTCATTTTGGGCGTGGAAATTCAAATTCAAATCTCATTTTGCACCATTACTTTACTACGTTCATTTCTAATTGAATTTTCGCGCCAAAACTCCATCAAAATATGCATAATGCATTTGCAGATTTCGGCCATTTTGAGCGCGAAAATTTAAATATTGGAAAAAAACCGTTAGTTTTAGCGTGAAAATTCAAAATCGTATTAGCGAGTGATCTAAAAATTGACCAAAATTGATGCATTTG
>LT727990.1:151005-165333 GCA_900157175.1 Oithona nana
CTTCAAGATTTGACTTAATCATTGGTGACAAATCTGGAGACATCTTCATTGATCCTTCAAATAATCCATTTGATTATGAGCTTGAAGCTGAACCAGAAATAACAGTGGTAGTCAAAGATAACAATGCTCAGGATGGGTACTTGTCAAGCTCTACAATTGTCAGCATCAAGTTGATTGATGTCAATGATGAAAAACCGAATTTAGATTTGACTTCAGGACCATTTTGCATCAAAGAAAATTCAACTTCCATGGAATCCAATTGTGATCAAACTGATTTACCAAACTTGGAAGAGTTACTGATCAGTGGTACAGATCCTGATACCAATGCTAATTTAGTATTTGACATTGATTGGAACAACACTAGAGCAACGTAAACTTTAATCTTGTCAATCAAATGGAAATGATGTAAACTTAGATTTTGTTTTCAGGAAGGACAATATTGATTTGAATGAAGAAGAACTTGAAAAAGTCAAAAATTGCTTTCAAATATCTAAGAACACCAAAGTTGAAGCTTCAATACAATTAGGTAAGTTTTAAAAGATGATTTCCATTATAATTTTCAAAGTTTCCCTTTTACAGTTGAGAGATGTATTGACAGAGAGATTGTGGACAATATTGAAATGAGTGTCATTGTGACAGACACAGAAACAAAAATTGGAGCTAAAACTGACTCAAGTAACTCTATAAACAATTTTTGTTTAACTTACTCAAATTAAAAGACAAAATCTTTAGAAACAATTGTGATACAAATTGAAGATATTGATGATACAGCACCCATCTTTTACAATCCAGAAGAGTACACCAAATTCAGGATTGAAGAATTTGATGGCATCTCAGAAGTAGAATTTCAAGTCTACACAATTTACCAAACTATTTCTATCATTGATGAAGATTCAAGCAGCCAAGAATTTGTCTTTTCCTTGTCAGGAAATGATGGGGTTTACAAAGATGCCATTAAAATTGTGATTGATACTGAATTCCCTAAACAAGTGAAATTGAATGTGACAGAACCAATTGACAGAGAAGATCCAGCATTGGTTGATACCAATGGGTTTCTAACTTTCATGTTGAATGTTGAAGATCAAGCTGGAAATCAAGCCAGTACTGAGCTAAAGATTCAAGTGGACAATGTCAATGATTGCAAGCCAATCTTCAACAAAATTGACACAACCACAACCATTTCAGAGTTATCTCCAGTTGGTACATTTTTGGATTTTGACATCAATGCTGTTGATGATGATGCTGCCAATGATCCAGTATCATACAAAATCAAAGATGATTTAGAAGATGCAGTTTTCTTTGACATTGATTCAAGTACTGGTCAACTGAAAACTTCTGCTGAAAGCATTGGTTTTGACTATGATTCTGCAAAGAAAAGTTACATCATTATTGTGGCTGCTACTGACAGGGGAGGACTTGAAGATACTTTGCAATTGACAATCAAGCTAAGTGATGAAAATGACAATGCACCTATCTTCAAAGGAAGTACAAGTCGTACTTTTGATAACACTCAAGAATCTTTAGAAATTGACTTGATGCAGGATGCAGATGACAAAGATTCAGAAAATAATGGAAACATTACATTTATGCCAATCAGTGGTCAACACTTCAGTTTAGGTGAAAATGGAGTCCTGTCTGTATTTGATCTTCTTGAAAAAGAACTTTCCATCAACTTTACTCTTCAGATGAAGGATCTTGGAGAACCTCCAATGACAAGTGAAGCTTACATATTTGATATTAAGATTCAAGATGTTAATGACAAGGTTCCAATGATCACATATCCAACAGAAGAAATTAGGATCTATAAAGTAATCTTGAACTTCTTAAACTTTTATTTCAGTTCTTTCAAACAGTTCATTTCTTTAGAATGTATCCACTGGCCCACTTATAGACAAATCTGGTACACCTGTCAAGTTCAATGCAACAGACCAAGATATCAATGATCAGTTTCATACCATCAATTTCATGATGGAAGATAGTCAATTCTTTGGCATTGATCCAGATGGCCAAGTTACTTTACTAAAGCAATTGGATGAACAAGAAAGCTTTGTATTGAAAGTTACAGCATATGATAACCCTAGCAATCCAAATGATAGGCAAAGCAACTCAACTGAACTTAAGATTGGAATAACCAAAGATTACCCACCTGAATTCAATACAACACAATCTCCTATCAATATCAAAGAAGGAGAAAACTTTGATTCCACTCCTAGATCCTTGCCTACAGCCTTTGACAGAAACATCAATGAAGGAGAAGATGAACAGATTTGTTATTACCTTGAAGATGACAAAGACTTGTTCAGTATCTCAACAGAACCTGAAGGTCCAAGATTGACACAACTAAAAGAACTTGATAGAGAAGCTACTCCTGTCATTGATTTGATTGTAATTGCTTCAAACCTCTGCCAAGAGACTGCTCCAGATTTGGAAAGTATTCCTGAAAGTAGCAAATTGAATGTTCAGATCAATGTTCAAGACATCAATGATGTTGCTCCAAGTTTCATAGGTGACACAATCTTTGCCAGTATTTCAATGGTTGATTATGAAGACTGGACAAGAGAAATTGAAATTGTAGATCCAGATGAAGATGATACCAATCAGTTTAGTTGCTCAAAAACAACAGTGATTCCTTCAGATGATGGTGAAGGTATTGATGATCTTGGTGATAGCATCTTTTCTGTCAAACAAGGGCCAAAGGAAAAGAAAGTTACTTTGCAATCTACATTGGTTGTAACTTCAAGCATGAGCGGCTACTTTACTTTTAATCTGACTGTCAATGATGGTGTTCATGAAACCACTGAACCTGTCAAAATTGTTGTTATCAATGAGAAAACCAACAGAGTTGTCTTTACCTTTGACAGTCTAGAAGAGGAAGTCAAGGCCAAGAAAGATGACATCAGACAAGTGTTTAGTAATGCTTTTGCATCATATGGATGGATATTCAATATTGATAACATCAAACAAGCAAAAGAAGAAATAGAAAAAACTGCAGTCAAGTGTCATTTTCTGGATAATAAAGATGAGCCTGTGGATATAGGTTTCATTGAAAAGAACTATGAAGAGGCTAGAAGTGCCATTAAAGATGGTCTCATTGGATTAAATCTGACCCTAAGTCCAAGAGTAAGTGTACCTAAACTTCACTTCTTAGTTTGATTTTTGGTATTTTACAGAATGGTATTATTTATGGAGAAGGCAATGACAATAGCATTGGCACTGAAGAAACCAATATGTTGGCCATAGTTTTCATCATCTTGAGCACAGTGGTACTTGTCATGTTCATCTTCTTGGCCATTGCTTATTACATCAGAGTACGACAGTAAGTTTTGGTTCGTTTTGCTATTACAAAGTCTAGAGTCTAACTTGATTTTGTAGTTTGGAGAGGAAAATCAAAGCAATTGATGCTGTTAACTTAGCTGGTGAAACCAAATTGGCTAATTCCAAAGATTTCCAAGAACCTTTGCCTGGAACCAATCTTTTCACTGCTAGAGGTGACAATCCCATTTGGAATCCTGATGAGGACCAGAAAGCAAAGAATATCAAAGCTAATCCTGTGTATAAAACTGGTGAAAGGGAATTTGAAGAGTCAACCAAAGTGGCTAATTCCAAAGATTTCCAAGAACCTTTGCCTGGTACCAATCTTTTCACTGCTAGAGGTGACAATCCCATTTGGAATCCTGATGAGGATCAGAAAGCTAAGAATATCAAAGCTAATCCTGTGTATAAGACTGGTGAAAGGGAATTTGAAGAGTCTGATGACAGCTCAAGTGATGATGAATTTGTGGGAGTTGAAGATCAAGAGGATTTCAAAGGATTCAAAGAAAGATTTGATGAAGAGGTAAATATTCAAATATTGAAATCTGACCAAATCAAGTTCCAATTTTGAACCTTTCTAGGACACTTCTTCTACTGGTTCAAGTGATGTCAGTGAAGGTCCAGAAGCTTTGTATTTCAATCCATATGAAGGAAGAGTCAAAGGAAATCCTCTCTTTGATGAAAGTGAACTGTGAAAATATTGTAATAAAACATATCTTTATTTTAAAAAATCTTTTCCTGATGTTGGTTCAGAACTTCTAAAAGCTTTAGATTCTGGTTTATCTAAATCATAAACATAAAATCGCACTGGATATGGAGGATCGTTAACTTCTCCCAATTCGTCAACTTTGAATTTGAGGTAAAATCGGTGCCTGGAATCATCTTCAAGTCTTTCAGTTTCAGGGTAAAAATAAGTCTTTTTCAAATGAGTTAAAATGCTTGGTGTGACTAGAATTTTAACATCAATGGCTCCATTTTTCTTGAGTTTGATTGGTACTTTGTATTGCTTACAAAACCCTTCAAAATCCGCTGAAATAATCTTTGATGGTATGCTTATGGTCCATTCTTGACAAGTCCTCATTTGGATACTCTTCTTCAGATGAACTTTCAATTTGACTTTACGTCCTTGACGAAAATGTCCAATAATCCCATCTTGTGCCCACTTCATGAATTCTTTTTCAATAGGTTGTCTTCCCTTCAAATGTTCACGTGATTTATGCTTGACTCTGTTGAAAGTTGTGATACATTCAGAACCTACAATACAAGTGGAAGTTGCCCAATCAATCAAATCACTTTCCAACTTCTTTTTGCGATTTTTCATGTAATACAAATGAACCAATTCATTTTTGCCACAAACACAGTTTTCCAACTTGCTTTTATCATAATCATACTGATCCAGTTCAAATTCTTTGATGATTTCTATGTCTTCCAATTCCGGATCAGTAGCAAAGGCACGTAAACCGTTGACTAAACGTTTGTAAATGTAAGGATCTTCGTCTTCTTTGTCTATTACTGCTTTCTTGGGTGATTTTTTCTTAGGACTGAATTTTTCTTCATAAACAGCTTTGTAATAATCATCTTTACGTTGCTTGTCTTTTTCACTTGATCTGCTTAATTTTTCTTTGATATCTTCTAAGTAATTATTTGCCTCTGAGTCTTCGGAAGAATCTTTAGCCACAAAACCGTCATCTTCATATTCACTTTCTGTATCTTCTTCACTGTCAAAACTTTCATTTGTCTCGCTTTCAGTTTCACTTGAGTTATCATCTTCTGGATCTAAGTCTTTGACGGCTTCAATATAGTCTTCGTCGTCGCTAGAAAATTCCAGGGTTTTTTGGGCATTGGGATTCTTATTTCGTCTTTGGGCCAATTTTCGTAATTCCTCTGATCTTTCAGCTTTAATTGATGAACTACGTGGAGTTCTTTTAGGTTTTGATAATTCTGATTCCATTTCAGATTCTGAAGAAGAATCTGAGGAAGAATTGACATAATCATTTTTGTTACCGTTACTTCGACTCCTCGTTTGACGTCGCATTTCACTTTCTGATTCTTCCGAGTCTTCGGATTCTTCAACTACTTTAGGTTTTTTAGGCTTTCTTGGACTCACATCAGAGTCTGTCGAGTCTCCGGAATCTGACCAAACGCTGAAAATTATATTTTCGTAAATAAACTGATTCGTCAAAAACGAAAAGTAAATATCTTACCTTGAGTTTTTCTTCGTCTTTTTTGAAGTGACATTTTCGTCATCGGAATCAGAATCGTCGACCATCGCTTTAATGATTCTTCTTCTAGACATTTTTTGCGCAGAAGCATACATTTTAGAGCAATTTTGTGAAGCGATGTCTTTTGACGAACTTTTTTGTGACAATTGTGACGCATGTAAATTGTAAACAAAGGTAGAAAACGCAAAGTTTATTTTGATTTCACGCAACCTTTCATTGCATTGTGTACTTTTGCGTCGATATGCTTCTTTCGTCGAATTTTGAATGAATTGAATTTATGTATTTCATTCAATTCATTTCAAAGTTTATGATTATGTTTCTTGTTCTGAACAGCTAGATTTTCCACATTGTGTCCACGAGTAACAATGTTTACATTTGGTGTGTAAACATAAGTGTCTGCAACAACGCCTCTCTCCCCCATCAAATTCAATAAAAGAAGCTTCTAAGCATACCTTGAAAACTTTCCGCTAAAAGCAACAGCTGTCAGTGACTCATTGTTCATAAAAGGGTACCTACTACATTGGTCCAAAAATGCCTAAAAGTAAAATTGCTTGCGGGATTTTCATTGGCATTGTTGGTTTACTACTTGTCATTGGTAGTGTACTGATCGGTCTGGCTTATTCCGGACACATTTGGTCAGAGACAACAGGTATACTTGATTTTGATCAATGTTTACTTTCTTCTATTTCACTTATATTTCTATTTCAGTAACTGTGGATGGTTTGAAGTATGATATCTTGTATTCTTCTTTTGGATCAACATTTCAAGAGGCTATGGAGATATGCAAAGATAGAAACATGAAAGTATTTGAACCTAGAGACGCCGTGATCAATGGCAAAGTCATGAAGAAAATCATGGCAGAAACGAGTTATGAAACTCATTGGATTAATATTAGACGAGAAGATGCCTTGAAAGAGTAAGTAAAATCTTGAAAATCCTGAAACCCAGACTTCTTAGAAATGGAACCATTTCAGGGATTGGAAATATGTCAGTGATGATTCAATTGTCGAATGGTTCAACTGGTTTACTGGTGAACCCAATAATTGGTTAAATAGTGGAGAAAAATGTATTGTAAGTAATTACAAATACAGTTTTACATGGCATGACGTACGATGTGAAGATAGAGCCACAGTTATCTGTCAAGACGACAAAAATCCTCCAATAGCACAAGATATTGTAGTGGACCATAATGGAAAAACGTACACTTTAGTACCTTCCAAATCAGGGAACTTTGAAGATATCAAAGCCATTTGTCAATCCAAAGGCCTCTCAGTCTACGAACCTCGAGACAACTCTACGTATTATACTGTATTCCAAGAAACACAAAAGGCCGGAATGGTCATCAATTACATGAATATGCAGCGAAAATGGTTAGACAACGAAAAGAAATGGACACCATTCAAGTACTTATCAGACAACACTGAACTGACATGGAAGCATGACTTCAAAGAAGATGAACCCAATTTGGACTATGGAAATGGTGAAGCTTGCCTTACAACATTCTTTGTCCCCGGAATGGAAGATGATTGGATCGCTTTGCGTTGTATTCGAAATGGACAAATTGTTTGTCAAAATTAGAATAAACAACTTGAATCTTTATTGTTTACATTTGCATTCTTTGCAGTAAGTGGTATTGACATTGGTACCACAGCAATCTCCACCATCATAGGCACATCCAGCATTGTTGTTTTCATCATCACAAAATCCATCACCTTTCCAATGGGGAGCGCCACAACCAGCAGGTGCAGCAGTAGTAGCAGGAGGTGCAGCAGTAGTAGCAGGTGGGGGAGGTGCAGGTGTAGTAGTTTCCATGTTAGCTTTGATCCAAGTCAAGTACTTGGTAACTCTAGCGTAGACTCCAGGGAACTTAGGCCTGGCACAACCAACACCAAAACTGACAACACCAGTGATGACAGGTTTGCCATTTTCAATGCAGACAAATGGTCCACCAGAATCTCCTTGGCAAGAATCTTTACCTCCAGCAGCAAAACCAGCGCAGATCATGTTAGCAGTGATACCATTGTTGTAAGCGGCATTACAAGAAGCTTGGGATACCACTGGTACACCAACGTATTGGAGGTTGGTAGGCAACTCTCCATTTTCCTTAGTGGTTCCCCAACCACTGGTAAAACAGGTGGAACCAACGGATGGTTCAAAGGTGGCGCTTGGTAGGCAAATAGCTTGGACATCTGATCCCAAAGTCAAGGGAGTGGATAATTTCAAGATCATAATGTCGTTATCCATGGTATTCTCATTCCAGTTGGGATTAGGATTGATGACTTTGGATACTTGAACGTTTTGACCTTCCAACCTGCTGACTTTACCGACCATGATGTAGTGGCTGGTTTGGACTTTGCAGTGAGCGGCAGTCAAGATGGTTTTGCTGTCCAGGACGGTACCTCCACAGAAGTGACATGCGCCATGTTGACATTGACGAAGAGATACTTGCCATGGAATGGCAGATGTGGCAGTTGCACCTCCGACAATCCTGTCATAGGTGCTCATGAAGCTTGGCAAAGATGCTGAAAATTAGACAAATGTGATTCATGTCACTATTGGGCAAGGTTTTGGGATACTTACGACAAGTTGCTCTGGGAGTTACACCTGGAGGCAACCTGGGTTCGACACCAGGAGGTAGGGCATAAGTTACCCCGACGAAAATTGACCAAAGCAATACGATAGATTTCATGTTGAAACTGGGATTTCAACTATACTACTTAAGGCCAAAAATTGGATCTTTTATAGGGTAGCAATAAGAATAGCAAGTGTTCGACCCGATTTCAATTTCTAAAAGGCTTTCAAGTCATCATCTCTAGGTCTAAGTAACCTAAGTATCTTTCAATTATCTGCAGTCTGGGAAATTTAAAGTGATGTTTGTCAAGCAATTTTCGATTGGCTTGGCGACATCGTTAATTTTCAACTGAAAAGAAGAAAATGTCTTAAAAAGGTAGAATAGTTCAAAGATTTCATAAGATTTCAACATGGTTTAGAGTTGTTTTCTATGTCAACCTGAGCAAATATCCATGAGTGTTTTTCATCGATTAATTCAGGATGAGTGCTACAACAACAAGAAGTAGCGTCGCACACACCTTCAATACATACAAAGAAGTGACGTCACTATTAAAAAAAAGACATGAGTCACATGTCTATATTTGGTCAATAACATCTGCTAAGTTGCACATCAATCAATGATTCAAAGCCTTGCAAGCAAATTGTAAAAGGCCACCAGACCTTT
This sequence comes from Oithona nana, assembly GCA_900157175.1. Taxonomy (NCBI): domain Eukaryota; kingdom Metazoa; phylum Arthropoda; class Copepoda; order Cyclopoida; family Oithonidae; genus Oithona; species Oithona nana. Next base: position 159,775 of record LT727990.1, read on the forward strand.
AGTAAGTAGGCTAATCAAAAAATCATCATTCGCAGAATTAAAGGCCATGAAAAGGCCATGAAAAGGCCATGATAATAAAACGTTCAAATTGAGGAAGAATACTGGAAAAAGGCTGAAATGGCAGTTTGAAATACATATTTTTTACTATGAATTTATTTCTCGATTTTTACAAGTACGTCATATATGTATAAAGTTTTTTCCACACCCTGTGGTTGGTGGTTGCCATAGATATCGTTACATTTGAAACCTACGTAGTCTGTATAACGTAGTAAGGTATAAAAGAATTAAAGAGAAAGCGCAACTCAGTATTGCCATGACTCGAGGAAGCGTAGACGTGGAATATTTGGATATGCCGCAAAGCGGTAGTACGAAAAGATTGGATTCTGGAAATGTTTCTGGAACTGTCGGCAGAAGACTGGCCGATGATGCAGGTACGTCAGATTCTTGATTAGACTAGGCAATTGCCGAAAATATGCTACGTAAAGTTTCAAAAGCCGGAATTTACGCAACAAGTTTAGAAAGCCCCGGAAAGCCCCAATTTGTAGACAAGGTTTGAAGGCTATCAATAGGAAAGTGTCCTTTGAATCATGTACAACAGCCAACATGAAGGTAGTACAATACATAAAGTAAAGTTCAACTTTACTTCACTTTAGTACAGTTTTGTACACTAGGTGGCGCGCGTTTAGTAATTTCATTAATACTTAAATGATTTTAAAATCGTGAAACTTTGTTTACATTCAAGCTACACAGCGCTAAACTTTCATTTTGACGATTTTTTCACAAAATATTTTAAATTATAATTTACGCCCTCTTGCGGCAATTTATGTAATATTGAATCTTAGGTTGAACTCCTCAATTCCATAAAAAGTTTTTTGCCCTCCTCCTAATTTAACAAAAATTGTAAAAAGGCTCAAAGAGCCAAACAAAACTAACAGACCCTAAAAAGGTCTAATTTGGCCTTTTCCTTCAGAAGATGCAGATGATGGAGGCTGCGCTACTGGATGTGTCGCAGGGTTGACTTGGTTCATTTCAATCTTCCTCATCGTCATCACTTTTCCTATCTCTCTCATCTTCTGTGTTCGGATCGTCCAAGAATACGAACGAGCGGTACTTTTCCGCTTGGGACGTGTCAAGCGCAATGGAACAGTGGGACCAGGAATGTTTTTCATTGTACCATGTTTGGATACGGTGAGTATTACCATCGATTTTTTCCGCACACATGGAACTTTCCCTGCCTAAGTAAAAATGTGACCAAACCCCTTTTCCATTACAGATACAAGTTATTGACTTGAGGACCGTCTCATTTGATGTTCCCCCGCAAGAAATTTTGACCCGAGATAGTGTTACAGTGGCAGTGGATGCTGTAGTCTACTACAAAATCAATGGACCTATGGCTGCTGTTTGTAATGTCGAAGATTTCTCTAAGAGTACCAAATTGTTGGCTTCAACTACACTCAGAACCATTTTAGGAACTAAAAGTCTCGCGGAGATTTTGTCTGATCGAGAAAATATCTCGGAAACCATGATGTTACAGATTGATCGGGCTACTGATCCCTGGGGTGTCAAGGTATATTTCTTACCTACCAAAAAGTTGATTTGAGAAATGGTTATATAATATGCAGGCCAATATCTATGTCAAGTATGAAGATACTCAAAAGGAAATGTATTCAGTTGATTAAGTCTGAATAGGTCTAAAACAGAAAATCAATATGTTGTACAAACTACAAATACCTTTACATTTACAAAAGCTAGAGCCTTCTTTATGAATATTTTAAAGCCTTTCTGCTACCAAATTAGATCAGTAAAATTACAGGTCTATTATTTACGTCATAACTAGAGACATATGGATATTGTGTGACATATTGGAAACCAAATATAGGATTTCTTTGTAAATCAATAAATATTTCACATGTATTTTCCAATACACTATTACAGGTTGAACGCGTGGAAGTGAAAGATGTTCGCCTACCAACATCTCTCCAACGAGCTATGGCCGCCGAAGCTGAAGCTGCACGCGAAGCGCGCGCAAAGGTCATCGCAGCTGAAGGAGAAATGAAAGCTTCAAAAGCCCTCAAAGAAGCCTCTGATGTCATATCTGAATCTCCAGCCGCTTTGCAATTGCGATACTTGCAAACTTTGACTCATATCTCTGCTGAAAAGAACTCGACAATCATCTTTCCCCTGCCCATTGATTTGATCAACAATATGGTCAATCCTTTAACAAAGAAGAATCAATGATGATGTTTTTAAGGAAACAAAGTATTTTAGTGTATTCTCAAAATATCTAGATGTACATATACTCCTTGAAATAATACAATACTCAAAAGTTTGATTACATTTTATTTTGTACAATACTATTTACATGCACATGTTTTTCTCAATTCTTCCCTACATTCAGAGGCTAGAAAGAAATAGAAAATAGAGTTACAAGAAAAGTTGATATGACAAAATTGTCTTATGATTGCCACAGGTAATTAATTCTTCAATTCTCAAGTTGTTCAATGTTGCATTAACCACTAAAAACCTGTGAGGTATAGTCAAAAGAATGAAAGCTATGGAAATGCCAATCAATACAATGGTCATTTTCAAATCAATGGTTCTTAAGATTGGTGGAGCACATCCTGGATTGTCATCTTCCATGTTTAGGTTACTCTGATCAGAATTGGATCTCCTGAATCGATGTTCTTTATGTAGTTTGATCAGTAAAGCAATATTAGCAGGAAATATGACAGCAAAAGCTGATAACATAGCAATACTCAAGGACCAGGTAGGGTATTTGCCATACAAATCAAAGTTTCCAGTTTCTGGGTTCCAATAAAGTTTTGTTTGGGTAAAGACCATAGGAAGGTAGATGAGAATTGAAGTGATGATTATCCCAATGATGATAAGAATTATTAGTGGTTTATGGTCCTTTTGAGCATTGTTCTGAAAAGGACTGAATACCACAATAACTCTTTCAATAGTCAATGCAGCCATAACCAGAGCAGAGACAGTAAAACTAGCATAATGATAGACAAACAGAATAACAAAGCCATCACCTGGCTGGCACTCAATGTATTGAATACCAGTGTTGTTCAGATAAGTGATACTTTCAGTAGGATACAAAGCAGAAATGTCAGTTTTGGATAGATTGACAATCCATTGTCCAAAGTATCCAGATAGGATGGAACTAGTGTCTGCCAAATACAAAGTGATCAGAAATATGCTAGCAACCCTATGCTTTAAAATTGTGCTAAAGAATAGTGTCCATAAGGCTAACCCATTTCCCAAAGTTCCCAGAGGTATTATAATCCCAGGAGCAATAAGATTAATCCAAAGTTCAGGTGTCATTGTGACATGGGTACATGACACACACTGAACTGGAATCAATCACAATCGGGATGTATGAATCCCTTTGTAGATAAGTCTAAATTAGCTAATTAGGTATGGTCCTACCTAGAAATCTCGTCATGAATGATGGAGGTGTATGTTGACTTTGCTCAAGTGTTTGTTTTATTGTGTGTAACATCATGCTCAAAATGAGCAATAACAGAGAATTAGTCATTTTTACATTTATTGAAGAGACTTCTTACAAATGTCCAGATTTTTATTTTATCATGTCTCTGTATTTGAATAGCACATGCTCAAGAATGCCTAAGCCAATAAACCATAGAGTACAAGTCTTAGTTGATTGCCAGGAGCCCAGTAGCAAACATGGACAAACTCCTGATTTTTACATTAACTTTGCATTGTTTTGTAACCATTCAAGCTTACAGTGACAGAGCTAATAAGCAATGTTATACTGATGAAAATTATGTGGGTTACAAGAAACTTTATGATAGTAGTAGTGATCTTTATTCAAACAGGTGAGCTTGACCATTAAAATTACATATGGAATATATACTAAAGGTTTGTTTTAGACCCAAATGTGATGCTGAAAGACATTTTGGATTGACCATGACTTTCAAATCTAACAGAAGAAGCTCCAAAAGTTGCTTGCAATTCAAAAGAAAATGGTGGGCTGCACAAATCATTCCTCAAGGAAAAGAACCAATTTTCAAGTTTAATGGCTATGAAAACTCTGAATTAGCTGGTTTAGATTGTCTTAACAATGGTAATGAAAAGAAACTTGTCATCAAAGGATTAAGAAATACTGAATACAAGCTACATGATGAAGGAGAAATCTGCATGTCATCAACTCAAAGGAACTTTAAGCAAAAGTTTGATGTCTTCATCATCACTAAACCTTTGAAAGATGATCCTACACGTGGAATCCAAACCTATCAATCACCAAGACTTGAATGTCAATACAAGACTAATGGACCTCACTGCACAGTCAAACATCCAGAAGATGTAACATGTGATGACTCTTTCTAATTATAACTTTTAAAGCTGATTTCAATTGCATGTGAATTGTGAAATAAAGTTGGTTCAGTGAATAATGTTCAGTTGGTTTCATATGGAGAAAGCACTGGGAAAGTCAGTTATCAAAGTGACATGACCATGGTAAATGGTAGTCAAAGCAATTTTGCCTCTGAAAGTGATTCCTTAGACCTACTAACAATTTCGGAAATTTGTCTAGAATTTCCAGTGACAATCATTGGCAATATTTTATGCCTTGTCATATTTCATTACGAAAGATTTGGGGGAGACCCAATGAAGAGAAGTATTGTTAACAAGTTTATTTCTACAGTATGTTTAACAATGGCTGCAGCATCGTTTTTGTCAGCTTCAACCCTGCTTTTGAGAGTTTTTTATGGACCTTTTCCCTTGGTTTTAGCAAATGTTATCATATATTTAGAACTCTATGGAGTAGTATTGCTATGCATTAATGTGATTTGTGTTTTCATACTGAAAATCCTACAAATCAAAGCATTCTATTTTGTCAATGGCTTAAATGAAGACTTCTGGTTCCTAGTGACTGAGATATTCAATGTTACCTTTTGTTCAATACTTATCATCATCCAAATTGTATTTGGGAGACCATTTCCTTATGCTAAAGCATTGGCTGGACAACCATTATGGCAAAGAACTGCGTCACTTAATTTGTAAGACACTAATATCAAATTTTGTAACTTATTTGTCAATTTTTCCATTCCAGTATCATCCCAATTGTTTACATCCTCTGCCTTTTGGTTTTGGTTGTTTGGCATTTTTTGAAAAAGATACGCAATGCAAATACTGATAATGTCCAAGAACCCAGCAATGGACACTATAATAACATCACTCATAATCCTAAAGTTCTGGAAGATGTTCAATTGTTTGTCATTTCAAACATTGTCATAAGTTCTTCTTTTGTTCCCTATTTTGTAACTGAAGGTAGAGCTCCAGCCACAGCTAATGAATTGTTATTCGCTTGGATGCCCATGAGACTGGCTTTGGGCATAATCATTCCTACAATGTTCTTTATATTCAACAAAAATCTGAAATTACATGCCCAAAGAGAATTTTGGGAATGGGCACCAGATTATCTCCAGCAGTACAATCCTACACTTTATCATGTCGGTGATGTTCACGTTGAGCAAATCCAGCAAATTGAAATCACACATGTTGTACCAGTTTCATCAGGTAAGCAAGATG
>LT727990.1:172615-185653 GCA_900157175.1 Oithona nana
TGAAGCTTGCGGTCAAACAGTGTTACCAGACAGGTCAGTTTTAATAGGACAAAAATTGGTGGAAAATGCCAAAATTAAATTAGGATTGCGTAAATCAACTCAAAACTGGATTGTGACAAAATAGGCCAAGATTGGACTTTTAAAAAGCTCAAAGGTGTGTGCCTAATAGCCAAACGTTTGAGTACCACTTTTGATTTTTTGACCACAGCAACGCCTTCTTGCGCGCACGTCTGGAATTTACAAGTCTGCTGGGGATAATAGAGGAGGCGCACCCCTAAGTGCCAAAAAAATGAAGATGAAATTGTAGAAGAACGTAGAACGGCGCAAGGCAAGAATTTTCTTTGACAGTGGGACCTTGTAATTTTCTTTTGTTAGCCAAAACTCGGTTTACACCCATTTTTGAATGTCACATAATGTACAACAGAGAAGTAGTAGCATATGTCACACTTGAGTGATTATAAGCACCTTCAGTTTCCATGGAAGTGCCATATCGTCAACATCAACAACAGATGAAAAAATCTGTAGGCCAACAAAAAAAGGAGTCTCCTCATCCTTAATTTAGCAACATTTTTCTTCTTTAAACCATAAACAAAGCAAAGGTAAGGGTCGAGAGGTCAGGATTTTTAAAGATCCCATTTTATTACGCACCTTTTGGATGCATAATGAATTATGAATTGAATGGATTTTTTTGAAAATGGAAGAATATTTTGTCACAATATTTTGTGTTACCATAGATGATGCATGCAAAGTTTCATCAATGGATTACAAAGATATAGACAATATAGTCAAAAGAACACCTTTCTTTGACCTTTTGCTTTTTTGCAGGTTGCTGTGAAGATGCTATGCACATTATGAGTGCAGACAAAACTGTGAGAAATGATGGCCAAGCTCAAGCTCTGCTTCAACTTTGCGTCTTAGTCCCTGCTTCTTGAGGATTAGCTTGGAAGACATAAGTGTTGTAAAGAAGCATCGAGTCAGGCAGCGCCTTCTTCGTACCTTCTCATTCTTCAAGTGCAAGTTTTTTGGTGTTCCTCAGTGTTATGCGAACTTGCAAGACACGAACATGTGACCAGCGCAGACTTCCGAAAATCCTACTCGTGGGCCTTTTGATAATAAACTGATCAAGATTTAGTATCGAAGGCAGCTCGAAGAACATTTTTTTGTGGTAGTGGCTTGAAGACTCTCTATAAATAAATTATGAACACAGTGATAATCAAACTTGCATTCGGGTTTTTACTCCTTCTGGGCATTACCAGGTCGCAAAGTAAGTAAAACTGGTTTTTGGTATTTTTCTTTTTTACTTATGATTACTAATTAGCATAACAATTTTCAGGCCGAATAATTTTGATGAAAAAAGTAGTTTATTTAACCTCTGATTTTTGCTACTCGCGGTCAAAAAACAAAAAAGGGATAAAAGGATAGTTTGCAAACATCATCAATCAATTGCATTTATTTGGTTTAGATATGTGTACAAGGTGAAACTGGAGATTTTTCATGATTAGAATTTCATATTGGAAAAAAAAATCAAAGTTTCTCTCTTAGTAAGTATGTTCCAGGAAATCTGATACAAATCAGCACAAACAAAAAAGGGAAACCCTATTGTGCACAACTTGCCATTTTTGGTCTGATAGTATATCATATCAATTGATTTCTACCAGACAATAATTCTTGGAGAACCTTTAAAAATATATTTGAAATGTCGGATTTTGAGTTTTATTTTGACTTGTCATGCAAGATTTTTAAAGGACAAAGAGAGACAAGACCAAATTCTATGATTGGAAAATAATTTGGGATCAATAAATAACTTAGCACTAGACTAAGGAAGTCCATGTCACAAAGTCTAATCAGGACATCCTTTTTGGTGTGTATATCACAAATTGTGTTTGTCTGTAGACATCCAAACTGTCCTTTTGGTCGGTAATAATGAGGATAGTAGTTCTTTTGTTGCCTTTTCAAATGATGATTGTTGTACGTGTGGACCCAAACAAATAAAACGTGTTAGCATCCCAAAATGCATTCTTAGATTTAAAGTTCAATGTTTATAAGCATGAAAGGCTCATTTAAATACTAAAGGGTGAAAAAAATCGTGAAAGTTTGTTTACATTGCAGGACAACATCGTCAATGCTTCCTTAAATTAAGACCGGATAGCGAACCGAGCCAATGTGATTTCAAGGCTCGGTATCGCACCATCTCGGGTCGATGCAACAATTTTCAAAATCCAGAATGGGGCTCGGCCGGTCAAACTTACCGTCGACTCATTGCCAATGCTTATCAAGACGGGCAAAGTGTTCCTCGCGGCGGACGACATCCTTCAAGTCTCCCCAATCCTCGGTGGATTTCGCAAAAGAATCATCCTGATGCTGATCATCCAGACTACAGGTTCACTCATATGGTCATGCAATTTGGACAATTTTTGGATCATGATGTCACTTTAACACCTAAAGATGGTAAGAAGTCATTGGTTTATTCTCAATCACTTTAATTTACCTTTGTCAAGGAGGAAATCTTGTCAATTAGTTGCATTTATTTGCACCTTCTTTTTTGCGGAATTTCAATTTGCTTTGGTAACTTTTTGCTACAGCTGATTTTTCATTGCTTCTCAGTTTAATTTTTGAGATTTTTACCGGCCGGCGGCGTGTCCATGTACTGAGTTCGAAATGTAAACAAAAATATTTGGCGGGAAAAAAATCGTGAAAATACTGCGGTGACGGTTTTATCTTTGTGCTATTTCACTATTTTCATCATTTTGACGAGAAAAACGTCCAGACTCATTTGGCTGGAAAAATTCGTGAAAATATTGCGGGTTTGTGCAATTACACGATTTTCAATATTTTGACAAGAAAAACGTCAAAAATGTCGAAACTTTTTACGAAATTTGTGACTCTCTATTTTTCTTTAATATATTTTGCTTCAACAAATCAATTAATCATTACTTTTTGCAGAGGAAACGGATTGTTGCGCTTCAGGACTTCAAGGTTCCGATTGTTTCTCAATTTCCATACCCAATCCGGATCGCTTTTACTCATGGATCAATTCAACAGCACAATGCTTGAACTTAGTTCGGTCACAACCGGTGTGTCGAAGTGCCATCAGAGAACAGTACAACGAGATCACAGCCTTTATTGATGCCAGTATGGTTTATGGATCCGAACAAGAACAATCTGCCGTAATTAGAACTTACAGGTAATGTCAAAAATCGGGACAAAAATTGCAAAAATTTTCTCAAAAAAAAACAATTTTTCAGGAATGGAAGATTGCAACGTAATCAGATAACTGATCAATTACCGTCCAGAGAACAATTGAATTTACGTCCAAATTCGCGTACACTACGACCTGAGACTTCTGCGGATTTTGTGGCTGGTGATTCCAGAGCTAATGAGCATCCATTTTTAAGTTCGTTGCATACGGTGTTCATGCGTGAGCATAATCGCATTGCCAAATTACTCAAAGAATATTTGCCCTTTGAGTTCCAAACAGTGCGTAGAATTTTTATTTGGTTTTGACAAAAATTGAAAAAAATATTTTGAAGATTCAGTAGAATAATGAATGAAGAGCAGCAGCATTGACATTTCCGTTCTGATTACCTGACAATTGAAGGACAATGACCGACGCTGCGTTGTAAATAAGAATAATAATGATCCAAGCAGCATTCATAGTTTGCAATTGTCTTATGCCAAGGCTGACAATTGCTTATCACTAACGTCAATCACTCTAAAAAATGTTCTTCCTCCCCGATTTATTACGCAATTTTTTTCTGGGTTTGATTAATTAATTTTTTCAAGTCAGATTTTTTCTATTTTTTTATTCTTATTTAATAAAATATTTTTAATTTTTTAATCACATTTTTCTGATTTTTTTCCATTTTTTTTCTAATTTTTTAGGGAAATTTTGTTTCTAATTTTTCAATTTATTTCTCATTTTTTCTGATTTTTTAAGCAAATTTTGTAACAAATTTTTTCCAATTTTTCCAATTTGTTTCCAATTTGTTTCCTTTTCTTTCTTTTCGCTTCATAGTGATGAATTTTTGATGACATTTCTCCATTTTTGTCTTTTCAGGATGAAATCTTATACCAAGAAACTCGTCGTTTAGTCGGTGCAGAAATTCAAAATATCGTCTACGGCGAATACTTGCCAACTATTTTAGGCGTAGATTTTATGAAAGCCTACGATTTAATCGTAGCAGAAGACTCCAGTTACGACTCCAAAACGGATCCTTCCGTTTTTAACGCATTTTCTTGTGCCGCCTTCCGTTTTGGCCACTCCATGATCAACGGAATGTTCAAATTAGTTTCACAAAGAAATGCCAGAGCTAATGAGGAAAACAACGAAGTTTATTGGTTATGGAGACTCCGAGAGGTTTTTGACGGACAAAGTATTCGTGGCGAACAATTGCCGATTGAAAACATGATTGAAGGATTGATTACACAAGAACCTCAAACTTGCGATGCTTTTTTCTCCACTGAAGTCACAGATCATTTGTTCCAAAAGAATCAGTAAGTACCTGGTGTCCCAACAAGTTTTGGATAAAAATTTCAAAGTCGCGAAATCAGAAAAAATTCGTCAAATTGAAGCATTCACGAATTTTTCTTTGATTTTTACGTTAGTCGGAAAATGACATGAAAGGTTGCGTGAATATAAATGAAATCTTTCCGCTTAACAAAATTCTAATTATTTCAGCCGTCGTGAGAATTTCGGACAAGATCTTCTAGCCATCAATATTCAACGTGGTCGTGATCATGGGATTCCAGGATACAATGCCTACCGAAAAGCTTGCGGTTTACGTCGTTTGACTTCTTGGTCTACCAGACCAACTGAAGTCGAAGAAGAATATTGGGAAAAACTGAAAGAAGTGTACGAAACGGTGGATGACATTGATTTGTATGTCGGTGGCGTTGGAGAAACAAGTGTACGTGGAGGTGTTGTTGGACCCACTTTTGCTTGTCTTATCGCTGATCAGGTACAACAACAACAAAAATTATTTTTGGCGCCAAAATTCAAATTTATTTTTTGCAGTTCCGACGACTAAAATTCGGTGATCGATTTTTCTACACTCACACAAATGCCAATGGATTATCTAAAGTGGCAAAAGATCAAATCCTTCAAAGAACTTTGGGAGATGTACTCTGTGACGTCACAAGACTAAGCAAAGTTCAAACTTGGGTTACATTGCAACCCAACACCGATTACAACCCTTACAAATCATGTTCAACTAATAGGCAATTAGACGTAAGTTTTTATAAGTAACTCTAAAAATTCTCTTTTTTCAATGATTTGATTTCAGATGAGAGCCATAGCCAATGAAATAGCATCAGAATTGCAACAACCCAGTCGTGCCTCCGGTGGCCGGTCAACGCGCGGCCGGTTTCCCGAAAGAATTCGATCAAGATTTTGAATATAAAAGCAATCATATAGTCAATAAAAAGAATCATTTTTGTTCCATTTTCAAAAAGAATAGCACATATCAGCTGACGACCTCGGAGTGCCGCGGAGGTAATTCAATTCAGGTAAGTTTATTTACTTCTTCTTCTTTGTCATCCGGAAAGATTACAGGAGCAACACTGCGTCTTGCAACGGTTAGTTTTTGCGGTAACTCCATCCAAGTTGATGATTCTTTTCCAAAAAAGTTCAATTCAAAAATCTTGTTGGAAAATTCTTGATTTAGAAATTCCCCTCCAATGACGTATAAAGCTGATTTGGTAGATACCATTGTCTGCCATTGCATCTTGTGTGGAAATTTAGGTGCTGATGTCCATTCCCAATTCATACTTGAAACATCATCTTGATCTAACATAGCAAGCTCAACTGAATCAAGCAAATCATCATCATTGTTACCACCAACAACATAAACATCACTCTCATGCACTGCACATGCATGTGCCCATCTTGCATTTGCCAATTCCGGACCAACAGTCCAAGTATTCAATTCAAAACTATACAGATATGTTTTATTAGTTGGCACTGAATACATTGGTGGGTCAAGTTGGCCATCTTCACCCCCAATTATTAAAACTGTTTGGTCACTCAAGGCAACTGTACAATGCGAAGCTAATCTTAGAGGCATTTCAGGACCTTTTGAAACACTTCCATTCAATAGCACTTGTTGTGTTCTATTACGATAATTTCCATCCCAGCCTCCTGTAATCCATAAGAATTGTTCTTTGTTATACCATTGCACTACTGAAGCTGATCCAATATTGCTATAGATCAATGAAGTAAATGGCTGAAAACCATGAGATGTATTATTGTAAGTAAAACAATCGTAATTATAAGGGTATCCACCACAAAATAGAGGAACCATTTTTCCTGAATCATTTAACAAAGCTGCTTGGACTTGTCTCGCCATTAAAGGGTAGTCTAATGCGACTTGATTTTTAGGGTTCTCATCGTCCAAGTCTATTATATCTGTGATATTGGTATCTTGAACTGGAAAATAAAATCCACCTGCTAGTATTACTTTCCCCCGTCTTGGACAAAAAGTTGAATTCTCCAGCATCTCATGATCAGACAGCCAAGACCCATCATTTTGGCAAGTTATTTCAATTTCGTTCTCAGAATTCAATTTACAAGATCCTTTGCAGGTTTCTCCTTGATTTAATCCATCACAAGTCCAAGTCAAGTGTTTCCAAAGAAGTGTAGGATCTTGGCATGAGACCATGGTACATTTTTCCAATTCATCATTGGTTGTCCAAGCTCCATCAATTCCACATGACATTTCTGCCCTTTTTTCACCATTCACTGAACAGGTACCCTTGCATATTGATCCTGCATTGACACCTTCTCCGCATGTCCAAATCCAGGATTTCCATAGTGTGCTTGGATCAGGACAAGTCACAAAATCACACTTATCAAGATCAGTCTTAGGCTTCCAAGATCCCTCTTTGGTACAAGATATTTCTGTTGACAAACTCGAATCTTTTATGCAGGATCCACGGCATTTTGATCCTTGATTCAAGCCCACACACTTCCATGACCATTGCTTCCATTTTTGTATTGGATTCGGGCAGATCACAACTTTGCCGCATTTTTCCAAATCAGGTGTAGAATCCCATTTTCCGTTCAAGTTGCAACGGTGCTTGAACCTCAAATTATTTGATTTGCAAGTCATAATGCAAATCGTAGACGCTTTGACAACGTCGTTTGTCATCTCCTCCGGAACACATTTCATACGATACAATTCAGTTTCCATTTCATTGGGACTAATCTTGATCTCACATTGACTTGACACCGCCATTGAAGGTAGCAGAAACAGCACAAGTATCCGAGAAGACATTTAGATTGTTTGGGTGAATTTTCTTAACTGATAAGTAACTGATAGAATCAAGGATCAAGCTTTTTTTATAGGTTGGATAGCATTATTTACATTCGGATTTGTCACTTGACAGATGATAATATGTATAACTTAACCAAATACGTAGCCTCAAATCCCTTGAAGAAGCAATAGCCGATTGCCTATGTCAACATTTTACGCAACTCAAAGAAGAATTTACAGTCATTTTTAGCGCGAAAATTCAAACTTCATAGATATAAAGAGAGAGACAAGAGAATTCAATTTAATTTTATTGCATTAAAGTATTAAAATTATTCAGCAGGTTGATTGACAAAACTAAATCTGCAACATCCAAATCCTCCACACTCATTGAGTGTCACAGGTTCCAAAACCCAAGCTCCATCCTTGTTCAAAATACAAATATCTCGGGCAGCACCTTCTTCACCCTTCATCAATTCTGCTCCAACAACAGACAAGTCATCCTTGTTGTCAATAGCTTCACAATCAGTGGTACCGGCGGGGGCAGGGAAAAAAGTGGCCAAAGGCCTGGGAGGGTTGCATTGGCCTCTAGGATGGAAATCACAACAATTGTCAGCTCCGCACCATCCATAAGTACCGCCCAACTTGAACCATTTTCCAGCATTGGGAAAGAAGATGCACATGGTGTCTTGACCGCGACCCACATAGGGTTTGGTTTCTGAACAAGTTCCCTCGAAAGAACTGCATTTGGTCCGGTCGAAATCGGAGTCAACGATTTGCCAACAAGGTGGGGGTCCATCGCCGCCAACCTGGCGTTTGCCACGAGGTTCGCCTCTTGGAGTTTCGCCATCTTCGCAGACTTTGGTGTAGCCGGCGGGCAAGATGGCGTTTAGACTGGCAGCATCAATGTCTTCTTGGCCTTTTGCCATGCTCACGATGAGCAAGCTCAGGGGGACCATAAACTGTAAAACAACAACTATTATACTTCTAGGACCGCGATGCTTCGCTACTCGCGGTCAAAAAAGGACTTGTATCATAAGGATAATGGAAGAAGTTTTTATTCTTAATTCTTCATTTATTTGAATTTTTGCGCTAAAAATCACAAATATTTCAGCTTTAGATTCATACATTGAATTTTGGCGCGAAAATTCAAAAACTGTAAAAATGTCTAGATAAGAAGTTTTTAAGTTAAAATTCATGTTATTTGAACCTTTGCTGCGACGAAAATGGCCAAAATTGCATCGATAGACTATTATATTTTGGCGCGAAAATTCAAATTAAGGATTTTAAACCTTTTGTATGATTTTTAAACAGGTTTTTCCTACCTTCATTATTACTGGATGTGTTTTGACTGCTATCAATTCCTGGAATGAGACCTTGAATAGTGGACTGTCCACACTTTATATAGCAGCTTGGACCATCTTCATCATCGCACATCAGGCAAGCGTTGCTTCTGCCGTTGCCGTTGCTACTGTAGGCGGCAGACTCGAAGCAAATTCGAAGCTTTTTTGCATGATTTGATCCTCTTTTACAGTAGTCATTTTGCAAAGTATGTGCAACAAAAAATGGCATTAGTCCATCCTATTTTCAAGTAGTCTTCTCATGCGATTTTATTGAGTACATCTTTTACAATTTGAGGTTTGAGAAGAAGAAAACAAAGACGAGAGCGTTGCTTGGATTGCGTAATTTATGTTGGGGGATTTTTCTAAATTCTTGGAATTGAAAAACCAGAATTTCAAGCCACAATAAAATGTTTTTATTGGCACACTATTCGAAAAGTCAAATTTTTGACCAAAAATTCAATTTTGACGAAACTCCAACATTTTCACGAGTTTTTCACTCATTTTTTTTTTACAATTTTTCTCGTAAAAACAACAGCTAAAAAGTCCAACCACAACATTTTCACGAGTTTTTCAGCCCAAAAAATATCGACAATTTTTTTGGGAATTTAAAGTTGAATTTTTGGACAAAAAATGAAGATTTCGAACAGTGTGATTGGGAAAGAAGAGATGTTTTAATTTGAAATTTTGCTCCAAAATTGCCAAAAAATTTTGATAATGATAAAGAACACTTCAAATATTTCTTTTTGCATTTCAAACTATTTTAAAAAATGTTTTGCACATGAAAAAAAATCGATCATTTGGAAACCGAAATATTCCAAGAGATTTATTTGTGGCCAACTTAAAAAGAGTGTTTTAATTGAATAATGTTTGACTGTGTCGTAGCTCCGTTGTGAGAATACCATAAATGATTGAGTCCTCTACTGGTTTTGTACCAACCATTTCCTGGTTTATGAACATGGTTCTTTGTTCTGTCGCTTCGCTTGCGTATTAGTACCAAAAACTTGTACTCGAACTCAAGATGTCTCATTTAGATTACAAAGAGTCACTGACCGACCTCCAGTCATGCTAATCTTAGATAAAGGGGTTTTTTGTTGGTTGCATTTGCGCATGGTTCAAATGGTTTGGAAAATGGGTGAGGCTGTAACTAGTTTGCAATGGTTGTAAAAATTGTTGCTATGGACAAATTTATTTACACGTGTTCGTGAATTTCAGATGCTTTAAAAATGCTTTAAAATATTTCGAAAACCAAAAAAAATTATCAAATCACATTGCACGCAATTTTTGTGGAGACTACGAGGTTGCGTTAGTTTATCACGTAAGTATTTTTGCGGTAAGCAAAATTTCTGTAATTTTTAATTGCGAATCATAATATGTATCAGAAAATAAACATGAATCTGACTTATCTCTTCGACCATGAGTTGAGTAAAGACACATCGCGAAATAAAGAAAATTAAGACGAAAGTGATTTGTTATCTGATGTTTATTTTCATCATCACTAGATAGCGGAAATGAACTATGCGTTAGCTAACTTTTAGCAAATTTTAGACCTATGTATTTTTACGTTAACGTGATTTTGACATCAACCATTGACGTAAAAACGTAACGTAAACATTTATGAAAATACAATAAAAATCGAATACATATACAGTACTTCTAAATAGTACCTGAAGACTGGAATTGTAGGTTAGAAGTCCTTAATGGTAATTGGTGGCTACTGGCTATGATGATGGTTAAAAGTCATGAACCATTATTAATCTTAATTCTTACTTATGAGCATTAAGTAGATAAAAATTCATAATTCTGAACATTTATGACATATGTATAATTGCATATACAAACAGAGAAGTTCAAATTAAATAGAGTTAATTTGACGAATACGAAAATAAGATAAAAATATCATAGGTTCTTAGGTTTTACCTTTTTGAAGTTGTACTTGGAACGGATAATTTATCAATGAGTATCAAACATTTTAAATGAATGAGACCCATTGCGTAGTAATATTGAACATTTATGTAAATGAAATAAAATTTAAATCAATTAAAAACACACGAAGATTGGAATTTCAGAATGAAGTTCTAAAAATGTCAAATCCACTCATGTTCTGGATTTCTCTTTAAAGTGATAGGGGAAAGTATAGTGTCCATATTTTCATTCAATGTTGAACATTTATAAATATACAATAAAAATACAATAAAAATTAAATCAAAGAAGGTCAAAGATGTAATCTCTATATTTGAGCAATTGTAATTTGATTAACCATCTTCAAATATATACCTATAAGATCAATATTGTATGTGTAATCCACTTTGTGGATTTGACGAATATTACGAAAATAAGATAAAAATGTACTTCGACTTTACCAGACAATTATTTTCTGTTAAAAGGGTTTACAGAGTTTTCCCTAGCAATTTCGGATAGAAATGGAATTTAGGTAAAAAAAATCTATCAAATGAATTTGAGTGTCCAACATTTTCGTTCAATGCTGAACATTTATGAAAATACAATAAAAATCAAATACATATCTAGTACTTCTGGTGAATTGATTACTTTTAAATACTTGAAGAATGTAGTTGTTAAAGTGTTGTATGATCTTACTCTAGTGGAAACAGTATTTAACATTTTTGATCATGGGGTCTGTCTGAGTATCCAAGAATCGTAATGCTAAACATTTATAAAAATACAATAAAAATTCAAATACATATCTAGTACATCTGGTGAATGGATTACTTAAACACCTGAAGACTTGAATTGTTAGACTGTTGTGTACGGGGTGTATGTACCAGAGCCTTCATTTCCAATAACTGGATATTGAAACTAGTATCCAACATTTTCGATCAATTGTAATGCTGAACAGTTATGAAAAAACAGATAAAAATCAAATACATATCCAGTACTTCTGGCGAATTGATTATGTAAAACATTTAAAGTATTCATTCTTAATGATGAAGATTTATGAAAATATGCAATAAAAATCAAAACTGGTCAATAAAAATCAAATACATGTTTAGTACTTTTGGTGGATTGATTTTTTTTTTTGAACTGAAAAACTGGCTTGAATCTATGTCCAACATTTTCGTTCAATGCTGAACATTTATAAGTAAATATGCAATAAAAATAAATAAAAAACAAGCGGACAAAATTTCCCCGTTACAATTAATTTTAAAAATGAAATTCTCAAACTTAAATGTATGTCAAATTGAGGTAATTTGACGAGTTACTTTTATAAGTAGGAGTATAACCTAAATAAAAATATAATGAGCTTCGCTCATTCCGGATTCATTTTTTAAAATATTTCTCTTTTATCTGTATACCTTCTTGGATTATCCAACAATTTGATCAATGCGATTCAATTTGTAATGCTGGATATTTATGAAAATACAATAAAAAATAAAAATCAGATACATATTTAGTACTTTTGGTCGCTGGATTAAATGGTCAAATACCTTTCATCTGTGACTTGAAAGGTTTGGCATATATGATAGTACATTTCTAGTGTCCAACATTTTTGTTCAATGCTAAACATTTATAAATAAACAATAAAAATTAAATCAAAGAGTCGAAAAAACTTGGAAACAGAGAAGGTCAAAGATGTATAATCTTTATATTTGTTATTTGATTAACCATCTTCCAACATATACCTCTTGAATGTGGGGGGTACATGTGGAATCCACTTTGTGGATTTGACGAATATTACGAAAATAAGATAAAAATGTACTTTAACTTTACCAGACAATTTTGGATAGAAATGAAATTTTTATATTTTGGATGCTTGACAGTGTCCAACATTTTCGTTCAATGCTGAACATATATAAATGTACAATAAAAAGTTTGAAACATTTCAAATTATAAGCGCGAGATAAATGCAAAATTACCTTAATCAAATTCCAACATTTTCGTTCAATGTTGGAACATTTACAAATAAACAATAAAAATTTAAATCACATTTCATATTATAAGGCAAATTGAAATTGGAAGTAAAAAATATGCTATTGTAGTGTCCAACATTTTCGTTGCTGAACATTTGTAGATAAATATACTATAAAAATCAAATAAAAAATGGAAAAATTTCCCTGTGACAATTTAGGTCAAAGATGTATAATCTCCATAATCTGTGTTCTATCATCTTCCAACATATACCCATAATATGTGGTGGATACATGTGAATTCCACGTAGTGGATTTGACGAATACGAAAATAGAATAAAAATGTACTTTGTAGCATTTTAAGCCGGGAGGTTATAAAACACGCAATAGACGCAATAGACGCAATCAACGCAATCGACGCAATCCTTAAGTAAACTGATAAAACACGCAATTTTTTGAGTTTTTTTCGATCCGACAAAATTGCGTGTTTAATAATTGATAAAACACGCAATTTCGAGGTTGCGCGATTCTTCTCAGAATTATGGCGAAAATTGCTTGTCCGACGCAATCCTTAAGTAAATTGAT
>LT727990.1:201489-223977 GCA_900157175.1 Oithona nana
ACCCTGTAGACCAGGTAAAATTTTGGCTAACAGTCATTTTGAAATTTTTAGGCACCATTTTAATACAACACATTATAATTTTCAGGCTATTGGAACAGCATTCATGTTCCTATCAAGTGCTGTGAAGGGCTTTGCAAAAAGCAGCAAAAAACATTCGTTATGCCATGCTTAGCGTGGGCGGAAAATCAAATAGCTGCTGGAATCAACCGGATTCACTCATCCATAGCTGGGCGGAGTCCTCCTTAACATTTGGGGCCCAATCAGAGGTCTGTAGCTGCTTGCACCATCTTGCACCATTGCCTCCAAAGTTTTGTCCTCCATGTACTCAAGGCCGAACTCCCAGATATTGATTTTTATAATATGATTTTATTTTCGACTCGATTTGACGGCCTCAAAAATTGACCTCCAGCACATTGAGGCCAGAACTTTGGAGGCTTGGAGGCCTCCTCTGCTTGGACTCAAAATGTTCAAGAGGACTCCCCCAGCTAGGAATGAGTGAATCCGATTGATTCCCGCAACTTTTTGATTTGACGCCCACCCTAGCCAAGTTGCCCATTTCATAACACCAATTTTACATCATGCAGTGCAGTGTTCGCCAGAGAGTTCATTGAGTTACAACAGTAGAAATTCTCAAATATGTCCATCTACATTGATTGTCTTAACTGGAAGAGACTGTTTCCCAAATCAAAATTGTAAGACCTACATATACATACAATATAACTTATCTAGAGATCCTCATTTCCGTTTCTAGGACAAATCTTGCTCACAAATTGGTGGCAACTAAAATCCACAAATTCCAAGGCAAGAAATATTTAGAACATATTAAAGATGGAATTGAACTCAAAGAAATCAACGACCCAATTGATTATGATGTTATTGATGCTTTGACTCTAATTGAAACATACCAAGAACAGAAGCTAGGAAGTCCTGTATTCTTTAGAAAGAAACAAAGTTTGTCAACTTCCGGAATGCTAGAAAGTGGTGCATCATCATTTCATGATACAATGTCAATGATGGGAATTGATAAGATGAGCATACAAAGTCAAGAATCACTGGATGTGGACGATGATTGTACGGAACAACCATCTTTACCCCATTCTTTGATGCTTCTTTACAAATTCACTCACCAATTAGAGGAATTGAAAGATGGCATTGAACGCATTGAAAAAAGGAATGAAGAAAGATTAAAGACAATCAATTCATTATTGTATAAAACTGCATGAAATATTTTCATAGACAATTCTTTGTATTCATTTTTTGCTCCTTTTTGCTAAGCTCTTTAAAGCATGAGTTTACTCCACAAGGAACACGTTACGCCAAGCTGCCCATTTCATAACACCAATTTTACATCTTGAAGCACATACAATGCAGTGCTCTTCAGAGAGTTCATTGAGCTACATCAAAAGAAATTCTCAAACATATCCATCTACATTGATTGCCTTCACTGGAAAAGACTGTTTCCCAAATCAAAATTGTAAGTCTTACATGTAGTTACTTACTTAGATATCTTCATCTATGAAATGTCTCTTTTTCTAGTACAAATTAAATTAGTACTAACAAAAGTTCACAAATTCCAACGCAAGAAATATTTAGTTCATGTGAAAGATTGAATTGAAATTGAACTCAAAGAACTCAACGTGTGAATTGATTATGACGTTATTGGTGCTTTGACTCTAATTCAAACATACCGTCAAGAAAAACAAAGAAACAAAGTTTTGATTGCAACAGTTTGTAAACATCCGGAATGCTAGAAAGTGGTGCATCATCATTTTATGATGCTTTGTCAATGATTGAAATTGATAAAGTGAGTAGGTATACAAAGTCAAGAATCAATGGTTGATAATGATGATATATTTGGAATTGAACCAATGATGCATCTTGACCAATTAACTCATCAGTTAGAATATTTGAAAGATGGCATTGAATGTATTGAAATTGGACTAAAGAAAGTTGAAAGACAATCCACCAATTATAAAATTAAACAACATAACACATTTTGAATTACAATTCTATTTTATTTTTTCTTCACATTCTGACAACACAATTTTTAATTTCCAATTTTTGTATTGGAAACAAGCATGATACATATCACATTGACTAATAGTTATAATTCATTCAAGCATTGCTGAGGTATAATTTCTACATTTTTTCTTTAAAAATCATGGCATTTTCAAAAGAGATCTAATATGTTCATGCCTTTGTAGTACTTTCTGAAGAAGTTGATTCTTCGACTAGAGCTTGACTCTCAGCACTTTCAATCTCTCTGACATGGTTTGAAGAGGCATTTTCTGCACTTAAAACTTTTTTGGAAAGTTCATCAGCATTGGCTCGTTTCATCTCGGTTTTGAAGCTTGCGGTCAAACAGTGTTACCAGACAGGTCAATTTTAATAGGACAAAAATTGGTGGAAAATGCCAAAATAGAAAAATGCAAATGCGACATTTTGAATGATTTTCAAACAATGTGTAGCAGTGATTTCAAGGTTTTAACCAAGAAATAAATAACTTACTTCAGCAAAAATGTTTGGTCATCATTATGTGAATCTTGCATTGCATACAAAATCGGATCATGTGAAGCTAAATGAAATGAGGATACAATCATGTATCGCTCTAGATGTCGTAATTTAATGCCCCACATTCCACCTAAAATGGCAGTTTTGTGTCTTGGATGATCACGCATGATATGAAAGGATTTCTTGGACTTCCACCATTCTTGCACAGCTGCAACTTCACGTTTGTAAATCAGTGAATCTAAATCTCGAGACATGAAGTAAGAAACTTGTGAATCTAGCGTTGGTAAAAATCTCCAATTCATGGGGAAAAGTTTTTGGACATTTCCAAGTCCGGGAATATTTTTGGTATGACACAAATCAAAATTGGGATTTTTGCAGGCAAATTCACATAATTGAGTAAATTGTTCATCGTTTGGATCTAAATCGTGATACAGTCTCATTATCCAATTAGGGTAAAATTCTTGAATGGCATTGTAATTTTTGAAGATTCCATTAAAGTATTGTTTGACTTGACTTTTTCTTGAGTTTGGATCTCCGTAATATGAGTATGAAACTACTTTTTGATTGGGACCACGAAGAAATGCATGTTGACTACATGTGGTAAAATTATCTTTTTGTTGAAAATCAAACTCTTCTTCTATATTAACAACAATTTTTCGATCACAATTGCACATGTCTAATTTGACAACTTTTTTGGTGAATATCCCATCATTATTGGATACTTCTTTTTCAATCTTCAAATGATTTTTCTTATAGAATTTCACCAATTTGTCCACATTTTTAGGCTTGGTAAAATTCACAAATGAATTGGAAAATCGTGAAAATGAGTCTTGAATTTGTTGTACACTACATAATAAATCGTCTTTTGAGCAAAAATCTTGGCTAGATTTCACTTGGAAAATTAAAAAGTGGATAACAAAAAGGTATGTCCACATCTTGGTGAACAAACACTCCAACTGACTGGATGTTTGCTTTTTGTCTTCAACTCTTGACAAAGTCTCTCGCAGGTTGAAGAAACTCTCCATCCAGCAGAGTATGATTGAAAAGAAAACTCAAATCATCATTTCCTATTGAAGCGAACAATAATGACTCAACAGCTATGAATTTTCGCGCCTAAATAGAACGAAACACTCGAGTGATCATTTACTTATTGCAAAGTAATGTTTTAAGTTCTGATTTGAATTTTGAAGTCCAATGACATTATCAACCAACCATCTGGCTCAATCAAGTCACTTAGCTAATCCCAAACTTGCATTACCGGTACTATTACGTTACGTAAAGGAGTTCTTGGGCTTCTTAGGTACAAGCGCGAATTTTTTTAACTCCTTTTTGCCAAGCCCTTCAAGGCATAAGTTTACTCAACAAGGAACACGTTACGCCAAGCTGCCCATTTCATAACACCAATTTTACATCGTGAAGTACATACAATGCAGTGCTCTTCAGAGAGTTCATTGAGCTACATCAGTAGTAATTCGCAAATATGTCCATCTACATTGATTGCCTTAACTGGAAAAGACTGTTTCCCAAATCAAAATTGTAAGACTTACTACATATAACTTACTTAGATATCTATTAAAAATGTTTCCTTTTCTAGGAGAAATCTTGCTCACAAATTGGTAGTAACAAAAATCCACAAATTCCAACGCAAGAAATATTTGGAACATATCAAAGATGGAATTGAACTCAAAGAAATCAACGTTCCAATTGATTATGATGTTATTGATGCTTTGACTCTCATCCAAACATACCAAGAAAAGAAGCTAGAAAGTCCTGAATTTTTAAGGAAGAATCAAAGTTTTGATTGCAATAGTTTGTCAAGTTTGTCCTCATCCGGAATGCTAGAAAGTGGCGCATCATCATTTCATGATACTCTGTCAATGATTGAAATTGATAAGATGAGTATACAAAGTCAAGAATCACTGAATGATGATTGTTTGGAACCTTCATTACCCTATTCATTGATGCTTCTTGACGAATTTATTCACCGACTAGAAGATTTAAAAGAAGAGATTGAACATATTGAAACAAGGAATGAAGAAAGATTAAAGACAATTAATCAATTATTAAATAAAACAACATAGAACATTTTGAATGACAATTCTGACAACACAATCTTTAATTTCCAACTTTTGTATTAGAAACAAACATAATACATATCACATTGACTAATAGTTATAATTCATTCAAGCTTCAAGCATTGCTAAGGTATAATTTCTACATTTTTTCTTTTATATCATGGCAATTTTTTGAAAGAAGAGATCTGATATTTTTCATGCCTTAGTAGTACTTTCAGAAGAAGTTGATTCTTCAATTAGAGCTTGACTTTCAGCACTTTCAATCTCTCTGGCATGGTTTGAAGAGGAGGCATTATTTTCTGCGCTTAAAACTTTTTTGGAAAGTTCATCAGCATTGGCTCGTTTCATCTCGGTTTTGAAGCAAAGCATGAACAAAGCAGATAAGACAAGCATATAAATTGTAATGAAATTGAGATAAGAAGAGTAGTCTTTGGGTTGTTGGTGACCATCTTCACCTAAAGCAACACAACTTTGGATCTTCATTTCTTCTTCTGTCAGAGGGTAGCCCAATGAGTTTTCCACAACCATTAGTAGGACACCTTGGAGAGCACTGGATAGGAACATGAATGCTGTTCCAATAGCCTGAAAATTAGAATGTTTTGTATCAAAATGGTGCCTAAAAATTTCTCTCAACCAAAGTTTTACCTGGTCCACAGGGTAGGTACATTCCACAAGAAGTTCCAAAGCAATAGGATAAGATCCAATAGCAAAAATACCCAAAAGTATACAAGAGACAATAATGGCTGGACCTTGGTTAGGTATCCTCATGAAATACCCAATCATCACCAAAGCTGTGATGACAACTATTCCACTGATTTTACAAAGTAAAATGGGTCTCTTCAACTTGTAGGAAAGGACACCAAAGGGAAAAGAAGCCAGAAATCCACAGAAAAGTATCAGAGAACCTGAAAGACCTGCCAATTGATCTGAATACCCTCTGGAGCACAAAACTTGTTCGATTTTGGTTGAAATGGTACTGACATAACCCATAGCACCACCAAGGAATAGAAACATGACAATGAAAGGCCAACTGGTGAACAGTTTCTTGATGCTTGGCCAGTACTCCTTACCCCTGGTCCTGTTCATTTGCTGAGCCAACCAAGCTGAGTGTGAAGGAGGTGTTGGTGGTATATTGTTGTTCACCTACCAAAATCAATCAAAATAAAAAGTCTCTAAGACAACCTAAATAAATCTTACCTTCCAAATGGTCAAGATTGATCCTAAGCCAGCAGGTATGAACCAAATGATGTTCATCATAGGTACATCTGAAGGTTCTCTCACAAACAAAGGTGTAAAGAATTGGCCCAAAACAATACCCATAGGATTGCTCATTCCCAAAAAGATTGTGGCAAGAGTTCTTTGTTCATCACTGAACCAATGTTGACTGATTTTGGTGGGAACACAGGAGATGAAAGGACAAGCAACACCAGTCAATGCTTGACCTATCAGAGCCAAGTAGAACTTGTTGTCATTGCTTAGGTCATCACTGAGATAGGGAAGGGTACTCAAACAGCACATTAGACCACCTGAAAAACCAATCCTTGATTATCCAGACATCAACATGATTGAACAATGATCTTACCAATGCCAGTTAGAATCCCACCAATATGTAAACCAGCTCTTAGACCCCATCTTTCCACAATGTAAGTGGCCAAAAGACAACAAGGTACACCTAATCCATATGACACAGTAGGTATGAGATCCATAGTTTCTCCATCTTGGTCATAATGTTTGGCCGCAGTTTTGGCCACTGAAGGAAAAGCCACCCAATGGGAATAGTTGGCCAGGTTCAACATAACCACTGTGGATAAGATCCACCATCTTTGTGGATACACCCTATACTGGGTGGCTGACAATGCTGGTTTGTCTGGATCCTTGATCATTTGGACTTTGACGATGATGTCTTCCTTATTGATGTCTAACTCAGCTGGAGATTTGGCTCGAGTGAATCTTATCTTGGAGAAGAGTTTGTCTTTGACCAATAACTTCTTGCCCATGTGGCCTTTGCCACTTGCCACTGGCTCGTTATCTGCCTCTTTGTCTTCTGTCACAGTCATTTTTACGACTTCACAGTTTTGTTTTTAAGGATAGGGAGTCCAAAGTCCAGTGAAGCGAGACTAGAAAGCAAAAAGGAATGCACTAAGTAAACAAGTCCAGAACGCGTAATTTTTGAACAATTTGCAGTTGATAAGAAGAGTGTCAAACAAATTGGCAATTTTGTCTCAAACGCACACTGGGGCAATAGCACAATTTTTGTCCTGAAATTGTTTTTTACTTGCCGACTCAGATATTTGAATTTTCACGCTAAAAATATGCACTTAAAAGGCGTAAAAATAGGAAAAATTAGAATTTTCGCGTCAAAAATCAAATTGAAGTGACATTTCCAAATTCTGCAATTAAAAATTCAACTTGAATTTATGGACAAAAAATTATATCTTGACCCAGCGTGTGAGTGCATTGTGAACTTCACTTTAGGCTTTTGAAACATTTTTGTAGGAAAATTGATTTGAAGAAAAGATTTTATTTCATAATTTTTTTTTTCCTATTTGTCTTTGGCAAATATTGCATACGTTTCAATGCGAATAACTACGCATCATCTCAAGCTCAACACCGCTTTATTTGACCTTACCTTCAGATAAGACAACAATAATTTGAAAAGTAGGAGCAGAGGAGTTCCTAAAGACGCAAAACTCCCCTCCAGGGGTACACATCTGCCAAGAGGATGAAAAGAGCAGTCGAACGCAACTTTTAGTCTCTTTGTTGTGTTGTGATATAGAAGCGCATGCGCGAGACTCATGTAAATGATCTAAAGCACTTGGCCAAGTTAGGGAAGTCCGTGTCTCTGACCTAAGGACTGGAATTTGAACTCTAGAAATTCTTAGAAAAACATTTCGAAACGTACTACACTGTAAATTTTGAATTTTCAAGCTTCAGGTTAAAATTAGATCATAAAAATATTTATCTTAGTTAACGTTTGAATTTTCACGCCTAAATGAAAGATTTTCATGGCATGAGAAAAAGTGAAACTTTTACATAATTGGTCATAACTCTGATTTGCGTATTCGCAGAAAATGGAGCTCAAGCATCACGCAAAGCTTATAAAAGAGTGAAAATCTTTTTAGTACTCTATAATTATAGGGGTTCACATTTCTTATTCCTTGCCTTATAATGGATGCATTTTTTAATGACTTCCTGTTTAGTGAAAAACAACAACTCTTTTGATAGATTATTCTTTTTCTTTAATTTTTTGTTGTGGTTGACTGTTTTTCAAGGCCTTTTGGTTGATTTTTTTGCTGCCTGAGGGTTCTCAAATGACGCAAGAATCTGTTGCTAACAGACTAAAGTCAGCTGCTGCTATTTTAAAAGCTTCAAAAGAAGATAACAAAGCCTCCTCATTATAATGGGACAGAGATAGAAAAAATGTCAATGACCCAAAAGCGCTTCAATGCAAAATTCAATCACTTTGTTCTCGAAACTGCAAAAAAAGTAAAGTTTGGCATTGACACTTGTTGAAAAAGTCGAGTATGATGATCTCTTTGTATATGTCCAAGATTTCCTTGAGTACTTTTTTAAAAATGCATTGAAGGACAATCAAATCTAAACAAGAAAGAAAATGAAAAGGATATCCAAACAAAAGCGCGAGTCTAAATCAACAATTTGAATCAAGAATCAAGATACAACAAAGAGAAACTAAAAGTCTAAAGAAATGAAAGTCAAGGAAAGTAACTTAATGGAAAACAATGAGGAATTATAAAGATTTTTTAAGATTTAGTTGAGTATATTCTAAGAAATCAAAGGAGACTCAAAAAACCTTTGAACTCACAAGTAAGCTGCAGCACAATTTCATAAGTGAAACTCTTCGTCAACTTGACAATTTGAAATGTCAATGAACTTTGAAAAAAATCCTAGACATTTTGACCCTAACTTCTAATACCATAGCCTAACTCCAAATTTCTTTAAAGTATTGTAAAGAAAAGAAATCACTTACCTATGAAACTAAGCCGATATTGGATCCAAACATGGATTCAAAATGTAAAAGTTTTGGGGGTTCCAACTTCAGCCTTAGCAACACAGTTCACACAAAGGTGCTTAGAGCACTGATGTACTATAGTAGAGCACAGCTGATTCCTTTGTCTGCTCAGCAAAGAGTGAGAAACTCCGAGCGCGCGCGCACTTTGATGTTCAGGGGGTTGCAAGGCGCAAATCTTTGGACTTAGGGTTGGAAACTCCAAAATTCTCTGTTATTGTTTGTAAAATGGAATCTTCTGCTCGTATGTCAAGTGTCCCGCAGTGAACTAGGGAGTGTTTGGAATATTATGGGCAAGAACATAGTATCGCCGGCCTGTAGAGTGCATGTGAACAAGGCATGTAAACAGACATTCTACACTGTCTAAAATGCGCTTGACATTGTTTTATGGACTTGTAGCTAGATATATGAATCATCATCTATTATTCTGTAGATATAATTAGACAACATACGAAACAGTTTTCAAAATGCTGATGCTACTATGATTTTGAAGTGATCAATTATCAATGCCAAGTTTTATGTAAATAAACATCATCAAGTAAGAAGTTAAAAAAAGACTTGTTGGTAACTTGAAAATTGCCTGTCTGTATCGTAGAATAAGTAGGAAAACTCTGAAATGCAACATTTTTGTAGGACAAAATTTTTTTGGGTCATATGTGTAATGGGAAGTAAATATTTGATTTATCTTTATATGCAATCCTTTGACCTACTTTTATACTGAAATGCATTTATAAGCTCGTAAGTGCTTGATTTGTTGCTCAAGTGTTTTTTCAAAGCATTGAATTTCTGAGAGTGTATATGTGTTTCTTTCTGCCTTACCTACAAGTCACACAAAAACACTCGACGTTTGCTGTTACGCAAAAACGCCTTATCTGACCCATCATCAGCAGCATCATCCATCACTGTATGCAGGTTTTTACGCATTGAACCTAAATCTTGCTTTATATACTCAAACGGGTCTTCTTACAGTACAGTTGCAGTCAGTGTATGCAAAAACATTCTTGCATGCAAAAAAAATTACAGATCTTGGCAAACTTCATTTTAGAAGAATCAGACAGTAAAAAAAGGTCGTCTATACGAGTTTTTGAAGACCGAAAAAATCATTCTATTTCTAAACGTTGTTTCAGGTACAACGCAAATTCATGATGCAGAAATTCACATTGTTTGAAAATCAATGAAAAAGTCTCATTTGACAACGAAAATAAGTATATATTTTTTCTTGTTTAGCAATTTTTAAAGACACGTAACTCTGAGTGATCTTCCAACGATTGTTTTAGCGGGTGATAAATGTGAAGGTGATTCATTAGTCTGTATTACATCTGTATCCGTATCCGTTTTGCTGTCTATCGCCGACGAATCCGATTGGGTTCGTCTCATCCGATGCCTTGAACTGCTTCGTCTAACAGTCAAGAATGATTTTACGCTACTTTTGTCATCATCACTACTAGATGTCTCTTCTAAGATGGTGCCTGAGGTGTAATCTACCGATACTTGTCTTTGTAACGTAGGTCTCAAAGGTCTGGATGGTGGTCGTCCACCTTGGACACCACCTTGGTAAGGGTTGGCTTGACACTCCAGGATGTTAGGAACAGTCAAAGAATTGACATTGGGTCCGAATTTAGGTTGATAGGTAGGTGTATTATGGGGTTTATGGTATCTTCTGGGATGTTGAAATGGACTGTATACTGGTCTTGATTGCTGCTGGTACATTGCTTCATTACAACATGAGTAGTAATGGTGGTAATATTGGTGAAGTAGTGGACTATAAAATAAGATCAATTTTAGTGTCATTGTAACCTCAAAAATTGCCACTAGATGGCGTCTTTATTATCAATTAAGGACAAATTGAAATCATGAATTTCAAGTGTTTTTTTTTGTCAGAATGAAAGCTTTTAATGTAAACAAAGTTTCACGAATTTTTTCACGATTTTTTTTGCTACAAAACGCCATCTAGTGTACAAAACTGTCATGAAGTGAATTAAAAGTTGATCATTACCTACTATGATGATGACAATGGTAGCAATCCGGACAATAATCTGAGCGTTTGGCTGCCATATTTGGCGTTGCAGGAGCGCTAATATGTCCTTGNAAATTGTCCCTAGATGGCGTCTATATTATCAATTAAGGAAAAATAGAAATTGTGAATTTTAAGTGAATTTTTTTGTCAAAATGAAAGGAGTTGAATGTAAACAGAGTTTCACGAATTTTGTCATGAATTCGACTTGTGTGCAATTACATAAACGCCATCTAGTGTACAAAACTGTCATGAAGTGAATTAAAAGTTGCAACTTACCTACTATGATGATGACAATGGTAGCAATCCGGACAATAATCTGAGCGTTTGGCTGCCATATTTGGCGTTGCAGGAGCGCTAATATGTCCTTGGGGAATATTGTCTGAAGGATTGATGGTTGGGACGTCCATTGATTTGGTACCTGAGCGATTCAACTTGTGTCTGATTGGTGAAGGTATTCTGAAATAAGTGCAAGATATTTGAATTTTCGCGCCGAAAATTAGTTGATTTTTTTGAGTAAGTCTTACCCTCCATCAAGACTAAAACTTTTTTTTCGTAGTAATTTATGGGTTCGTTCTTTCCGTTTTTGCGACGAATTCACAGATTTGCTGGATTCATCGGATCCGGAAGCGGACGTATAAACACTTGTATTGGTAAGTGTAGTATTTGACTGAGTTGTTAAAGGTATGGAATTGAGTACATCCGCTCGTATTTTGCGGATATCTTTGCCAAAAGTGGCGGCAACGAAAGAACTTGATCTTCCGGATTTCCTATCTGAAAAGACAGGCAAAAATTTGAAAAGTTTGAAAATCACGAATTTTGCTTGACTTACAATTTGCTTTAACATCATTGACGGTCTCGGGATTATTTGTCGATGCCGAACGTTTTTTCTTGATTTTGGGCTTGGTTCCTATGGAATCCATGGAAGAAAGACTCGATTGTGATTGTACTTCCCGCGTTGTTGAATATTTACGATGATTTCGACTGATTTTACCAACAATTTCGGAACTTTTTCGCCTTCGGCTCAAATGAATATCAGCTTTGGTTTCAATGCTGTTTAAACTCAGATTTTTCATGCCTTTTTCAATGTCTGAGTCGGAAGGACACAAATCTGTGGTTAATTGACTTAATTCGTCATCGGCTTTGTTGCCTTCGCTCGTTTCTTCAGCTGAATCCGGATTGCTTAGCATTCCTGAAAAAAAAAAACTCGTCAAATTGAACTGTTTTCACGAGATTTTTTAATTGCTTACCAACAAGAAGTGCTTTCTTCATTCCCATAACTGCAAGTGTATCCGGAACACTTTTTCTCTTTTTTCTTCGAAATAAGACGTCAATGAATGACATTGTCAAGAGTACAAATGGAAAATCTCGGTTTTCAGCTCATTACAATTGCATGATAAAGATCTCTACGAATTACGAAAGCTACTTCTGCTGTTCTAGGCCTTCTTCTCCTTTTACCTTGCCGCGAGTCCGCGACGGGGATTTATATCAACGATACGATTTTTAGACATATAATCCGGATCTGCCAAAAAATCGCAAAAGTCCAAAATTGGAAATGACTAAAATCAAAACAAGGCAAAAAATGAAATGGAGGAAAGCGTACATAACAGAAAAAGATCAATTGACCATTACACATTGTTTGAAAATTACTCAAAATGTCGCACTTAAATTTTTGAATTCTGGCATTTTCCACCAATTTTTGTCGTATTAAAAGTGACATGTCTGGTAACACTGTTTGACCGCAAGCTTTAGGTTTTCAAAAACTCGCCAAAATGGACCATTTTTGGCATTTTTAATTAACTTTTACATTTTTAATTAACTTTTGTCCACTCCAAATGTAAACGTAGCTCGCTTCGCTCGCAATGTTGAATGAGACTTTTTCTGTGATTTTCAAACACTGTGCATTAGACATAAATCGAAATTCGTAGATGTAAATCGTAGCATCACTTCCTGTAAAGCAGGTATTGTGCTTATCGCGTGCCTTCTTCTTTCCATGGCTTTCTAATGATGGTTTGTGGATGAAACAAAAAAAAGGGAAAATTTTTATCTCGTTTTCCATTTATAATATTTTTTAATGTCCTACATGCAAAGCATAACACAGTTAATAAAGAATTATTGATTAAAATATTTGTTATAAGCTATATTGGTCCAAGTCGGCGTACGACTGACCATGGCAAGTTTTTCTTCAAGAGTGCGCGCGGCAGGCCGGTCACCAGGCTGGTAATTAAAGGCGTCTAAAAGAAACATCAGTTCGGCGTTTTCTTCATCGTTGATCAATTGCAAGGCTGAAGGTTCTTCTTGATTATTCATCGCTTCTTTCAACGCAACCACCTAAAAATAGACAAAATCTAAAAATAGAATACATATCTCGTGTAATATTAAAACTTGTCATTTATTACATGCTTGTTTTCCCGATATTTATAGCGTGCGCAGAGTTCTTGAAAATCCCAGGGAGGTGTTTCCAGGAGCCATTGGACGATCACTGCAGCTAATGCCCAAATGTCAGAAAAGAGAGTGGGTCGCTCATCTGAAAAAAAATTGAGATTTTTTAGAAAAAACTTTTTGAAATTGAAAAACATTTATTTTTTTGTTTAATGTTGCGTTTTAATGCTTTTATTTAATGGTAAAAACAAAGCTTACAAATATTAATCTGAACAAAAAAATATCATGTTTTCTTAGTAAAATATTTGAATTTTCGCGCCAAAATAATGAAACTTCATCAAAATGAAAATAATTTTTGTTAAATGTTCAGTCAGAAAAATATTTAAAAAAATATTCGGTTCTAAAAAATTTTGCATTTTTTTAAGTATTTAAAATATTTGAATTTTCGCGCCAAAATTACAATCAACGAGCGTAGCTCGCTTTGCTCGCTTCATTACTTACCTCCAACAAGTACTTCTGGAGCTTGACAAGCATTCAAAAATTCCATATACTCATCTTCTCGTTGAGCATTTTCCACAAAGAAACTTTTGAAATCACATATGCCAAAATTGGTGATTTTAGGCTGCAAATCTTTGGCCGGTACTAAGACATCCGAAGGCTTGAAATCCCCATGCAAAAATGGCGTACGCAAATTATGCAAATAAGCCATTCCTTTGCAAATTCCCACCGCCAAATTGATTCGTTTTTCGGGACTCCGGAGGGCGGGACATAATGATGGATTTTTCATTAGCGCTTCTAAATCTGCGCCGTCGACGAATTCTCGAATCACCCAAACTTCTTTACGAAAATCATCGTAACTCACACCAAGATATTTCACTATGAATTCTCCTTTGGCTCTTTTCAGAGCAGGCATCAATTTTTTGACTTCTTCGATGTGAGTTTTCACCAATTCTGGAATATAAAAAAAATCCGTCAAATTGAAATAGCAAAACTCAAATTGTTTGAAAATCACCCAAAATGTCTCATTTGAATTTTGCCATTTTTCCACCAAGTTTTGTCCTATTAAAACTGACCTGTCTGGTAACACTGTTTGACAAGAAAAGTAAAAAAAAAAAAAAAAAATCTAATTTTGTAACTTTTTTTGCACTAAAATAAAGTTTTATGGAGACTTAGAAACTCCATTTAGAATTTCTTGGAAAGTAGCTTTTAGTTCGACAATAGACGTGCATTCCATTGGAATGGTAAAAAAATAACTCAAAAATTCGAGCGTAGCGAGCTACGCTTATTTTCAAAATAGACCAACTTCGATTTTACTGATAATTTGCAAGGTACTTTAATATTTCACATATTTTTGAAGAAAACATCCATTTTTTTGATCTTGCACGTTTATTAGTTAACTTGATGCATGGACGCTTTCTTTCAAAACTTTCAAAGTTTTTGTCCAATGCATAATACAACTTTCCCTGGATAGAATTATGTAAGTACACTGTACTGCATTTTCGTTCTTTACAAGTTTATTGGACAATTTTTAGTATCTTTGCATCATCTTAAAAAGGGTAGCACGCGAGACACATGACTTCAAAGTTGTCTGCTTGATTCCTTTGTTGCTATTCCATATCCAGTTTCCATGTTCTTTTATTGTTTGAATGACGGACTGTTTTGCACTTTTGCGGTTGCAAAATAATCAAAAGGTTTTTGCCATGCAAATATTGCACGAGCGGCACGAGCGAGCGAAGCGAGCTTCGGATATTCAAGCAACGTCTATTTAGTTTGCCTTCAAAAAGTTTCATTCCACAAAATTAATAAGATATTTGAATTTTCGCGCAAAAAATCAACAATGGACAGCATTTGCAATTTCCGTAATTCTTTGGCGCGAAAATTCAAATATCTGACATCGCACCCAATATTCTAATGTTGAATATTTTTGCGCGAAAATTCAAAAATATTTTCTTTGGAAGTTAATGCAGCTCGCTTCGCTCACAATGTTGTTAATTTGTCAGATATTTGAATTTTCGCGCCAAAAATTACCGAAATTCTAAATGCTGTCAAAGGAGAGTGGGACATAGGGCTTGCTATTGCCAGACCCGTTTGACTTTTTGGGTTAACTTAGGATTAGGATAACGTAATTTGGCCCAGCCCAGGGCGTGAAATTTCAAAGTTTCTTTATGGTGGCGTTGACCTAACCATATGACTCTACTTTGGGCCAAATTACGTTATCCTACTCCTAAGTTAACCCAAAAAGTCAAACGGGTCTGGCAATAGCAAGCCCTACGTCCCACTCTTCTTTACTCACTTTTTTCTTTCCTGATTTCTGGTGGCACTCTTGGCACTTTGATGGTCACAGCTGCTTTGTTAATGGCCAAATGCCCTTTATAAATCTTGGCAAATTGTCCATCTTCCAAGTAACTCAAATTGTCCACAGCTTCTGTCGGCATCAACTTGTTGCTTTTCATCAATTTAGATGGTTGGCTGCCTCCCATGATTTTCTCGACCTTGGGCACTTGGCAACCCAAACCAAACTGCGCCTTAGCCCACTACTATACACCATCTAGCGTTTCTAATCTCAACGCTATGCACCTGCACACCTGGAAACCAAAAACTTGACCTTTTGACCATGGTTTAGCATAAATGCAGATTTTGATGCAAAAATAACTAAAATGGTTCGAAATTGAGGAGATCTTGGTAAAATAATCTTGACTTTGGCAAATTCATGTGTTCAATTTTGAAAAATGATTGATTTGGTTAGGACGATTTCGCTCATTGTATCTTTAGCGGAACATTTTGTTTTGAGTCACCCAACCTTTTGCAAGTTTAGAATTTGGATTTCAGTCTAATGAACTGAAATACGAGATTTATTTTTCAATTGTTAAAAGTTTGTTTGATAAAGTGGTGTAATTGTCATCTTCCATTTTGCTTCTACATTTGTATCCACATTCTTCCAAAAGACTTTCAAGAATCTTGATTTCACTCTATGTTCACCACTTGATGATGTTGGACTCAACCTTGCATAGCGATGACCAAAAAATGTAGGTGCAACTGCAAGGTTCATAAAATCTCCATCATGAATGGTCAATTGCTCAATTTTAATCTTCAATTCTTTGGAATCTGGAGCATAAATTGAATAGTAACACAAGGCCCCTGTGGTTCCAGTGTATTCCAATGTAAGCATTGTATCCAACCTAGTATGTCCACTTCCTGGACAATCAGGATTTGATCCAGCTCCAAATGATTCCAAATCTGGAAGTATTAAAAATTAATGCTTGAGTTGTTTTCTGAAACTGTGACTTACCAATATTTGCATTGAGTTTGTATTCAGTGTCTTCAGTGATCTCATCATACTGCTTGGTATAGTCAGCATGTCTAAAGTCTCCAAAATGACAGATATTGTCTTGACTTGGCATCAAATCAACAAAATAATAGAACATACAATTTGCTACTAAAGAACACATTTCAGCACAAGTCAATTCAGGTTCTTTGGTATTCAATGATTTGTAAAGAGATGTAGGCCAGAATTGAGATGAAAGAAATCCATTAGGTTTTGTTGTATCACCAACCATTGAAATGTAATTGTTCTTTATGAATTGATCTTGCTTGGAATCCTGGCCCAAATACAATTTGAAGAATTCAAAGGTGACATCAGCAGTCTCGTACCATTTATCAGAAAGATGCAATCTTGCATTTGTTAACATGTTAGCTTGAGACTTTTCCAATGATGCTAATTGATTTTGATCAATAAGAACTTCATAAATGAGTTGACCATTTTTGAAAGATTGTTGGATTGTAATCTCATAGAATTGATCCAATACAATATCAGGATAAGTAATACTATCCATTTCATTCCACAATTCAAAATATCCATCTTTGTGTAGCCACAAAGCAGGATATCTGCTTGCCAATTGATCAAAGTCATTGCTTGTCAATCGAAATATGTTTACAAGTCCTAAGGTAGGTAATAAATTGACTTTCAATTTCATGTGGAATTTAAAGATAGGTCCATAGGTTGGAAATCCAGCAGCAATTGTATCTTTGGTAGGATTGAAATTGAACTTTTCAAAGTCTGGACTTTTGTCTTCCAGTCCTTGTGACATTATAAAGTAATCTAATGTGACATCTGCAGAAGGCCACCAAGGAGATGTAAGATACAGCTTAGCATTATTCAAAGTCATAGGAATGGTATTTTCCATTTCAATTACAATGATTTCATTGACATTGATTTCATAAGTTACTTTTCCATCTTTAGCAAATTGTTCAATCACAATTTCATATTTAGTTTCTGATTCTATATCAGGATAATCTTGGGTATTTAATATGCCTGTGATTTCACATTGAAATCTAAATTCATTTTGACTCCTAATAACAAGAGCTGGGTATCTATTACCAGATGTACTAGACCCTGTAGTCAGATGAAAGGTACCTCCTTGTAAATCTGGAAATTCATTTACTGTTAACACCATCTGATACTTGAATTCTGGTCCATATTTTGCAAAGGTTGTGGCCAAGTGGTTTTGAGTAGGGCTGAAATCATACTTTTCAAATCCAGGATGTACAAAGCCTTTTCCATGATCCACAAAGAAATAATCAATCTCTACATTGGCAGCAGGTAGAGTCTTTTCTGATAGGTACAATTTGGTATTGATGAAGGTATCTGGATTTTCATTTTGGACTGAAAAGATGACTTGGTTTTTAACATGAATTTCAAACATCCATTTTCCATTATTTTTGAGAAATTGGCTTATCAGAATATCTTGAGGTTTCTGCTTTTGAACTGTATGCTCTTTGATTGGTTCAGTTCCAATTCCATGGAAGAATTTCAAAGTTTTATACCTCCAAGCCCACAAAGCCACAATTGTTGTTCCAGCGTTAGAGACTATGCTGAAGACACACTTGTCATTACTTGGAAATTGTAGAAATGTCAATCTCATTTCTATTTTGAATTCTGGTCCAAAGACTGGGAAAATGGTTGCAACATGGTCTTTAGATGGTTTAAAGTCAATTTTGGCATAATCCCATTTTTGAAGCTCTAAAAGTATTTCTGTTTAAAATATGTGAAAATGTTTTTTTGAGAAATTACCTTTTTCACAAACAAAATGGTTATCTAAAGTGCATTGATCATCAAACCAAAGATTGTTATCTTCCAAATGCACTTTACCACAATCTTGTCCATCTAGATGATTAGGTTGGCCAGGGTGCCAATTGTCAAAGATCAATTCTTGACCAGTACTCTCATATACAAACCTGAAAATAAGAACTTGAAAAAAAGAATTCAAAACTTGTTCAAACTTACTTTGATTGTTCAAGTCTATCACTCAGACCAATGAAGTATCTATCATCAGGTCCAAATTTTTGCTTGACTAATTCTGCAATCTTCTCATTTTGTTCTAAACTCTTTGGTTCAACCAGTTTGGCACCCATATCAGAACATATCTCCTTTGCCTTTGCAAAATCAACCATTTCATCTGGCACTTTATAACAAGTCTTTCCAACTAAAGTCCAATCTTCTCCAAGACAAGAATTTTGCTTGAAGTAAACAGTACCATCCATATCATTTGTATCAATAGTCATTGGTTGACCAGTATAGTAAAAACTGCCAAGAAAGCATTGTTTGGTGCCATAATCAAACTTGACAAAGTCACATTCTTTATGATACATTCCTTTAAACAAACAATCTCTGTGACCATAATTTTGTTCTTCACGTTGATGCACCTTATAAATCCAATTCTTCCATTGATCCATTTCTTCAATCATCATCCATGTGTCATCCAAGAGTTTGTCAGCAGGTTCAGATTTCATATGTAATGAGATTTCACTTTGATCAAAATCTAAAGTTGATCCAGAATGACTAAAAGATCCACAATAACATGTTCCAAAATGGAAAGCAAAGAAATCAGCTTGGTCTGTAAGTTCACATAAAATCCCACATTTTTCATACTGAGTTGAAGGTTCAGATTTGTAAATGAGGTGAGTCCATAGGTCAATATGTATTAGAATATTATATCTATACAAGGATCCAATGCTTTCCTTTGTAACCTTACTGGAAAAGATGGTCAAAGCTTCAGTGTTAGACGTTTTTGTCTTTATCAATCCGGTAGCATTTTTGATAATCGAGCAAGTTGTATCTTTGAAGTAGAAAGCATCACAGTCATCAGAAGCTCCAAGACAAAATGTAGCACAAGTGATTTTGTCTACATCAATTGAAGATTTCTGGATATGTTGAACTTCATTAGGCAAGATTGATGAAGGTTCAATCAGAGCTTTGTCAAAAAGTTTGCTTTGCAAACCACAAATGCCTCCAAAACTCACAAGAAATATTACATGTGTTAGGATCATTTTTGCTTAGCTTACTGAAAAGAAAGTTCGACTAGAAGAATTGAATTGATTAATCATGCTTTTCTCCTTTCATGTCTTTCTTTTCCAAAGCCATTGTTTAGTTCAACAATTAATGTTGCGTTGAAAGATTATCTGATTTCAAAAGAAAAATATTGTTTCAATTTGTCACTGGGGACCTTTACAATCCTTCGATAAATATAAGTTTCTTATCTAGAGTCTAGACCAACATAAAAATGACTACAGTGAAATTGCCTTTTTAGAGACAAACAATGAGGCAAAAAATATTTGCATACATTGATTATCAAAAACTAGGTATGCACCAGGTAGGTAACTATTCAGTTCATCATTCATCAAATGAGCATCATGGAGACCACTTTGATTCCTTTGACCCTATTGATAATTCTTTCTGTTTGTCACTGTCAATCCAATGGATGGAGTAAGTTCATTTTTTATCAATAAAAGAAATTAAACTACATATTGTACAAATAGCTAAAGTGTTGGTAACCCATGACTTTGGTGGAGAACAATCTTCAGAGGTGATTGACTTGAGGAACCCTGACAATGTTTGCTCAAGCTTTGCTGATGCTGGACCTAGACAATTTCCCTATGGAGCACTGATGCAAAAAAGCCTTCCAGTGGTCTGTGGAGGCTACTCTAATCAGGATTGTGTGATCATTGGTAGAGATACAACAACACCTTTGGTTGACCTAACCCTTCCAAGACCAGAGTCTGCAAGTGTTTTGATTGATGACAGTACCTTATGGATCACTGGAGCTGAATGGGGAGAGGGACTAGCAAACAGTGAATTTGTCACTATTGGAAGTGATGGTTTGGCTCAATCAACCTTAGGTCCTGATCTACCATTGCAAGTCTTTGGTCACTGTATGGCCAAGGTTGATGACAACACTTACTTCCTTTCTGGAGGATACAGGTTTGATACTGATTCTGTAGCTACTAAAGCCACATTCTTCTATGACATGGCAAGTAAGACTTGGACTGAAGGACCAGACATGCTTGAGCAAAGGGCTCATCATTCATGTGAAGTCTTCATGAACCCAGCAACAAACAGCTTGAACATTGTTTTGATGGGAGGACATGACTATGAGACACAAACTTCCTTGGACTCAACTGAGTTTTTGAACTTGGATGATGGAGCCAATGGATGGACTTATGGACCATCAGTTCCATCAGCTGTTAGAAATCCAGCTAGTGTAAGTTTGGGCAACTCTGTTGTTCTGATTGGAGGATCAATGGGACCAGAGCTTGGCAGCTCTAATCAATTGAATGAACTTGTTTGTGGTGCTGATGATAGTTGTTCTTGGGTAACTCTTGAACAAACTCTGAAACACCCAAGATGGGGACATGTGGCTATGCTTATCCCTGATGACCTAGCTGGCTGTTAAGTTGAAATAAATACTGATCCGGATTCATTTTTTTTCGCATGAACAATTTCCGGTCCTTGTTCTTCTGTGACGTTCTATCAGAAAAATGCATCAAAGTTTTTTCATTGTTATAAATGTTGCCTTTGAACATGTCAAACTTGATATCGCAAAAGAGCAACAGGTAGAAATCGTGTTTTGTTGCTTGCTTCTCGTGCCTCCTCCTCCTTCTTTTTGTTCCCATCATCCCCTTGTCACAGTATTTTCTTTTCTAAAACCATCCCAAAAAGTCCAAATAAAACCCTCGAAACCAATACCATTTTCCCAGTCAAAATTACACTGTGCACACTGCACTATTTCCGACGCGAAGATGATGTGTCACACACATTAAGACACTTTATGGGAACAAAAATTCTTCTCACTAGACGTGACCAGACGGAGATTAATCAAATTGAGTGGGAAACCATAGCGAACGTGTTCCTACAATTAAAACAATTCCACAGTGGTTGAAATAATTCCAAATGAGCTCATTTTGTATTTTTAAAGCGAGCGTAGCGAGCTACGTTTGAAAAGCTGACCTGTCTGGTAACACTTTTTGACCGCAAGCTTTAGGTTTTCAAAAACTCGCCAAAATGACCATTTTTAATTAACTTCTGTCCACTCAAAAAGTAAGCGTAGCTCGCTTTGCTCGCAATGTTGAATGATACTTTTTCTATGATTTTCAAACACCGTGTCAAAGACTAAAAGATAATTCATCAAATTCTCTTTTTGTTTCAGGACGAACATTGGGGCGAGAACACGACAGCCGTGACAATTAACTCTGATTTAGACTACAACGATGGAATGGGTCAATCTCAAGCCAATGGACTTGGAACGGGCTTAGAAATGGAAAAATGGAGGTTAGAAACGGAACGAGGCATGGGATTCCGATGCAAACGACATCTAGGCCCCCTAATAGCTTGCTTTTTAGCTATGCTGGCCTTGTTAAGTCCCATTTTGATGGCCGGTCTACCCAAAATGTCGCTTTTCCGGTTGAATCCCGACCAATTACATTGTGGAGTGGAGTGTGATGGAAAATTGGTGGCTTTGGCTTTCAAATTGTTCTTTTTATTGGTTGGAACCTGGGCTGTGTTTTACCGGGCCCCCCGAGCCACCTTGCCCCGGATCCACATTTACCGAGCCTTTGTTTGCCTGCTGATTGTGGTCTTTTTGGTCACCTTTTGGCTCTTTTACGCCAGTCGACTACTTAAGGAACCCCAATTGGTCAATTATGCGGAATTAGTGCAGTATGCTTTGAATTTAGTGGATACTCTGCTTTTTGTTCACTATTTGACCCTCATTTTGATTGAGTTGCGGCATAAAAACGCCCAATATTACGTCAAAGTTTTGCGAAGTCCGGATGGAGAATCTAAAGGATTTGCAATTGGACAAATGTCTGTTCAACGAGCCGCGGCTTGGATTTTGGACAAGTATTACACTGAATTCCCCGTTTACAATCCCTATCTTGACCGTTTGACTGGATCGCGAAATCGCAAAGGCATCAAAGTCTATGACATTGACGGAACCACAAATGTAAGTTGAAACACATTGTTTGAAAATTACTTTTTAATTTTGGCATTTTCCACCAATTTTTGTCATAATAAAACTGACCTGTCTGGTAACACTGCTTGACCGCAAGCTTCAGATTTTCAAAAACTCGCCAAAATGGACCAGTTTTGGCATTTTTAATTAACTTTTGTCCACTCAAAATGTAAACGTAGCTCGCTTCGCTCG
>LT727991.1:0-39821 GCA_900157175.1 Oithona nana
TATCTGTAACATCCATCTTGAAATATTCATTTTCCATCATTTCCGCCATTTCCTTCATCATTCTTAGATTTTTCATTCTGCCAAAAATCCGAATACGCTCTTTGGTGAAATCAAGTGGAGTTTTGCCTCCATTGTCTCTAGCTTTGATGTCAATACCAAATTCTTTCCAATGTCTCATCATCAATTGAACAGTTTCTCCTCTGCCATTTCTACATGCAAGATGCAAAGCTGTAGAATCAAAGTAGTTAATTCTAGCATTCAAGTTAATGCTAGATTTTTTTGATGATGAAATCAACAATTGAACTACTTCCGTTCTGCCAGCAATGCAAGCGTAATGCAAAGCTGTATGTCCAAAATTATCTGTAGTATTAAAGTCATACGAAGTGTTGAGTATGAGTTTCATTAACTTCACAGCACCTTCGCTTGCAGCTTCATGAACAGGATGATACGGCCAACATTCTAATTTTCTAAGCGAGACTTCGACTTCTTGAAGATCTTCAATACTAGCTTGGCCTCCATATTTCTTTACTGCATTTGGCCATCCAGGAATAATGTCCGAAACTATTTCCTCTGGGTACTCAAAGATCTCTCCGTCACACACATCTGACGTAACGGCAAGTCCAATATTTTTGTCACCAAACTCTTGCAAAAATTTGACGAGAGAAGTTCTTTTCAATGACTCATTCCAAGACTTGCAAACTTGTCGACAAATCTCCACAGTGTCGTGATTGAGGTGTCCAAAAATACTATTATGAATGTGCCACATGTTTGGATTGCCCATTAGTCTTTCCATTTGCGATTCATTTTCAACGTCAATTTCTTCTTTTTCCTTCTCTACTTTTGCTTTCTTTGTGTATTTCTCATCGGAGTCCTCCACATTCTCCAACAATTTACGTTTCTTAGAGTCTAAAGGTTCATTGCAGAGCGATTCTTCTTCGACTTCAAATTGCGACATCTTTGAAAAAAAAATTATAACTTTTGTTTACAATTGTTGCTCTCAAGTCAGCTGATTTGCTGAGAGTCAAAGTTGTAAACAAAACAACAAATAGGAAAAAAATCGTGAATTTGTTGAAAATGTTGAAAATCCTGAC
This sequence comes from Oithona nana, assembly GCA_900157175.1. Taxonomy (NCBI): domain Eukaryota; kingdom Metazoa; phylum Arthropoda; class Copepoda; order Cyclopoida; family Oithonidae; genus Oithona; species Oithona nana. The sequence goes on from LT727991.1 coordinate 1,092, forward strand.
AAGTCGTAGATTATGTTCACAAATTGTCAGAGAATCAAGAAGTAAATCCAATCGCTTTACAGTATAGTATCCCAAAAGTGCAAAATGACTTGAAACCTCCGGAAGAACTCAAAGTTTCGGGTGTCATGCCAATCAGAGACAAAGGACATAGGGAGCAATCGGTGTACCCTTTTGCCATTTATGACAGCTTGGACGATGTCAAGGAGTCTTCTACTGATGTTGACAAACCCAAAAGAGGAGAAGGACGGAGGTCGAGGTCGACGAAGCTGAGTACCTACTGAACAGCATATGGAGTCATTAGTCAATGAGTGTCAATGAGCAAGAAGCAAAAGAAGACAAAACTGATGCTGAAGATCGCATAAAAGACAAAAGTTTGAAAAAAAATTAAGAAAAAAGGGGCGAGAGGTTTTGTTGACCGGACCCAAAATGTTTCGGCGATTTTTTTTATTTCGTTTAGAAGGCTTCATCAGATATGTCAAGATTGCAAAGTGAACCACTTGAAGGGTACTTGTGAAGAACCAATTACAACTGAATATTGCAAGATGGCCGAAAAAATGAAATTCAATTGCATCAACTTGAAACACATGGGTGCCAAGAATCTGATCTGGATGAAGATGATCTGGAAGAACATGAACAAGAGTGCTTCTTTCGATGATTTTTTACATGTGGTTTTACATTCTTGGATCACGGAACGAAGCCAAACGCTTTTCGTACGTTTTGAAACTTTTTGGTGCGAAAGCAACAAACATATTTGAGGGACAAGTGGCAGCGATTGCTGAATCGTTTGATACCTTATGGAAGTCTGGAAAGTGTTTTGCTATCCTTCATGATGCTCTTGTTGCTCAATTTTTGGATGTTTACTTGAGATCCGGAACCTATGAGAACTGAGAAGAAATCAAGGATGACATCTTCGAAACTGAAATGCACAAAAACGACGAGAATGCCAAAGAGTAAGTTTCTATAATAAAAATAGAATTGAAATACTTAAAAAAGTAGTCCTTTAAAAAAAGTCATACTTATGAGACAATGTAATCGGAATCATGACTAGAATATTATCTAAGTTGGTCAAAAATTGCATATCCTTGAGGTTAAGAATAAGTGCACTCATTACTTGTCATGTCTTGGGCGTGGTAGTGTCATTGTGACGTCGTAACAGTTTATGCAAAACATCAAGCGCTCCATACTAAATCGCCATCTCGCGTTTTCCAACTTTGAATTTGTGGTTTTGAAATGATTTGAGAAATATTTTCATGTTGTTTTTGATATAGAAAAATACATCACAAAGAAAGAAAGAAAAATTGTGTCTTTTTTAATTGTCCCCTTCAGAAAAAAAGTTGATTTGCAACTTTTGCAAGCAGGCAGGAGTCAGGTACTCAAATAGAGCCGGATTTCTACATTTGGTAGCCGAAGGCAGATTTGTACAAAGCAGGCCAGAGGCAATAGATGGACAAAGTGAAGAAGAAGAAGCTTGCGTGTAGTTTTAAAGCACAGGGGCCCCCATAAAGCAACAATTTGAAAAATGCGCGTTTGCTACTACCAGGATTGGCGCTGCTTGGTATGCTCGTGCGCCTCGCATATCTGAGAAACGCATGTGTACCAAAGTAAACCCAAGCCAACCCGAGAGGCGTGAGAGCGACTATAAAAAGAGAGGCTGCAGTGACGCCCAATCATCACTTCAGCTCGAATTCGTTTCGTGGGAAGATATCATCAAAATGATTGCCAAGGTAAGCCTTACTAACTTGAAAAATCTTTGAAACTTTAATCGTGAAAATTAGGGGGAAAAAACTCGTCAAACTTTGTTTATTTCAAGCTAGATAATGTAGAACTCCCTTCATTTTGACGAATTATTTTTATTTTGTTTTCACAGATTGCCATTTTTTGCCTGATCGGCGCAGTCTCTGCCGCCCCTAAGCCCGAAGCCGAGGCCGACCCTCAATTCTATGCCGGACATCCTTTCGGCCACCCTTACGTCGCCCCCGTGGCCTACGCTCCCTTGGTCCCCGTCTGCACTACCGTCGAGGAAGAAATTGAGGTCCAAACTTGCGCTCCCAGACTCGAAAATGTCTGCACCACCACCGATGTCACCAGCCAAGAAATCACTTATGAAAAGAAATGCAAAGAAGTCGTGGACAAACAATGCACCCCCGGAGCCGTCGCCGTTGCCCCCGCAGGACTCGTTTTGAAGAAGCGCGAGGCTGAAGCCGAAGCTGATCCTCAATTCTTGGCTCCCGGTTTGGGATACGGTTTGGCTCCCCATGTCGCTTTGGCTTCTCCCACCACCGCCGTGGTCAAATCCGCTTGCCACGAGGTCGTGACTGAGCACTGTACCAATGTTCCCGTCCCCGTGGAAACTGTCACCCCCGTCGAGACCTGCCACACTGTTACCAAGGTGGATTGTACTCCTTTGGTCAAGAAAATCCCCAAAGTTGTCTGTGAAACTCCCGAGGTTCCTGCTCCTGTTGAGGAGGCCGCTGCTGCTTTAGATGCTTAAAAATTGGCAATCTTTGTAATAAAGGATGATTAAACGATCTCTGAAACATTTTTTGTGTGCTTGGCCAAGACTTAACGGCGTCTGACTTACGTGTCAGTCACTCTTTGAATAGGCTCCCCAGGTGTTTGGTGGTGCATTTTGAAGTTCTAGAGTACGTGGTCGGTAGCGTCTTCTTTTTTTCTCCAAGTTCAAGGTCGTTCGAAGTCATGACGTCGTTCAAGAACAAAAAAGCTTCTCTTGGTTATCTTCATAAAGATACATTTTGGCGCGAAAAATTCAGATTTTATAATAAACTTTTCATTGGATTTTTAAACACTGTGTTACGATTTTTCAGCCCATTTCAACTTATTTTAGCCGTCAAAATGCAAATTAGAATTGAATTCATAAAAGATGCAATAAAAAGATCCGACGCCAAAAAAATCAAACACTACGAGCATTGTCTTCATGGTCCAAAAGCTCCTCTATTTTTTGGAGTGTCTGCGATTTATGTCAGCGCCGCGCAAATATAAATTCAAACAATGAGTTTGTTTAGGCGTGGCTTTATAATTTGGATTGAACACTGAACAGTATTTATAGTGAGACTACATAGTACATACTATACATATGATGGGACAAAGAAACTTTAAATTTTTCATCTTCAAAATATAGGTACTCAAGTGCGTTGTTGCCTTTAGGCCTGTGGGAAAAGATTTTGTAAAACAAAGGGATGTCGAACCTTCTCAACCACACAACCATGAAAAAATGATTTCCTTTATTGTAGCTAATTGTACAATTCTGCCTTTAGGCAAGTGGCGTCTCTCAAGTGCACGAGCACGTACTGTAGACATTTAAAAAGTTTGAAACTTTTCAAACTAAGTATAAGCGCTAGCAAAATTTAAGAGTTTGAAAATCTAAGAATTTTTTATTGGCTGAAAGGCTCGAAAGGTTCGAAAGGAAGGCTCAAAAGGCTCGAAAAGCTCGAAACACTTGTAAGGCTAAAGTGTAAAATTACGCAAATTTGAGAAAAAAGCTGAACAAGATCAACAAGAAGAACATACAAAGATGTAGAAGCGCGAGCAGCTTGAGCTCGCGCTTCAAAAATTCTTCAGCCCAATTTCATCATTTGCAACATAACAAAAAAGTACGTGATGATAAAACCAATCACCTGTAAAAGCAAAAAACCATCATCTTGAGAGAAATACGAGATGATAGACTTACGGTGAGTAGAAATGGTCGATGCAAACCAAAGAATTTTCCGCCGCTCAACATGATAGGGGGACCCGAAAAACTAGTCAGCAAAGTTTGCAACTACAAGATAAGAAACTGTTCTCAATGTTTTAACCGGAAAAAGTTATCCCATTACCATCCGCTCTTCTTCGGAGTTCAAATGGTTTCGGTAGGCTCCCCGCAAAGCCTCAAATCCATTTAACGCCTAAAACGAAGTTGGGTTGGATTATAGAGCAGCTAAGCGCGGTCAATAGTAGCAGACGAACCTCTTCGTGCACGTGACTCGCCGAGAGGGCCACAATGATGACGATACTGGTTGTTTGCACTAAAATGGCCAAGGCACATACACTTATCCACCCGCCACTGAATCCCATTTCGATAATGAAATACATCTCAAAGCAAATGATCACAATCTGTAAAAACCAAAAAAATAGAAGATTTTTTAAGTGGACTCTTCCATCAATCACTTCTTACATGTGTGGCAAAAAATCCTCCGACGATGACTCCCAGAATATCGTTGGTATCATTGACCAATTTGAGTAAAGTGAAGTGGCTAGAAGATCAACTTTATTTAGATTTTCGATGAAGCCTAAAATTATCGCTAGAGAACGTCTATGCAAGCCAAAATTGGACTTTTTGAGTTTAGAATTTCTGTGAAAAAATCTTGTCAAAATGAAATGAGATCAGCTCTGCGTAGCTTGAATGTAAACAAAGTTTCACGAATTTTCCATAATTCTTTTTGGTAAGTAATTTTCAAAAAACGCCACCTAGCGTACAAAACTGTCATAAAGTAAATTAAAATGAACATTACCTATTGACCAGATGATCTAAAGAACAAGGTGTCCCTTCATTTTTGGAATATTTGGCTTGTGTCAATTTGAAGGAAAATGAATCTTCTGCTTTTTTGTTCCATTCTTTGAAGCCATTGGAGAGTGATTGACAGACACAACCATAAAAGAAAACGTATCCTTTGTAGGACGCGACAAGCAACAAAATCAGGATGAGAATTGGCACTTCTAAAATGTAAGGATGAACATGTTGATCCCAATCTAGAGGATCCGTAGCGAAAGGACGTATCAATACAATACGTATGGCTTTGACAGTATCTTGCACCAAATGTATTCCAGAGGAGCTAAAAACGTAATGAGGAAGAAAATACATCAAGGCGAAAGTGAAAGCCACGATCGTGACTAAAATCAATTCAGCGATGACTTTTTTACGAATCCCATCGCTAACATCAAATCTTGTCCGTGCCAAATCTCGACTCCATGAAGTTAGGAATTTGGCCACTCGTTCTCCTAAAACGCAAAATAATGAGGAGACACGCATTAGATCTGGAATTGGGAAATGCAATAATTGCATAGTCTATGAAAATCACTGAAAAAGTCTCACTTTATACAGTTGCTACGCTTATCTAGGGCATGAATTTCAGAAGAAAAACTCTCAAAGTCAGAACTCGATACAACATTTTGAATTTTCCCGCACTTTTTCCAGTACTGGCAGTGCGGGAAAATGTTGTATCAAGTTCTGACTTTGAGGTTTTTTCTCCTAAAATCCATGCTTTAAGATAAAATCAGTCATTTGAATTTTCGTGCCAAAATCAACAATTTTAAAATGAGACTTTTTTTATGATTTTCAAACTTTGTGCATTTTACCTTTAAAAATAGGGATCGTGCTTTGAACGATGGTATTCAAAAGACTTGAAAAAATAATGATCAAAAATATCATGGATCCGTCCACTGATTTCTTCAAAGACACGGCCGTTTCGCAGGCTTTGATTCTTTGCGGATCTGGAACACTACTTAGTGGATTGGTACCCAAGTCTTGCGGAGCAGCGTAAGAATCGTAGCATGTACTCAAAAGTCTCGCGGCGTAACTACAATTCCAATTCAAGACTTCTTGTTGGTAATGTCTAGAGGAGGGTAAAAATCCCGCTCGTCGATTTCGAGGAAGTAGTTTTCTAGGATCGACTGAAGTATTGGTACAAATCAGCTCGCCATTGATTTCTTTGAGTAAAATGTCTTTGTAATGATGTTCGGTGATATTCAAATCCGCATATCCAACACACGCCAAAACTGCAATTTGATTATAGTGATTTGACGAGGTTTTTTTTTCGAACTTTAACTTAAGAAAAAAAAATCGTGAAATTACGAAAGTTTGTTGTGATTTGAGTGATTTGACGAATTTTTCTTACTTAGAATGAAGATGCAGAAAATGGTGGTGAAATAAAAAGCAATTCCTTTGCCAGATTTGGGATCATATTTGTACGAAGGACCCTCATCCGGATGAGAATCTTCAGATAAGTCTTCTAAACCTTGTTCCTGAATGACTCCTATATCAATGATTGGAGTACAAGACGTTTTCTTGATGGCATGAATCAAACTCTTCTTTTGTCTTTCATCTTCCACCGTGAATGGAAAACGACCAATGAGACCCAAAAAGATTTTGAAAGGCTTCAAATATTCTCTGATTTTGTGGCGGATATGTCTTTCTTGGATGATTTCTAATTCACGATTGATTTTCATTCGTTTTTGAAACTCTTCCGTGAGAGGTGGCGTGGTTCTTTGTCGCCTACTTCGATAATTGACTCTTGGCGAATGTCTGATTCGCTTAATTTTAGCATTGTTCCATAAGCCCAAATTAGGGAAAAGGAAGCTGGCAGCAGCCATCCTGAACTGAAATCCTGGAGAGAACTGTTGGAAAGCACTCAATTTTTCACTGTTTAGTGTTTATTCGCGGCCCCGCCGCCTGCAATTTCTGTTTTCCTTATTGATTATGCATTACAAAAAGTTAAATAAACCTATCTAGACATCTGGATACAGTCAAAATCATGCCCCATTGACATTTAAATTCAGGGTACATACACGGAAGAAAAGCTATTCAAAGATCAAAACAAAACTGAAATCCATAAATTGAATAGACTTCAAACTTCATCACATGTAAAGTAGCCAACGTGATGATACACTAAATCTAATAACCAAGCCGAATGAAAACACGGGCGTGATGTACGTGTGGTCAGTCAATGCATGTGGGGATAAAGTCCATAAAGGCCACAAAAGTAACTTCAAAGAAATTGGGAACGCAATTTGAGCATAGTTTATTCAACTTTTTTTCTTTCTTTTTTGTTTGATAAAACACGCATCATTTCATTCACTCACACGATAATTTGTAATATCTATGGCCACGATTTTTAAATCTTTTAGGGAGAGGAGATTTTTTTTTAGTCCAGTTCACAAATGAAGTAAATGTTGTTGCAACAGGAGTCTGAATGCCATCCTTCACTAATCGTGCCTCGTCGCCGATTAGTGACGGTAATGCTCCAAGTCAAGCAGTTTTCTTCCGCTGAGGGGAAAGGGCGATCGATCCACCCAAAGTCCGGCACGGGTTCTTTTATCGCACTAGAACTCGACCAGACCCAAGAATTTTCCTTATCAATGTCATTGCCCGCCGTCCAGAATTCAAAGCGAGTGCGGCGAGGTTGGACTCGTTGCACAAAACGGATCAAATCTTTAGCTTCATCGGGATTTTGAAAGGAGACCAGATGGGATTCGGCGGCTTCGCACATCTTTTTAGCCTCGATCCAACCCATTCGCTCATTAGATACTTTGTAGCAGCCTCCACCTATCAGGTCAAAACCTCGAGGACAAGCTGTTTTTCGGCGACCTGTAAAATATTTCAGTTTTAAAAAATTCGTCAATTCACATCATTCACCATTGTGATTTGACGATTTTCTAAAATCGACAAATCACAATTTTCTTTTGCTAAATCATTGTGATTTCACAAATTTTTGACTTACTTGGGGACTGCTGTGATGGCAATCTTATGGGATCTCTTTCTTCCTTGATCACTGGGGACGTTTTACGATCAGGTACGCGTTGAGCTGGAAGTTAAAAAAAAATCCCTGAATTTTGGTACCATTTTGAAGTTATTTGTAACTTACGAGTTTTGTTGAATTCTGGAGGAGCCTCTTCTACTTCATTGAATTCATTGATCACCACCGCTGGAGGTCTATTGAGGGAAATGCTCTGCAAGTCTTGTTTGTTATTACAAAACGAGGTTTCACAAAGACAAGCAGTGGCATCGGTGATGCCTGCCTCAGGCTCAGATACATCATTCAAATCACATGACTTTGAGGGCAACAAAGGTCGGTCTAAAGGCCCTAGTACTACAGATTTGGGGAAACATTCTCGCAGAACGGCAGTTTCCGTCGCTGATTTCTTCCATTTGTAAAGTAAACAGGCCTCGTTGACTCCACACACTTGCACTTGTTTAGGATCAGACGGATTGAAATCCGTGCAATTGCTAGTAGCTCCTAAAAGTGATCCACAAGAGAAGCATTTCAAAGGACCATTGGAATTAGAAGAAGGTCTCCTGGATACGGGTCGTGATGATTGGGGTCTTCTGGTGGTGGTGGTTTCTGGTAGTCTTCTAAAAGGTTCATCATTGGGCACGGAAGATTTGGGGCTCTCGGGAATCTGATTGAAGCCGTTCAAAGCAATCAAATCATTTAAGACGTCATCGGGAAAGTCATCTTGTGGAGGCCTGGTAGCTTCATTGCGTACATCGGAAAATTGCCTGGGGAAGAAATGTAAATAATTCATCAAGATTTAGTGCAACAAACATGAATGATCTTACGTTGCAGGTGGAGGATCTGCGATTAGTGGGAAAGCTACAGGTGCATCATTTTTATCTTCATTGGCATTACACAAATCGTTGTCACATAAACAAGCCATGATACTGGCTCCAGGCGTTTCAGAAATGTCTCGTGGCGTACAAGTGGATCTAACGCGTAGCGGCTTGTCCACCGAACCCAAGAGAATACTGGGTGAAAAGCATTCACGAATGGTGGCCACTTCATCCGAAGACTTTTGCCATGAGTAATACAAACAAGCTTCACCGGGCTGGCAATATTTACGTTGACTCTGAGCTGAACTGTCAAAGACTTCGCAATCATTATCCGCTCCGGAAAATAATCCGCCGCATTGGTGGCACAACACTCGATTGGGATCCGAACGTGTTGGATTATTTTGAGGTCGTCTTGGAGCCTCAGTGATGCGAGGAGGTTGTCTTCTTGGAGCTTCAGTTCGGGATGGTTGTCTTCGAGGGGCTTCTGTCCTTGGAGGTTGTCTTCTTGGAGGTTGCGTCCTTGGAGGTTCAGTCCTTGGAGGTTGTCTTCTTGGGGGTTGCGTCCTTGGAGGTTGTGTTCTCGGCGGAGGTCTTCTCGATTGGTCTCCGTTGTATCCATTACAGTAATCTTCAGTACAAAGACAAGCTAGAACCGAATCATCGCCTTCCTCTACACTTTGAGGTTGACAATCGCCAAAGGGTTCAATGGGATTATCAATACTGCCCAAAAGGATTCTAGGTGAGTAGCATTCTCGGATTGTGGCACGTTCGTTAGCAGCTTTAAGGTAGGAGTACCATAGACAGACTTCTCCAGCTTCGCATGTTTTTCTTTGTGCTACATCACTGACGTTGAAAAATCCGCAATCTGGAGCGTCAGTTGAAAAGAGACTTCCACAAGTGAAACAATTGACACGATCACGACGTGGTTCCGGTCTTCTTCTTTCTGTCGTCGTTCTTCTTGTTGTGGTTGTTGTGGTCGTCGTAGTCGTGGTTGTCTCCGGGCACCTCTGGCTGTTGCAGATTCGAGTTTCGAAATTGGATCCGGAACAACGTCGTCCTCCATTTCGAGCAATTTGTGCCACTTGTCTTCGCCTTGTTTGTGTTCCAGTGTTACAAGAGGCTGAACAAGGTGACCAAGATCCATAAGCTGACCATTGGCAATCTATGGGAGGACTTTTAGTACTTATGGTAGATTCATCATCACGGCCGAATGTGACTGGAAGTTTGGTGGTTGTTCTACGAGATCCAAAAGCCAGAGCAGAATCATTGTCATCTTCACTTGAATCATAACACTTGACCGTCAGTGTTTGATCATCACTACGCCATTCGGCGGCTCTTGAGGCATATTTCCAAGCAGTTTTTACATCATGGACACAAATGGGAGTTTCGTCGTTCCTGATACCCGCAATGAATTTACCCAATTCCGGACCAATCACCCAATTACTGAAGTTTTCACTCTGAAAATGTAAGAAAACATATTTAGGCGGAGTTTTCAGTTTTTCTTGTTTGGCAAACTGAGATCTTTGTTTTGGGCGGGAAAATTTAAACTTTTTGGCGGGAAAAAATTAGGACTTACCACACTACTGAAGTAATAGATGTAAAGCTGTTCGGATCCTTCAAGTGCATATGCCGCATGATCATTGTAGTTGACAATTTGACGGTAAGTACCCAAATAAATGCTTTGATCCTCGCTGGCAGGTCCTGTGGCCCTCACCACCACACGTTCACAGCATTGCTCTGAAATGGAAGAATTTGCAGACTCCTAAATACAAATCTCTAAACCAATCCAAGAAGAGGAAAAGGTGCGTATGTGCTTCTGAAAAAGAATATGTAGAGAAAAGAGAACCTGAACCACATGGATCTCTGTTACAAAGTCGTGTTTCAGAGGCTCCGTCTATTCTACAGGGTGAGCCCCCATTTTGTGCTTTCTGTAGCAATTTTCTTTGTCGCCTTTGTACGCCAATGCCACAAGGTTTTGTACATGGTGTCCAAGGTCCAAAAGTTGACCATTGACAGTCTAGTTTTCTAGAGCTTTGAATAAGGTGTTGTTGTTCTCGTGGTGTTCTATCTTCATCTAGTAGTGTGTAGATGTGAATATGAAAGAAAATTAGGGAATTAGTCGGTGCTTGATTTGAACCCGATACTATTTTCAGAGTTAGTAATTCATCTTCACCATTGAAAAGATTTTAGTGTTTTAGTGTTTAAACTCTGTTTTTAGACATGCAAAGAAGGGACAGATGAATTTACAGAACGTCAAGACTACGGTTGTGTACTGCTTAAGTCAAGTACCACTAATTTCTTGTGCAGCTGGTTCTTCAATGATAAATCCGTCACTTTCTGTGCTTTGAGTAGTAAGGCTCAAATTGGGTGCTGTGGGTAGTGTCAGCATATCAATGGTTGTGCTTGGCGGTGAGGTGGTTGTAGGTGCAATTCTAGCGATTGTGGTTGTACTTGCGGTCGTTGTTGTGCTTAATGTTGTTGTGCTTGTTGTTGTGGTAGCGGTTGTTGTTGTACTTTCGGTAGTTGTTGTAGTAGTAGTAGTGGTTGTTGTGGTTGTAGGAATGGTTGTGGTAGTTGTTGTTGAAGTGGTAGTTGTTGTTGAAGTGGTAGTTGTTGTTGAAGTGGTTGTTGTTGTGGTTGTAGTAGTTGTAGTAGTAGTTGTTGTTGTTGTAGTTGTACTTGTCGTTGTTGTAGGGCAATCGTTCAAGCCACAAATCCTGGTTTCCACCGAAGATCCTTCACACAACTTAGGTTGTGGTCCACTTGGTTCCACCAAAACGGTTCGTGTTCGACTTTGAAATCCTTCGCCACCACAACTTTTGCTACACTCAGTCCAGTCTCCGAATTCAGCCCATTGGCAGTCAACTTAATCAAAAAGTTATCATCATGCATGACATGGTTTTTATGTACAACAAAGGACTACTACGTTTATTTACAAATTCTTATTTAGAGTGTTTTTAAAGGTGTGTACTGAATAAAAATAGACTTACTTGAGCAGTCTTGAGTGTTACATGTTCGTGTATCGATTTCTCGACCTCTACAGGGTGATCCACCATTACTAGCACGTATTTTGACCGTACGCCTACGTCTTTGGATACCTCCACCGCATGAAGCATTACATTCAGTCCAATTGCCATAATCATTCCATTCGCAATTGACTGTAAGATTCTCATCATGTAAGAATCAACATTGTTCAAGCATACTGAACCTTACCTGGACATGCTGGTTGGGAGCAAGGCCGACTTTCCACTGCATCTCCTTGGCATTCGATGCCTCCGTTCCGTGGTCTTTGTAACACCATCCGTTTCCTTTGCTGCGTTCCGGATCCGCAACTTACCGAGCAACGACTCCATTCACCGAATCCGGACCAAAGACAATTGATTGGACCTAAAATCATTGGTTGATCAGAAATGAAATAACTTTTTAATCTATAGGAGCGAAGCGAGTTTTAACCAAAAAAAAAATGATGTTAATTCGCTTAGCTCGTTGAAAGTCTGCAAGTCTGGTTTCTTAAAAAAAGGATTACATCAAGAATAGATGAAGAGTGTCCAATGAATAATCAGAAAATATGGAAAAGGGGACAGAATAGTCAAGTATGAGTTTCAAGTCTGTTAAAGTCTTCTTTTGGGTCTTCTTTTTTGGACCTTCATTTCGTTGGGGAGGCTCCGCTCGTCCTACACACTCCACGAGGACTCCACCGTTCCAACGACCTTGCCAAGGTTCGGATGTATCCAGACCACCTTGAATTGATCAAAATAAAAATCGGTTGAAAAAAAGAGCTTTTTCGACTTTTGCGCATTTGTCCATACTTCGATGCCAATGGCTTCCGGATGTGAGGTATTCTTGTTTGCCAATGCTCCATCCAAGACCATGAGCGTTCCAAAAGATGTACCGATCTTTGGATACATGTTTAAAGACTGGCCTCTGTGGAGCCCATTCCACGGAATCTGTCGTCACTTTGTATCGACCGTCGCAGTTGGCATAGGTCGCTCCCAAGACATTCAAAGTCTCGCAAATGACATCCGGTACTCCTTCTTCATTTCTTGGAATGTTGACTAGAGCTTTGAAGGAAAAACGAAATTGAAAATTCGATTCATGACAGATACTAGAAGACTATTGCATTTATTTATTTTTTGTTGTCCATCACCCAATTGTGTGTGTTTCCAAAGAACTACCAAAAGCCCACAAACTGGGAGTAGTCTTGCACTTTTAAAAAGTCTTGAAATGGCGTTTAGATATGGATTTTTTAGGGCTATAAAATCTACATTTTTCGCACTTTTTATAAATGACTTTAAAAAATCCACATTTGGTACCGCTGTCAAGTATTTTTAAGGGCAACTCTCCCAGTCTGCAATTGTACTAAAAGAAGGCAAGACTTCTTTCCATATCCCATTATGTTTTTTAAAGGGTGTTAGTCGACTATTTTTTGCTGATTAAGTGTAAGGCGAGTAGGTATGTGACAAAAATATGTCAAGGGACTAAGGAGAGGTAGGAATTTGGTAGGAGTTTTAGGATAATATTCTTCTGTTCAGTGATGATTTTTGGCAGGTTCAAGGAGATATTTTTGAGTAGTTTCCTGTACAAAAAAGTTATAGAGACAGAGAGCAGAAAAAAGCATTTGTACAACATTGAAAAAATTAGAGAGGTTGGGTTAAAAAGTAGACCTACGTGGACATTTGAAAGTATTGCATCTTCGCTGTTCTTTGGAGTCGCCACGACAAGGTTGGCCTCCATTACGAGCCAAAACCTCAATGGTGCGTTGTCGGGTTTGCACGCCACCCTGACAACTTTTAGAGCATTTGGACCATTGAGTGTAGTCGGACCATTGACAATCTATGGGTCCACCTTAACAAAAAAGAATCAAATTAAATATTTTGGAGCCTTAAAAAATCAGGGAAATTCATCCTTACTGAAACTAAAGGGAAAGCCTCGTGAACCTAAAAGGAGATGTAAAATTAGACATTTTTCATCAATTTTTGATAATCTAAAGCGATAGATTTTTTTAAAGAATGTCAGGAAATTTCAAGTCTGATCATTGTCTTACCAAAAGAGTTCAAGTAGGAGAGTCCAACGTCCTGACTGAGTTTTCCTTGGGCGTTTTTAGTGGCCAAGAAAAACTGTGATAAAGGAATTCTGGTTAAATAATTCAGCTGTCCTTGTTCATTATTATTATTCTTGATGTCTCCTTGTCGCCTCCAAAGCCGCCTCAAGTCAAAGAATTCTAAAATTAAGTGACCTTTTCGGTTAAAATACGAAGCAGCAGCACATGATTACTTTATTGTTGCATCTAATAGAATTGAGTGCTGGGCTTAGTTGGCTGCTTGTGTCAACGAGTGTGCAAAGGTCGGAAAAGACGGAAAGGATAGTAATAAGGAAGACTGGGTCTTTTTTTCGACAGTAAAGTTCTGTTTTGACGAGATTACCATTTAATCAATACGTGGAAGATCAGCTTTAGTTTCAAAATTACCGCTAGAGTTTTGCATTGTGTAGCTTGAATAAAAAGAAAATTTCGCGAATTTTTTTACGAGTTTGTTTGGTGAAGTAATATTCCGCTTATGTGTCTTACAAAACGCCATCTAGTGTACAAACCCGCCAACAATTGAATTTAAAAGTTGAACATTACTTTTAAAGAAGGGTCAAAAGTACAGTTGGGGTTTTGGTGCATTTTATACGCTAGAATAATTGAAAGGTAGGTGCGTCACTCTAATTAGTTACAGAGCTCTGGCGCTAGAGGAGCTCATAAGTCAAACCACATCATTGAGTGTAGAAGAGGAGCAAAAAGTTTAAACAGGCATGTCAAGATTTTTTGGTCACAAACAAAGACTTAAGGATTTTCAATGCCGTAAATACCAGAAAGCTGCAATTATTCATTTTTGGTGACCTTTTAAAACTATGCAAGATGCATTTTTGCATGTTGACGACTCTATCATTAGTATGGATTAAATTGTCTAGCACCGCAGAAAATTGAAAGTCACTAATGCTGACAGCAGTTGCAGTATTTGCAACATAGTAATTTGGTATTACTGAAGGTCAGCGAATAAATGAAATACATAATCTCATGACAAAACAGAGCTTTTGAGAAGAAGGTCAGTATTTTCAATGCCCCATTGGGATTATTACCCGTTGGATCTTTCCCAATTTGGTTATTATCCGCTGGTTCATCATTGCAAAAATCCTCCGTACAAATACAAGCTCTGATAGAGGACGAAGCATCACTTTGCGTCCTCTGCAACTGGCAAAAAGGCGTTACTTGGACAGGTTGCGACCTCTGGCCAAGCTTGAAAGAGGTGGAAAAACATTCCCGAATGACACCTGAACAAAAACGTTTTTTGTGTAAAATGACAAAATGGGTTAGTAGAGACGCTGCTCCAGGATACAAACCTTTTTTCGTGGCGGATTTTTGCCAAGTGTACATGAGACATCCTTCATTGGGTTGACATCGGGCACGTTGGGACGTATTGAACCGGTCAAAATCATCACATCGGGGGGCGTTTTCGTTGAACAGACTTCCACATGAGTAGCATAGGACTCCTTGTTTTTGTTTTGGATTTTAGGATTAACTATTTCTTTTTAAACTACATAGTATTCGAGCGATTTATTCAAAAAATTGTCTAAATTCTAAAATCAACCCCCAAAACCAAGGTTTTAGTTCTTTAAAAAAGGAGGTCGGAAATAACGATTTTTGGGTTGCTTACACTCATGCACAAACTACTGACTAGCTGTTTTAGAACTTTAGGACATTTTTGTCCCAAAAAGTGTAACTAAAGTTACCAATTACTACTAGCAAAAATTACCTTGCGCCTGCCTAGGTGACCTAGGATTCTCCACTGATTCATCTCCTACCAAATCCACTGAATTTTGTTCAGTCCACAAAGTTTCAGTCCTCTCCTGATTGTCCCTTTCCACAATTTGTGTCACATCTACTTCTTCTGTTGTCAACTCTTCTGGGGCAGTATCTATAGGGGAAGGGGTTATGATTGTGACAGCATGTTTACTTGTGCTGGTTTTGGAATCTTCGATGGCTTCTTCCTGATTTAAGCCAAATAGTTGGTTGGCCCTCTCGGTATGGAAATTAAAGTCGTTGGCATTGCACAAGTCCGTTGTGCACATGCAAACCTGTAAAGTAAAAAAAGGTGCAGACCTGTAAAATGCCAACCTAATCAATTAACGTCTACACATCTTTCCAAAAGGGTTGAAGACACGAGATTTATGTATTCAAGCTCTTTTGACGGTGAATTGATGTGTGACTACTTTCGACTGACGACTGAGAAACTTTGTTTTGATTTTATGAATTAGAATTTCCCGCGTTAGGGTAGCTAGATCTCAGCTACCCTATCCCGCGTAAATTAAATCAAAACAAAATGCTCAGTTCATGAGTACATAATTCAAAGCGTACCTTGACAGGAGATCTTCGTTTTGGTAGAAATACGCAATTGGACCTGCGTGGTATCAGTGATCCACTGAGTCCAGGCAACGATTGGTCCACAGGGTAACACCCTCGCAGGCTTTCTGTTAAACCAACAAAAGTTTTTGTCAATTTATTATTCATACAAATATCGTGAAGTTGTGTAAAAAAAAGTTGAAAGAATTTTACTTTTTACTAAGTACAACTTACCTGAGCCTTTTTTGTACAATCTTTTGAATACCACACAGGCTTCGTTGGGGGCACACTCCTCCACCCTGTTGGGCCCCCGACAATCCTCAATTCTGCGTGCATTGGAATTTAAAGTTCCACATCTGTAGCAGGATAAGCTCTCGCCTGAAAAATTAAAAGTAAAGTGATTTTTAATTTTGAGCTATGACTATGACTGTATCTGTCGCCATTGCATTAATTAGCCAATGAATGGTTGCAGCGGTACTATTGGATGATTTTTTTGACCTTGGCCAAAATTTGGGCATTTTTACTCATTATGCAAACCAAGACAAAGCCGAATTGTTTTACCCCTCTTGAAGACATTTGACAGTCGGACTTTTTTGTAGATTTTTTTCCCCGCTTTATGATACGACACAGTGTTTGAAACTCACTCAAATTGTCTCATTTCACTTGACAGTTTCATATTTATTTACTATTTCTTCCAAACCTAACTCGCTTTGCTCGTTGCAAAAAATGAGACTTTGATTTTTCAAACCCTCAATTTGTGAAAAATGCAATGACTCGTGTCTGAAGCCGCTTCTTCAATTCAAAGCCCAAAAAAATTCTTGGTCATAAACAATAGCTGAATTTTTTTGACCCGTTAGGATGCAGAAAATCCTTTAAAAACTTCATTTCTACGCAAAATACAAAAAATTGCCACATGCATTTTTAACGACAAAAAGATTCAAAGCATCATCCCCATCCAAAATAGATTTGCTAACAGTTCACATGTGTGCCAGGAATATTGATTGGCCAACATCAAAAGTAACAAAACAATGCCTTGTTTTACTAAGGACAAGACAAGAAGGAATTCATTATGTCAATGAGAATAAGAATTTCGATGGATTACCAAGCATGTCAAACCGCCAAATAGTAGTTGAATTTAATTTACATTTTTTCAAAGCATTAATCAATGGGCAGTCAAAACGCTGATGCTGCTACTCTCATCCCCGTTTCTGACAAATTGATCCTGCAAAATCTTGGCACCCACCAGAGAGATTATTTTGCCTTAAAAGGGGAAATAATCTTCTGTTTACACTACATCTAATGTGCTTTGTCCCTCCTCAAGACCATCTTTGATTTCAGCAAAAAAAAGTCAAATAGTATGGAGATTTCAACGCTAGCGTGACGCATTCCAATAACTTTTTGAGCTCCATTTTATGAGTCATTCTTCGAGCCTTCCACGAATATGGTTTCAACCTTAACTGTTGTCCTGGGGTCACTGAGTGACATTTTAGTATCAAATGTCAACGATCAGCACTTTTGTGTTGAAAAGAGAAGATGATGTCACTTTACATTCTGAAGCTGAAATTGGTCGTGACTTCTTCTTGGGAGGCAGGACTGTAAATGCTCCGTTAGATAATGTAGATTTTTTATTGTTTCTGAATAATCCATAGTGTTCAACTTTTTTGGGGGGAGTGTTGAAATGATTCTTATTCTGCTGACCTACTACATTAAACCATGTTGGTTGTCATAAACCATTAGCGAAGATTCAATCATAAATGCAGTGACAGAATGGTCACGAGCCAGAAAATGACAGGCTAAGGATTACAGAACAGGCAATTAAACTTGACAGTAAGGGCTAACCCTAAAAAGCAGGGCGTGACTGACTGGATAAAAGAGGATATTTTTGCATAATTCCCAGAAGTATCATTTAGAATCCGTAAGAAGAAATCGGAGTTATTTTAAGTAAGTAAGGTTCCTTTCATTTAAAAACTTCAAGGTGTATTTACTATTTTGGCGTCAGAATACACCTTGATGTTTTCAAATGAAAGGAACCTAAGTAAGTAAATAGGTAAATATATTATGGAGGAAAAGACCTGCATTGTATCATAGTTATCGTGCCATTAGACGATTTCTAGCAATTTGTGAGTAATTGCACCCCACTTGTTACAACATTTCGGTGGCCTTTGACCCAATTTCTTCCCATAGCTCCTCCGCTTGCTTCTTCATTCTACTCGTGTAGTAATGAACCTGAATTCTTTTCCATAGGATTTCCTACTAGTTGTAGAGTTTTGAATCAGTATGAAAAATCAATGATCTGGTCTACTGTTGCAAGAAGCAGCAGCAACGTTGATTCACCCTTGACCAAACAAGAGATATCTAATCAGATCTGGCAGAGGTCCAAGATTTCTGAAGTTTTCTGAAGTTAAAAGATGACCAGTATAAACGCTTGTACAACATGATCCATCAATGGTAATGTCCCTCCCAGCTAGACTTTGAAGCATCTGTTACAATCTAGAAATGAGTGTCGTAATTACAAAACACAAACACAGATAAAGAATCATTAGGCCAATTTTGAAGAAGCAGAAGTCTATTATAAGGCCCACCCATTTTTTGACATTGATCTCTTTCGAATTTTGGGCATAATTTTCATAAAGGAAAAAAATGGTTTGACACCTGTGGGTTTTACAAAATTTTTGGAATTTACTTTACATTTTTGTCTCACGTTTCTTTTTCTACCTTTAGCCCTGATTAGGATGACGAGAAGTCGAACAAAGTTCCTGACAAATGAGTAACTCATGATCTTTTTTGGCTTTTTAAAAGTGTCTTAATGTGTCAGCAACGATTTTCCTTCAAAAAACATCGTTTTTAGACCCCCTGAGGTTAGAACTGTTGCTTTTTGATCAAGACATCTCTATCTACTACTGATGAGAAATTGTTTCTCTAAGTTCATTGACTCGTACCAATCATAAACGTCCAGTCTCTCACTCTTCAACAAAATTATTGATACAGTGTGGTGGACAAATGATTTTTGAGGTCATGACCTTTAGAAAAACAAGACTGAAAATAGTTCTGTTGTAAGCCATGCTTCTTTTACATGTGCTTGAACATATGTTACAAAAAATTCCTGCAATAGTTCGTGCACGAATTTGCAACACAAAACAAGAAAAAATCTAATGTTAGAACTGTAAAAAAAAATAATTATGAAGAGGAGCCGTCACCACCCGCAGATTTTTACATATTCAGCATTTTGACCTGACCTACTAAAGAAAATTGGCCGTTGATGCACTCCTAGCATTTAAAGGCAACACCTCTCCAAAACCACAAGGAACCAAGAAAAAAAATCATCATCAGAATTTTCTCTCTTTGCCTCGAAAAGATCTTTTAAAAATGTGGACCATCATTTCTCTGCTCCAAATCCCATTTCCAAAATCAAATTGAACGATTATCTGCTGGGTAGAATTGTGTCTGAAAAATTGTATTAGGAATCGATTTGGGTCACCCATTTTGTCAGGTTGTAGACGGTAACGAGACGTGATTTAGCGAAGCTGTGGGAATTGACAAAGGATTGTTCATGAAGAATTGGAGCAAAGAGACAAAGAGAGACAAAATCGCTAAGCAATGCCCTGACATGATTAGGGTAATAGGAGAAGATTCCTAATAAATGGAATTTGCATGGATTTCAGGAGAAAAAATCTCAAAGTCAGAACTCGATACAACATTTTGAATTTTCCTGCACTTTTTTCAGCACTGACAGTCGATCAATAGCGGCCCGGTGGGCAGAATGGCAGGCCTACCAGTGCATAAAAAGTGCGGGAAAATTCAAAATGTTGTGTCGAGTTCTGACTTTGAGATTTTTTCTCCTGAAATAAACATGATTATGTGCGTTAATTCTTACAAAATAGTTTAGACTGTGCGTTAATTGGAAGGAGAGCGTTAAATAGGCAAATTACGGTATTTATTTTTGGTCTCAAATGACCTCGTCACTTATTTTGATATGCTAAGGTGACTAAGTACCTGTCGATGAGGACACAAATCAAGAGTGGTTACACGAAGACCCACTTTAGTCTCAACTTTGCCATCAGGCTTGGCGTCTTTCTCGTATCCAGCTAAAAGAGCACTTCTAAGTGCTGTTGTTTGCTCAATCCCTAAAGATTGACGGACAGTCAAAATGAGGCCCAAGATACACAGCAGCAGATACTTCATCTTTGAAGCAAGGACAACTACAACTGTTGAGCAAGATATCTTTGAGCACGAGCTTTTATTGGAGTCATGAGGAGCTGAAAGATTGTTTATTGAGTAGTGTTGCAAAATAGTATGAAAATAAATTGACCTTTACAAATGCAGTTGGTAACAATTATTACTCAATTTTAGGGTCTATTAATGGTTTCATATCAGGTAATTTGAACCAGGAATCATATTTCAAAACTTTTAGCTATTTTAGGTGATTACTCTAATAGTAACGAATCTGTCTTTAGAGCATGGATTTCGGGAGAAAAAATCTCAAAGTCAGAACTCGATACAACATTTTGAACTTTCCCGCGCTTTTTTCAGCACTGGCAGTCGAGCAATAGCGGCCCGGCAGGCAGAATGGCTGGGCTACCAGTGCTAAAAAAGTGCGGGAAAATTCAAAATGTTGTATCGAGTTCTGACTTTGAGATTTTTTCTCCTGAAATGCATGCTCTAGAAGTTTAGCTAGTATTTCAAGCTCAATATTTAGTGGATAATTTAGCAGCTCTAAAAAGTAGTAGATTAGGCAAGTCTCATGGGCGTTCTCTAAGATCGAGAAAAACAGGATGGAAAAGTATGTTCTTCACAGTAACGTTTGCTGTGACCTCCTCTGCTGAATTTTCAATTTTTCACAATTCTAACGAATTTCATTGCATAAATCCATTAGTACCTGCCTAGGCTTTCTCCTAAGTAGTGATTGTCATCTAAGATGCGTNGACGTCAACTCGTTACCCGAAACAGATCACTTAATAAAGCAACTATTTCTCTTTTGGGTAACGTGTAGACGTGAAAAGGGTTGACGCAAAAATAGATGAATCCAAATAAACAAATTTTTACGTCAACTTATCACTTCAAGAGGTTGAAGTCGAAGTTAACGCAAAAATGAGCTGAACGCGAAAATAAATCATAGATGAAAGTAACCATAGTAATCTTATTTGTTGAATGTTTAGGTTTTAAAACAAACCATATCATGATTGGCATACTTTTCTTGGTTGGCCTGTTTTTTAGCGGCATGGTCAACGGTCAATATTTCGACGAAGAGGTTAAAGCGGCTGTTAAGTTCTACAAATCTTTTATTCAAGAATGCGTTGGCATACGTCCATTTCGCATGGAAGATTGCGAAGCCTGTTTGAAAAAAGAGTTTGCCACTTACGATCCATACTATCACAACATCCTAACCAGAATTAGACAACAGCTTCCGAAAGGTTCGGAAGAATATGTTCCCAATTGGGCAATTGAAACACAAGTATGCCTATCAAGGTATACCTATTACTTCTAAATACATTACAACAAAGAAGAAGAAGAAATCAGCCAAAACGACTTTTAACACATTGTTTAAATTCACTCAAAGTGTCGCATTTTAATCTTTAGATTTTCACATTTCTAACAACTTTTACCCGAATAAAATTGACCTTTCTGGTAACACTGTTTGAATACAACCTTCAGATATAGAAAACTTGCCGAATTGAAAAAAAAGGGCGGGAAAATTCAAAATGTTGTATCGAGTTTTGATTTTGAGATTTTTTCTCCTGAAATGCATGCTCTCCATTCACCGCAAAAACCTCTACTCTCCTAGAGTCCTAATGGAAGTTTAAGTTGCGCAAAAATGAATGAAGTTCTTCTATATTTACTTCTTCATGAACTCATTTTTTGTGGGTGTGTCCCTCATGTCAAATCATTGTAGATACAACGCCTTTACTATTTTCACTTAGCAGAATTCCAGGATAACATAACAAAGAATTCTCCTGATATTAGGTCATCCATTCATCACTGATGTGATGTGCATGCGCGCATCTATAATTATCCTCGTCAGGTCTCGATCGGTCGCTCGGGTAACTAAAGTATATGTAGCAAGGACAAAAGTAAGGCTGAAATTGATCTCTCTGCATATGATACCCATCCATTGCCATCCATCATCTAACGTATGCAGCAAGCACATCTTCTTTAACTGCCCTGATGATCGGTACCGCAAATAAACCAGAATAAAACCCACAAAATTCGCTTTTATTCACTTCGCGCATTTCCGGAAATCTCTGAGTTGCTTTAAATCAAATCTTTGTTCTATTTCTCTAGTTCTAGAGCTAATTATAGAGAGCTTTAGATTTATGATATGCACGATCCCTCAGCTGATGGATGATGACTCCAGGAAGGCACGAAAAGTCCTTTTTTTCAGCATCCTATAATTTTCTCCTTCTTTTAGCTAATGTCAAAAAACTCCCTTTTGAAATTGAGTCTTTCTGGATTGTCTTTCTAAGAAAGAAAATTCCCGAGTTCAATTTGAGTTGTAATCTTGAATAATAATCATGATGGGGATGATCTTCTTCCTCATATTGTTCTAGAGGTCGCTTAAACTTTCTCTCTAGCGCAATGACACAGTCAAAGGTGTGGTAATCGTTCTCATCATTTTGATATTGGGGTCGCAATGCATAGCAAGCAAAGCAAGCAGCTCTTTTGCGTCATCTTCTACTCTGTTTTTCCTCAAAAAGACATGAGAAGACAGTGAGAGAAGAAGCTAAGCAGTGCATCCCATCCCATCTTCCTCAAACATTTGCATAAAGTGAAATCATAGAAGGAAAAACTTGACAATTGGCAGTTTTCTAGGCCGTAGTGTACAAAAGGTTTTTGCAGTGGAGTAAAGGGTTTCACGCCGCAGCATGAGAGAAGCGTGACAAAAAGCCTTAAATCATCTTTGAGTGGCTTCAAAGTGATGTAGTTCACACTAGGCATGCTGTTTTCAGCACACAGAGTTACTTATAGCAGGAGACAAAATTAATTTTGACAGAAATTCTTTCCTTTTAATACTGGTATGTCCATGGGAAATTAAACCTGCAGATGGCGTTTACTCTCTGTTGTCGAGGCTGGCTGGCTAGCTGGCTGAGTTGGCATTACTAAACTGTTCCATTTTATTATGAACTTGAACTTTTAAACTTTACTGCAAATTTTTGAACACTGTGTTGTCTTTAAAAAGACTTTACTTTTGATGATAAATTCCCCATCATCAGCTCACTATGGAGCCCGGATGCATGTCAACGCCGATCGAGCCAAGCTAAGCCACTAAGTTATTGAATTGGTGCCAGCCTCATTAATCAGGACCTTTAAGCTTCTTCTCCTAATGACTTATGCGTGTTCTCCACATCTAAGTTGTAACTACAAGTTTCCATACAAATCATCGAGCATGCAAAGAAGAGACACTTACAAATTATTACGTCATCTTATTTGCATGACATGAATCGAAAACGAGAGCTGGAGCTCAATCTCTAGTATTGCCTGGAGGCAGAAAAATCAATGATAGTAGCAAGCGGAATGGATATACATAAGTATGTAAGCATTGCAAAGGATACACGATGATTCGTTTTGAAAAACGGATACTGATACATGTAAATTGACTTTACTTTACGATAATACAGTGTATTTTGTTGAAATGGGCATATCATAAAATCACAGCTGATTATCACCACTTCAATTTTGCAATTTGCAAATTGCATTCCGTTCAAAAAGTTAAATTAAAATTGATGATGCACTTTTAACAGCATCACAATTGGCATCTATAGGTACAAAATTATACCAATCACCCAATTTCCCCTTTTTTAGCCACTTAAGTTACGTACATACCTATGTAGTACTCGATTTGCCAAGGTCACGATAGAACAAAGTGTTGCTTTGTGACCTCAAAATTGAGCATATATTCTGTAGAGAGTGTGAACTTTTGACAAAAGTGAGAAGGATTGAGCCATTATTGCCAAGATAATTTTTGTCAAAATAATGATGCACAAGCACATCACACCACTCTTCTTAACAATTTGAAAATTGTTTGGATTGTTGTTGCCAATTTGTATCATTGCCAATTTGCCCACCAAATGCAAATCAATGTCTTGCCAGATGAGGCAACAAAAAAGGAGTTACAAACTAGGAAGAAGAAGTCTTGACCAACACCAAAAATAGCCCCAAAATATGATAATCACGTGTCCTGCATTGTAAGGTGATAATCCCTTCTTCTCTCCATTTTTTGAAGGATCTTTATCCATGACCTTTTAGGTCAATAAAATTATTCACAAAAAAGAGGAGATTTTTTATTAGGATCATTTATCTAACAAGCAGTAGTGTCTTTTTTGGCCTGTCTGGAAGAAGGATATCTTCCTGCCTATGATCTTTTGTACATCATTAAAGACCTCATTAAAGCACTACAAGAATATCCTTTTGCCATTCTAACGGTAAAAAGATATGAGATTTCTAACTGGTAAGCCAAGATATAAGGGATGAATTAGCACTTCTGCTTGACTTGGCAATTTTCATAGAGTTGACATGTCAGTTAGTAGAATCATAAAACCATGAGAAAATCTATGAGAGCAACAAAGGAATTCATTGCTTGACTCTTTTGTGTCAAACCCCAAGGTTATAAAATCACATGGGAGGAGATATACTCATCCTCCCCTTTTGAGAAAACCTAATCAATCAAGGTCAATTTATTCTTTATCTCAAATCAGACCTCAAAATCAAGACTTCTGAAATCTAAACTCAATAGTCTGAGACTTTTTGAGCAAATGTCAAACACTGTGGGGATCTGTGCAAAACTGAACATCATGTAGACACCATTTTTTGACTGGCTGGCAAAAATAAGTAATGAGTTAAGCCCGTGAAGCCATATTTGTGTTTCCTTAGGCCCTAAAAGTTTTTTTGCCCATATGTCTCCCTCTAGTGACATTGATAGACAATTAAAACGTGACTTTGACCTTTGCCTTTAGTCTTATGCTGCTGGACATCTTTCAAATTCAATGAAGGATTCTCTTTTTTTCTGCTAGTAAGAATTCTCAGGATTCTTGCGTTTCAATGAACCCTAATCTATCTCGCAACAAATATTTGTTGTGCCCGTTGACGAATTGTAATTTTTGAAATGGGAGGGGTTGAGCTAAGGCATTTTCATGTCAAGTTCAAAGTCTACATAACTCATTTTTGTAACCCAAGCAACTGGAGGAGCCTTTTGAAGAAGGATAAAGCGGCACCTAGCATCAGACGGTAAATCTCCAATTTGTTGCAAAAAAGATGGCTGCTCGAACGAAGCTTAGAAGTTAGTGCAGCTGAAAATTGTTGGGTCACCTAAAGGGTCGAGGAGCCCATTATGTCTCCCATCTTCCGGAACATGCAACAGCAACATCAGAAATGTGCTGGAAAACGTGACATCCAGGCCGGTTAATTGAAGATAAAGCCTTCTTACAATAGGAGGGGCGGAGGAGATTCGCTCAAAAACAACAACAATTCAAGTTGGCTCCTCACAATGGGCTAACAATTCAATTACCTTCCTTGAAATAACTTTTATGATTTTATTTCAGAAGATGTTTTTTTTGCAAAAGAAGAAGTAAATCTTTAGTGTGTCCTAGAGAAGGAAATGCATAAAGGGTCATCATCAACACCAGCTAACGTTTTTTGATAATTGAGGGTATGGGCTTACTGTTGAATTTGCATTGATAGCAATCAAATCAATGGTAATACAAAGAAGATAAGTGATCATAAGAAGATAAGTAGTCAAAGTCCAATCAGAAAAAATGATTCAACCCAAACTGTACCTAATCGAAATTGAACTTCCCTGATTGTATGTTGTTCATTTCAAATTTTCAGATCCCCAAAATTGCCTACATAATGGACCCCTAAAAGGGTCTGACAGTAACATCACTTGGATTGCTCGAACAGCACAAAAAAATCGTGGTTGTTGCATCTTTGCTGCTGCTGCTTTGCGTCATCAGCAGACCTGAGGTCAACTAATGCAAAAGGCGCAGTGCTAAATGGACCTGACTTTCAATAAAGAAGCAACACTGGTAATAACTTCCTTAACTGCCCTCTTTAGAGCTTATAAAAATACCCCTTTTACGGCCACTAATGTCTAAAGAAGGGCCAATTTTATTCCTCATCTCCTTTTTGTTTTGAGCACCCATCAAAAGTTCCTGGTTAGATGCCGTTTACGAAAACATTTTCCAGTTTTGCACTCCAAAAAAGAAGTCCAATTGGCATAGAGATAGAGCGGAAGCGGCACCGTTTTCTTGACAGAGCAACGCTCTTTGACCCCTACTTTGGGGGTTTGGTATAGTGAAGTAGTCTCCAAATCACGTGATGGTGATGGCCCAACTTTCGCATGCATGCTTCCCTGGCACCCGGAAAGAAAAAATGTCTGCATTGCCAAATGTCAAGCTAGAAAAGTTTTGTAGTTGTACCAGTCTGAGCCATGTGAGCAACCATGCTATGATGACAAGGGCAACTCTGATTTTTTTGCAAGCTTCAAACAACGTGGGAGCATTTGTTTTTCCAGGCCAGTCTACGATCCTCCTCTCATATCATGTATGTAGAAAGAAGCGGGGCACCGCCGAAGAGGCCCCCCTTCATACTTGTCATAAAACCAGTTTCTGAGGGCCGAAGAAACCGCACACCATACAGAAATCGTTTCATCTTTACCCGGTTCACTCGCCTATCACATTGGGGCAACTGTCGATATTTTGTCCAATATTCGAATTTGATGAAAACACTAATTTGAACTTGCGAGCAAAAAATATCCATTGGTTTTAGCCTTTTCATTCAAAATGAAGAGTTATGGATAAAAAGGGTGTCTTGCCCTTAGTGTGACAATGTGTAAACTAAAACTGACGAGGAAACTTTGAAATTAAGATATCCATTATTTGAATTTTTCGCGCCAAAAAAAGGTCTGATGAGAAGTATCTCTTTGAAAATTTGAATTTGCACCACATAAAAATGCAATGTTTTGATCATTTGAATTTTCGTGCCAAAATTGTAATTATTTCTCAGAAGTGATGCATAATTTATGGGTTAATGCAAAATGAGTTGAGTAGTAGTCTACAGCAAAGTCAATAGAAGGACGGGCGAATTCCCGTCACGAACACCGAGCAATGAGTTGCTACAAATAGTAAAACTCTCTGATGGTCGGTCAATGATCTGATAATTGAGAGGAGATTGATGTGATTTATCAGCACTTCAGAGCAGCTTAAAATGCCTAAGGCAAAGTTGTTGCACCTTGGAGTGAAGAAAAAACTTCCAAATTAAGATTAGAAGCCCATTTTCTAAGTCTAGTGCTGTCAAGAAAACTCCCAAAAGCGGAGAACAATACTTTCGTTCGAGACCGAGCAGGAGGCTGTCAATCACCTTTTAACCGTGAAAATCTTCCAAACTTTATGCGTTCTCGATCCCCAAGCTGATGCTTTTTTGGAGAGACGCACAGCAGGCACTCCACTTCATTATTCACATGACCATTGTTGAAGTTGGCTTTCCTAAAGCAGCAGAATTTTGCATCCCTTGTCATACATAGAGTGTTGCAGGCCCTCAAATAAATGATAGATGTTGTAATTGTTTCAATCTTCAAGGGAAAGGTCAAGGCCTACAATTTATGCTAGACGAATTTGAAATGAAATGTTACTTTTGGGAGAAATTTCAGCTTACAGTGTTTGAAAATTACTGAAAAAGTCGAAAAAGTCTCATTTTATGGAATTTTTATGGCAATTCAACATTTTGACAGGAGACTTTTTTGGGGGAAATTTTCAAGCTCTGTGACATTGTGAAGTATCTAGAAAAGAGAGTTTTCTTGGCATTTTTTCCATGTTTCTCTGATCAGTATGAAAGCCTGGACGGACGGACAGACGCTCGTGATGGATCAGAGATGACAATTCTGATAAGAATCGTGCCAAAAAATGTTCCAAAGAGGAAAAAAGCACTGGTGTTGCTTGTTGGATTCTATTTTTCTTAAAGGCCCTAAAATTAATCACTTTGGCTTTTTTATCCGAAGTGTGAATAATGACTCCGTAGCTTCAAGCATGATTGAATAAATCGAAGTTGCTCTATTATCAAGCCTCTGTTGTTTTATAATTGTCACGTTTGGCAAATCTGCCATGGTCTGCAAAAGTGGTCTTCCATTTTTCACTGCTTGTTTTTCTGAGCTGTCAGAAGAAATTCAATATACCTGTTGCCATATAAAGAACTCTATCCCATCATCATCAAAGACTGATATATTTTCAATGCACAATTATAGTCGTCTGATCATCAAATCACAAACCAATTTTGTTAGACAAGAAAAATAATTTTTGAATTTTAACCTACAAAATTGCAGTTCACGGTTTCCGTTAGGTGTAAATACCTGTTGTTGTGGGTTGTAAAATGGGGTCTAGCAAGTGATTTGATTATGCAGATCTAATAAAGAAGCCAACAGAAGGCCCTTCCTAGCCTAAGTAATGGATTAGAAACGGCTTTAACACCGGCTTTAAGAGAGTGTGACAAATGAGTGCCGCCCCACTACAACATCTACATATGATGCGAAACTGAGATTTACTGATACAGATCAGGGCTCTGCATATTTCTCAGCAGAAGCAGAGTGGGCCTACCTAAAAAAAGTCATGCTGAGAACGTGTGCTCAGTAGCCCGTTTTCATTGTTGAGAAAAGTAAAAATTCCAAGAGGAATGTAAAACAATTAAAATACCCTTTCTTCTTCTTCTCTGGATCCTCTCATATCTGATCCACGTCATGTACAGTTTTTCTCTCAGTGATTTACAGAGAAGTCCCCCTTTACCATCCCTGCCTCCTTTGTAAAACTGGTTTGGGGTCTTTGGGAAAATTCAAACATGTATGAAATGAGCATTGATACTGAGGATTTATGACTTTGTAAAGTAATAATATCAAAAGAGTTCATTTCACCAAGCAACATGATCAGCAAAAGTTTCATTATGCTTTCCACCTACATCACCATAAATCTGCTCTTGAACTCACTTTTAAAGAAGCCTTTTAAAGTACATACATACACAAACAGACTGCTGGAGTACCTCCTTATTAGCATGCACATTATGGAATGGAGTTTGGGCAATTAGCCTCTCTACAATTATTTGCGTAACACCTCAAAATATGTTTACTTAAAAAAAAGACTAGATGGCGTTTATAGACTCATGTTTCCGATTGCAACGATCTTTTCCGATTTTCTTAGAGCCCTTAGAGCAAGGTTGTTTCAAATTACATATTTTCTTAAAAGAAACATTTGCTACAATATTTAAAAAGGTAGATTTTTTACTGGTTTATTTGAATGGAACTGAAGAAGAGACGATTCTTTAATGTTATCAAGATTGGGTCGTCATTTTTCACTACATGAGTTGAGCTTAGCAAAAAGTATAAGAAGGGTTGGGTTCATTGTTTCCAAACAAGAATGTCACCTCCTTTGAAAATGGAGAAGAAGAAGTGCGCATGAAAAATAGGAGACCATCTCTCTCTCTGAGTCTGAGCATTAATGTAACATGACTTTTGCATTGGACTAAAATTCTCTTTTATTGCAAAAATGACCTGCATTTCTAGTTCTCTTCTTGATACATTATCTGATGGCACACAGATAAAAACATTTCAAAAAAGGTTGATTGACCTGAAATAAACCAAAGTTGACAACCTGCTTCTTTAGTGAAAACCGAAACTTTTTTATTCCAAACTTCAAGCTACAGTAGGCAAATGCAATTTTATCTTCATTTGCTGCTGCTGTTGCATTTGCATCTGTCTTAATTTTGCGTCAATTTATGGGTTCAAAGCCCTTTTTTATAAGCTTCAAATGAGAAGGAGAGAAGACCCCTCTTTAAACCAGCCCACACACACAACTAAAGATTTTTTGCATATCTTCAATTCAACTTTGTGATTGTGATTTTTGAGTCCCAAAAAAACAACAACTCCATCTATGGCCAAGTTGAAAAAACAAATCTTCCAACAAGGAGTTTTGGGTGCAAAAATTGAGCCATTTTTTAAGGGTTCTTCGCACACCTTTACAAATGACAAGGTAGGAGTCTGCAAAGCAACCACAAAATTACTACATCTACCCTTTTTAGTAGTGCAGCCCACTTTTTTGCAGAGAATTTGAAATAGTGTTGTAACAGAGTGTTCATTTGTACAATGTTGCCTAAGGGCAATCTGCAATTGTAAAAGTTTTGACCATTGTGGGGGGTAGAAATGATAAAAAGGTTGGCTTTTTCAAACAGTCTTCTCTCTGCTCAGCTCTTCTGTCTGCCTCGTAAATTCAACTTCATCTTGTAGTAAGTGCCAGCTAGCGGCCAAAGGGGTTGTTCAGTTGTTATATCTATTTCTTTCAACAACCCCCTCTAGCCTTCAAAAGTAATTTAGTAATACTTATAGAAGACATGTCAGAGCTTTTTTGTAATTGATTCTTTGAACTTTTGTCTCTTTTATAAGGTCACATTTTTGGTCATTACTAAAGGTAGGACAGCTATCTACCTTTTTATGATCACCCACTTTTCATAACCATTATAAAGGTTCTTGTGAAAGGATTTTTTTGTATCTCTTGCAGAAGTTGAAAATCCATCAAGTTTCTTCAAGGAATTCAAATAATGCATAGGTCTCTTTGTTGACACTAAATTGTTTTTGTTTAGAACAAAAAAAGTTAGGTGCCTAGACTCCTCCACCCTTTTTGAAAAAACCTACACAAGACACTTTTCACACTATGACTTCCCATAAAGTCTCATCTCACACCTACATACACAGTGAAATTCTTTGACTGTTCTTTGAATATTATCCAACCATCAGTTTTTTATGCTTTCCCTGCCTGGACAATAATGACACATTCTTATTCTTACTGATTATACTGTATAGGATATTTATTGGGTCTTTGCCTTCAGCGGAAATTGAAAATTGAAGTAGTAAAAATGATGTCAAGATTGCGACATCTACCTGAAGAAAATGCGCGATTCGAGGAAACCTAATTAACGTCTAGAAAATTACGCGAGAAGGAGCACAGAGCCACCACAAGACTTTTTGTGAAGCAGGTTCTTCTTCATTTTCTTCCCCTTTGTCATGACATGAGTAGTTACTAACTTCTGTACGGTTAATTACGGTTTTTACCCACTTGAGAGAATAATCTACCCCCTGTAACAAAAAATTCAATTTTCGCCCAGAGTTAGAGTTGACCTTCAATGACTCTGGAATTTTTTCAGAGGAAATGAGTGAGTTATGATTCTCGTTAATTATTGGGCTACCAATATGGTAATTGCTTCAGAACAAAAAAAGAGATTTTAAGAGATTCATTCTTTGCATGAACTTGCATTTGAAGATGCATCATGATCAAAATAAGGAAACACTATTCAAAAAATGCAAAAAAAGTCAATACTAACCGGTTTGAGCAGTCACCATAAAGTCCATAAATCACTGTTTTATGCAAAGCTGCTCAAAACTACAGTTAAGATTTCAAAAATGATTTTGATTTCAGGGATCTAATGACTCTATTAAGCTTGTCATAATAACAATAAATGAGATCCTTTTGTTTCTAATTTCCCCTTCACCCTATGTGCATGACCTAAAAAATCCAGGGGGGTTGGAAAAGTGAAAAATGTTTTAAATGACCCCAACTGTGCTTCTGACACATTCGGAATGCGTGAAATTTTTTATGATAAACGAAATGATCTTACTTATAATTGTCGTTACAAAAAAGGGTCAGAAAATTCATGGAAGATGCACTACCATTCAAAAACTAATAATGCAATGAGAAAATACTTTTGCGGTCAGTTTTTGTGGTGAACCTGTTGAAGTCTTGCAACTATACATCATTTGGAAGAAAAGTGCTAAAGGGCAACAATCCAACAGTAGTGGAAAACAAGGTAATCCTATTAACGTCATCTACCCCTACTATACCAACTGTTTCCAACATATGTAATAGGTTTCACATTACAATAAAACCTTTTGAAAAAAGGCCCGCTAGCTGACGTTAAAGATAAAACTCTGCAAAGACTAGACAATTAAGCTAGCAAAAATCAATACTGTGATGCATCATTTAAGCCAGAAAAAAAACTTAAATGCACTTGGGAAGGTGCCAAAAAGGCTTGCTAATAATGTGCGAAAAGTATGCAATAATCAGGTGATGCATGTTCAATGTCAAAGTAGTGAGTGTGACAACAGCTTTGTTGTACAGATATTCAAGTAGTACTTGTGGTTTGATAATTGTTTTTCTTCTTCTAAAACTGATTGAATGGTTGGCAATCAATCAAAGGGTGGGGCATTGGAAGTTTACTAAGAAAATTGAATTACTATTGTGGTTCTGCTTTGTTTCTAACGCTTCATTGCTTTTCAAACCGGGAATTTCCCGTGCAACCATGCATTTCCGACACCAGAAGTCTGCAAAGTTTTCTTCACTTTTCCACACCCCCTTCAGAAAATTAATGACCTAGGTAGTACAACAAATAAGAGGGAAAATTGTCTCTTCTACAGTTTGACCTCACAGTAGCAGCAAAAAAAGCGTAGATAAGATTTGTTCAAGTGAGTTTTACCAAGTGGAAAGATAAGCAAAAAAGTAAGACCAAACCAGTCTTGAGACGATTTTCTTACATTTTATTGTGTTGTTGTTGTTAAAAAATAAAGGAAATACAACTATAAATTGATGGTACAAAAAGGTTGTTCTCCAAGGTCAAAATTACAAGGCAATAAATAGTATAAATTCTGAGTTGTTCCTGAGTCTTGAATCCAATTTATGGGGTTCCAACTTTTAAATCATGGTGGTTTTTTGCTATTGATTTTCCAGATCCCTTTGAAGTTCTCTTTTTGTAACTGGAAACGATTGATCTGAAATGTTTGGTGGTTTTTTGCGCACCTACTAACTCTTCTTCATTAGCAGATATTCCTTTAGAAGAACGAGTTTTTTTGAAGGAAAGACAAAATCTTTGACTTGACCTATCTGCCATGTGCATGTGGGGGGCGTCAAAAAAAGTCTAGACACATACTTTTGGAACAAAAACTAGACTGTTCCCAATGAAAGGAAGTTTAAAATGGGGTGATAGCAGATTAATATTAGCTCGTAAAGCAAGTAAGGCCTCATAAAGTGACAAATAACCCATGGGGGTCATAAATCTCCTCATATGTTGGGGATGCCCAAAATGTCACGGCGTATTACAGTCATAATAAAATGCATCCTCTGTTATGAAGCTGTACAATTAATGTGGCATCGTTCAGTGCAATTTTTTCTATTGTTCATTCACTTCCTTAATGTCCAGCAGATGAGCTGGTTTGTTATCATCCCCCCTTTCGTCTTCTCATCGGGCGTTGAAATCACCGACGTAAACGACAAAATGCTGCCCTGCGATGCGCACATTCAAAACCACGAGACTGTGACCACACAAATTATCGTAAAGATAAAAACGTTTGACACTAGTGAAAAACGTGGTTCTATTTGTCAGAAATCGGCGAGAAGAAATCTATGACTTTACTACCCATGATGAATGAGGTTTCTAGTCTGCTAGAGACGCGACAAATATTGAGATTTTCCCTGAAGATAATCACGAGGAAGATTTTGCAATTCTGCTGCCTTCATCTTCAGTTCTGGTAAAACTACATCAATAAATTACCTAGTTGAACAACTGCAGGTAGGTCAAAGTGATTTTCAGGAACTTGAGTGTGTGTGTCTTGTCTAACATGTTGCCTAGCAAGCGCATCTCGGTCAAGAATTTTCAATTTTGCAGCTACATTAACCCCACGTACTCCTCCCCCTTTTCACATTGTGTCAAGAGAAGAAAAAACGCAGGCTTTTGACGCCTCAGGTATTAGTATTACAAAAATGTGGGGCATTGCGCAAAGCAAAGCAAAAACAAAGCTTATAAGATTCTAAATGTGCAAGTTTTTGTTGTCACCTTCATTATTGTGTGTATGATGCATTTCATTGACATTTTTAGATTTACTCAATGACAGAAGGTTGTCATAGTTGTGACACATGGAGATGAAGCTCTACTCTAAAGTACCAAATAAAGGTACATGTACGATTCCCAATTTAAAATTGGCAATTTGAGCTATTTTTGAGGATATTTTGAGGTCTGTTTGAGGTCATTTTTGAGGTCATTTGTGGCAATTAATTAATTTGAGGTCGTTTAAGGCTTTTATAAGCAAGGTACCGTATATGTACGTTTATTATGTTCTTAAGAGTACTGAATTTTTGCATTCTTTTTCATCATGCATACCATATCGAGTATAAGTAAAGTAGATCATGAATAAAGAGTCCTTCTTGTTAAATTCTTTTTTTGAAAACATGACGGATGATGATTGACTAGTGGACTACCATAAAAACTGCTTTTTTAAAAAAGCTTCCCATACTGTTGTTGTTGCGGATGATGATGGTAAAAGCCTCCGAAAAAGAAGAGTTGTAAACTGCAATTTTCATAACCCGCACCGTGACCCGGCAACAATTGGTGAATCGTAAAAAATTGAGCTTGCGGTTTTTTTGCAGGTAGCTGCCGCTGCTGTCAAAGACATAAAACAGGAGCTGCTGAGGCTTCATTTCTTTCTTAGACAATTGCAGAATTTTCTTCTCGAGGGGAGATTGAGAGACCTGGGACATCGAGCAGAATCAATCTATCATTGAAGTTATGTGAGGAATTTTTGATAGAGCACAAACCAAAAAATGTTTTAATTTTGATGTAATGTTCTTTAAAAGGACAAGAAATTAAAAATCGATTTCCGTGCTGCTTTTGAGACAAAGTAGACTCATAGTGTATGAAAATCAATCAAAAAAGTCTCAGTTTATAACATTGCGAGATTATTTTCTATTTTCAGTTCTTTATCATCAGATGCCATTTTTTTGGCGTGGAAATTGAAATGAGACATTTTTAATAATTTTTCAAACACATTGTGACACTTGTTCATAAAGTTTTTAGTAGATGATATTTTGGCTTTAAGGTCGAGACTTCATCTCGTATAGTTGTATTTGCATTGTAAAATTCAATTAGTAGCTGCATGATGCCTTCAATTATATTGTTGCAAAGAGAGCAAAATCTTCTTTTGTTTCAAGTACTATTGCGCAGTTTTTAAAGGTGGCAATACTCCTGACCTTTCTTTTCAGCAGTCCCAAAAAAATGGGTTGATAATAATCAGTGATTTAATACGGTGTTGCATTCAATTTTGATGGGCGGTAAACGTTGCTCTTCTAACTATTTTTTGTGAATTTAGTTCTCATGAATTCGCCAAAGAAGTGACCTCCTCTCTCTCTCTTGTATTGTTCTGTCGGCTCAAGCATGTGAACCTTACACTCAATATTTATCATATGTTGTAAAAATTCGTCATTTTTAACTTGAATTGAAAATGCATGGGAGAACAGAGTCAATTAGTGCTACTCTCCGCTAGACACAAACATTTTTAAAAACATTCAAAATGATCAATCTTTTAAAATGACCCAAATCGACCTTATTAACCTTTGATTAATCTTTGAAGATTTCTCCCTGTTTTCAAGGTTTCCATAAGCGCCATCTCATATATTTTTGGGGAATTTTGTTCATAGAATTATAATCAGAGATTTTTGCTATTTTGAAAATTCTATGGAGAGTCATTATTTTTACGATTTCTCCATGCTCGTTATTGTCCATCAGAGTTTTAAAGACACCTTTGATTAATCTTTGAAGATTTCTCCCTGTTTTCAAGGTTTCCATTTTTGGGGAATTTTGTTCACAGAATTATAATCAGATATTTTTTTGCTATTTTGAAAATTCCATGGAGAGTCATTATTTTTACGATTTCTCCATGCTCGTTATTGTCCATCAGAGAGTTTTAAAGACCCTGTTGAAAAGCCCTGTATAGACCACAGTAAAGTGTAAACATGCAATTATGCCTCGGCCCTCCTCCTCCCCAATCACTGATTTTAATAGATAAGGTAAGCAAAAGCTCTAGTTTATTAGAGAGATGATGAGGTTTTGTAGCTGTTGCTCCATCTTTTGCGGTCGTGGAGGAATTTAGGGCATGTGAAGCCATTTTATGTTCTTGTATCAATAATTAAAGCAGCAGAGATAGGGTTGTAAATTTTTCTTACCTGAATGCAAATGTGTGGCTAGCACTAGGCATAGGTAGAAAAAAGCCTTCGGCACATCAAAGGCCAATAAAGTCTTTCCTTTCACGGTTATTTTCATGTTGTTGTTGCACTACTCATTTTCTCTGGGTTTTTTTGAAATGCAGAACCACCTCCGGAAATGGAACACTGAAGAAATAGGTCTGGTAAAATGTCGTGTCTTTGCTTCATTTAGCCCATGTCAATCAAAGTTAGGAACCTGGAAAAGATACCAAATTAAGAGGTTTTTCAAAGAAGAATTGACAAAAAAGGAAACCTAAAGAATCGTGGCTAAGAAGGCATTGAAAAAATGATTTTTTTTTAAAGTTTATTGAACATTTTAGTTTATGTTTTAATTAAAGAAGTTGGTAATTTGAAAACAATTGACTTTAAGAAAATCGGTGAAAATCGGCAAATCGATAAACGCGTTACATTAACGCCATCTAACCATTTTGTTAAAGTAACTGGTCTACTAATTCTTAGAAGTGTTTTGCAACCATGTTTTTTTTAAACTCTCTTACGATTGCACCATGAGACATACAAGTACACAAAAGGAGGATTTTTCGACTAATCATTCCGACCTTCTGCCTTAAAAAAAGCTGCCTAATGTTTTCACTTCTTCTTTTTTTCTCAAGAATGACTTTTCAGATTTTTTGTTCATTCTAAGTGGTAGCTCAACATCTGCTTAGACTTAAAAATCCGTTAAACCCTTTGATTCAGGGACATCACAATGAATTTTGTCGCGCAAATGTCACAAGCAGTGGTCAGCTAATTTATGATGCAATTACAAGTCTTGCCACCCACATTATGTGCCTATTGACAATGACTCAAGTCAAAATTGACAAAGCCCGTATGACTCGCCGATTTTTTTTCTTTCTAGATGATGCCAAGCACATGAGTGATTAGCTATGTGTCATCGCAATGATGGATAAGCCACTGACCCGAATTGCAAATTTCCGTCAACCAGACAAGAACCTGTCAAGTCCAACTTCATCCAGGAAAATTGACATTTCCCTTCTGTTGCTACTGCAACACAATGCTTCTTGCATCACCTCTAACACGTGGTTTGTTGGCTCTATTCAAAACGTATTTTCAGGGTCATAAAAGGACTTTTAATGACTTAATTTGAGATGATGATGTCGAGTACTTTGCTGGTCAAAATGTGACACAAAAGGGACATAACAATATTTCCATTCAAACACTTCTTGAAAATTACCTCTTGTTTACTTTTGGAGTCTCACCACAGTGTTTGAAAATCACCAAAAAATGTCTCTGTTTATAAAAAGAGACGTTTTGATTGATTTTCAAACGCTGTGAATTAACAAACAGCAATATGACCTAGTACTATTCCTCTGTACAGAAACGAACAGAAATAAGACATATGAATAAGATGCAGACATTTTTGAACTTTATAAAAAAGTAGGTAAACTCAATCCCCTCTTGACAAGTGACAAATTGCATCCATTTGTCACCCTCTTCATAACCTATGCAACATGTGATGACAGCAGAAAGAAACTAAAATGATAAGGGATTCATCTAACTGTGTTTTGTCAACAACTTGAATGTGCATTTCAGTACATAGTAAAGAAAATGAAACTTTTGTTCGAATGCCATTTCAGTTTGAACTGAAAAAGTCTTAAAATGGGCAGATTGCAATTAAAGATAGGAGACAAATATGTTGTAGTAGGCCATAAAAATCTTACCCCTGTCTTATCAGAGGGTTGGAATCACTAAGCAAAACCAGTGGTTGTTCAAGTCAAGTCTTTAAAGATCGGCGACAACAGCACGACTACTACTATTGAAGATGGAATCGCGGTTTGAAGATGCGCTGCCGCTGCCGAGGCGGTAAAATGTGATGCGCTTCTTCTACGGTGTAGCAAAATCTTCTTCAAGAAGATTCTAGCTACAGCAGCAGCAGCAGGATGCTAAAACCGCAACGGGACAGAACACCCTTTAGACTAACGTCGGACATCACCCTAAAAAATGACCTTTTGTTGCTTGTTGACACTCCTTTAGCTCATCGCACTGATGGACAGTTAAAGACAGACGCATCTCGACCACAGTCGGCAAAAATGACTAGAAAAGCGACAAAGAATTTGAAAAGTCATTTTAAAATTGCTATAAATATGTACTAAAAATTTACCTGCAATAAAGGACACAATTATGTCAGAAATCTCAGAGACTCGTCTTGCTCTTGTGCAGTCCATCCTGGAGTATTAGATCTAACAAGGAGAGGATTCCAAGTCCAACCTAAAGGAGTGCATGAAAGAATTGATGGACAAGGAAGAAAAAGAATATGTACGTACTAAATCAAAGAGACGAAAATCCATGTCCACAATTTGAGATTCGATCATAACAAAGACATCCAATGCCCGAATCGATAGCGACGTTACTGACGAGGATTTGGGCATTGATGACGACGACCATGGTTCAACTTTGAAAAGGGATGTGGGAGATGTCGAGACGTCATTGGCATCAAGTATGAAAAAAAATGCAAAAAGTGATTAAATAAACGGATTGGCCAACTGTGCGGCTTAAAATGAAAGCAAAATTCTGGACAATCAGTTCAGAAATTCTGATTATGATGCTGGAGTTAGGAACAAGCACAATCATCAACCATTTGGTAACAGATCTCCGCCTCAAGAGCCCGTAAACCGGCCGGTCAATGATCATACTGGCACCAAACTCCAGCATCATAATCAGAATTTCTGAACGGATTGTCCAGAATTTTGCTTTAAAAAAGTTATCAAAAGCAACTTACTAAGGCATCTTCCAATGATCCAATGTATTGATTACGACCATGGTTCAACTTTGACAACTTTGAAAAGGGTCGTGGGAGACGTCGAAGCGTAATTGGCATCAAGTATGAAAAAAAAAGCAAAAAGTGATCAAAAAATAGTTTTTTAGCGGCTTAAAAATGAAAGCAAAATTCTGGACAATCAGTTCAGAAATTCTGATTATGATGCTGGAGTTAGGAACAAGCACAATCATCAACCATTTGG
>LT727991.1:40130-65110 GCA_900157175.1 Oithona nana
CTTGGCGGACAAGTAGCGCTAAGTGACTCAAACTTTGTCCCCTGTCCCAGAAATCTCCAACGAGAACCGTGGAAGATGTCCAAGCTAGTCCTAGCTACACCTCACCCTTTCGTTGAACTGTTCCTCAAGTCCTGATACAGATGATCCACTTGAACGATGCTGGAGTTGGGTCTGAAAAATAACAACGTTCAATTTGTGTCGTGTCCGTCTGCAAGTGGTCCAAGACCCGGACAAAAAATTCGTCAAATGGAATCAATCATCAACTAAATTGGGCAAAACCACGTTAATATTTGACGACATTTTTTGGGAACTAATTTTAAATGAAAAATTCGTCAAATGGAATCAATCATCAGCTAAATTGGACAAAGCCGCGTTAATTTGACGAAAATAGATTGATATCATAACGCAATACTTACTTTTTCGACCTCGTCCATTTTTAAAAAATTTTTGACGATGAGATGAGTCCAGTTCCACGTCAGCGACTACTGACTAGTGACTTTCGGTCAACTCAATAGTTCGAATTATAGTACCAATCAACAATTGCTCCTCCTCCTTTATCGTCACCCAACAATCAAGATTATGACATTAATTTGTCATTATTTTGCGAACGATTGAGATCAACGATGACAATGAATGAAATAAATCGAAATTTATTGAAATCAGGAAATGATACCAAATTGCAAATTGAAATTTTTGATATTTTTAGGCCTCAAAATGTTGCTTCAAACACTTCAATTGTTGAGCACTGAGTTTGTTGGTAAACAAATGTAAAAATCAAAATATTCAAAAATGAAAAATTCGTCAAAGTTCAAAATAATTGAGTTAATCAATCCAACGACCTTCAGAATTCAGAATCAGAAACTATTTATACGAAGCAGAAATCCAGGATCAAGGCAAAGAAATCAATCTGAAAGGGTGCCAATCACACCATTCGAAAAGTCAAATTTTTGTCGAAAAATTCAATTTTGATAAAACTTTACAATTTTCTCGTGAAATCAAAGTTGTTAATAACTAAAAAGTGCAAATCCTCAACATTTTCACGAGTTTTTCACCCAAATATTTTTGACAATTTTTCTCGTGAAATCAAAGTTGTCAACAGCTAAAAAGTCCAAAACCGCAGCATTTTCACGAGTTTTTACCCAAAACAATTCAACAATTTTTCTCGGGAAATCAATATTGTCCAACTTGCTCCTGGATCACCTGTTGGAAAGGGTGCAGTTTGTAGGTCCGGTTTCCAAGGAATTTTGCTTACTGTGATGCAGCGTCAGCATCATCACCAAAAGCTTTATGAGATGTCCAGCTCATTTGTTCAACATCAAATAAGGCTTTTAGACAGTCTGATTTATGACAGAATATAGTTGTAATTAAAAGATCCCGTATTATGCAAATGTTGGTTTTTTGCTTGCATTAACTTTTGGTCTTGAAAGAAAGTTGAATTTAAATGAAGGTTAAGAAAAAAGAAGAGTGAGCCATTGCTACTCATATATTGTTGATGCAATGCTTGATGAGTTGGATCGGGAGCAGCACAATTGCATAAATAGAGAAGCTGCAGTTCTAAACTATGCATACTTAACCATGATGCAACCCAGTAGACTCTGAAAATCCAAGTCGAAACATCTTATTAGCATTGTTTGAAAATCACCAAAAAATGTCTCATTTACGGTTGAACAATTTCCTTCATGTTCTAATCTTATTGGGCAACTTTTATGGCAAAATTGTTTTGTTAGATAAGAATCTTTGCAGTAGAGAGTTTCTTCTTTAACAAGTTCTAAAACAGTTTTAACTATTTTATTAAGGTACCTATTGTCGTATAAAAAGAACAGGGCGTTTTCATTTTATAATGCCTTCATAAATAAGTGGGCTTGTAAAAAGGGGGGAAAAGATAATGAGAGGAAAATGAACTCCGTTAAAAGGACAACAATACACAGACTAAAAAGATAAATGTAAATGGAGCAACCAAAGTGGTAAAATGAGACCACCAAGAACCATAGAACCATAAAAGTCTTGAGAAAAAAATGAGCATCTCTGCCCTTTTACCTCACCTCTCTAAAAGATCAAATATTTCTTGCTCTGATGGCAAAAAAAATTGGAATATTTTTTGCGGTTTTCACAGAGTGTAAAAAAACCTTTTGACATCAAAACACAGAGTCTGCAAATCACTCCAAAAGTCTCATTTGACAATGTTTAACGAGCGAGCGAAGCGAGCTAATTTTTTTCTTCAAATATGTACCTTTGAATTTCAGTTATGAGACCATTTTTGGTGCTATTCCAACACCGTGTCCAAAGGTCTTTCTCAAAATAAATCATGAAATCCGTAAATATAAACAAAGGAAAAGATAAGTAGACGAGATTTGATTGATCCCAGCCTAATCGGGTGAAAATGTGAATGTGAGTGATGTCATATGGAAGTGATCATTTTCGTGCTCATTTTGAACTGGGTTGCCTGATGATGCGCTGGAAGTGATGCAATCATCGCGAGTTTTTCCCACTTTTTGCTCAACCGCTCCCAGATTGCGCAGTCCCCGAGCTTCGCAGCGCGCATCGAGAACGAGATTTACGCGGAAACGCTTTTACTGAACATGAAGAAGTCCTGGATTCATTTGACTACTAGATGGCGAAATCCTGCTACTCTAGCTTCTTCAAGACACTTTAACCTTTGGCTGCTAAGCTGCTGATGACGATTTCAATTACCATTCATTTCCTATAAGATAGTTATACTTGTCAATTGGTCGCTAAAGATTAAAGAAGTGAGAGTTTTTTCAAAGCCTGCTGTAGACGTTATTTTTGATGGTGGCTAGAACCTTACCAGACAATTTCCCGTTCAAGAAGGAGACACCCAAAATTTTCATAAATTGTGGTTTTTCCGGCTTTTTTCAAAGACCCAACTTTGGTTACTCATATGCATAAAAGTATCAACGTTCGCGCCAAAAATTAAAATCTTTAAAATCACAGAATTTGAAAAAAAATGTAAAATGATCCTTGAACTTTTCAAGAGACAGCTGCTCATACATAGTGTGTCAAAACTGTACTTTTTTTCCAGATATGGGACCTAATGAGACCTGGCAAATTATGTGCGAGTTTGACGCATCTAAAAAAGGACCAAGATACCATAATTGCGTCCCCGCCAACGAGATGACAGGTTGATTTATTCAAGGATCTACTGCACTTTAGTTCACAGAATAATAAGGATCAAAATGTCATACTATCACAATATCATCGTTCGGATATGAATCCTACCGGATGACCGGATACATTTTAGTGATGATAGACAACTGAATGCATGAAAAAAAAAATCCCTCTCTGAATTAAACTTGCAACAACAATTTTTGCGCGTGCATGAATTTTGCCAAAAGGAAATTCAACACATGAAAATCTACATAAAATCAAAGACTACGAGAATACAGTTACATATTATGATGACAACACGACATCATCAACACAGTGTACACATCTTATGCGACCTTTTGTCTGGGTCATGTGAAAGAGGCCCATTCTTCCATCATCGTCAGTATTTCTTATATAGTCTACAACTCAATTTCCATGTCAACTCGAGATTATTCTGGTGGTAATTGAATGAGGAGACGAAGAAGAGGATAGATAATTTACTCTATGTGATTCTAAGAATAGAATTTTTTGTATTTTAAGAAAAAAAAGGTTTTGCGAAGCCAAACGGAAATTCCATACAGAGCAAAAGATCAGAAGGTGCCAACCCAAATGCCATCGCGCCAATGCAAAGGATGACGTCGTTTTTTAAAATGACATGTTTTCAAACTGCATTTTATTACTTTTATTATGAATGGTGAGGGTTATTGTCAACGTGAAACATTGAGACATCTAGGATTAGCTTGGTTACAAGAGCTTTATTAGATGCGTTTACGTCAATGCTCATCGTGATTGCAACGTATGCTAGAAGTGATTCAAGGTCCTGACAAGGCCTAAATCAAATCTAGTTATGTCCAGATTGGAAATTTAACACACAATGGATATAAAAATGATTCCTGCACCCAATAACTTTGTCTCCGTAAGATCTTTGACCGGGCAAGACCTAAAATGGGTGAAGCAGCTGGCAACCCTGGCAACGACATCAGCCCTAGCAAAAAAGCCAAGGAAATTGAAGTCATCGAAGTTGAATATGAAAATTACCTTTTTTCTGATAATGAAAGGGTGGTTCGACGAAACTTTCAGGTACTACTTCATGAGAATTTTGTACTCTAGATGGCGTTTTTATAATTGCACACAGGCCTATTTTTACTCACCAAAATAATTAAGGAAAACAATAGTAAAAATTAGAAACCAAGCTCCGCAGTGCAGGTTTCCTTTCATTTTGACGAGATTTCTTTCATAGAAAATTCTAAATTCCAATATTGGTACTATGTACAGACTACAGAAGCGGTAACTTCTTGCTGCACTGAAACTAAAGTTGGTCATCCCCCTATTATGTAGATGGCTTGTGCTTTGGGAGCCAATATGATGATGCTTTGTTATGGCCTCGTAGTCCCTTCTTCCGGATTTTTGATTCCTCAATTAGAAGATCCTCAAATTGGCTTCGGAATTTCCGTGGAAGAAGGCTCCTGGCTGGCCAGTATCATGGTGGCGGGAAGCTTGACAGGAGCTTTATGTGGTGGCATGCAATGCGGAAAACTTGGTAGAAAGAGATCCATGCTCATTGACTGCTTTTTCTTCATCATTGGAACCTTGCTAATGACCTTTTCCATCAACCTTTACATGATTTTAATCGGACGGTTTGTTCAAGGTCATTCGGCAGCCTCCTCCATGGTCGCTGTTCCAATGTACACCAGGTAATTTTTGTTGATTTCAAATGGAACAAAGTTGTCAATTTTCTGAATTATACCAAATAGCGAAACCAGTCAACCAGCAGTTCGAAAGCACACTGGATCCTTCCCCA
This sequence comes from Oithona nana, assembly GCA_900157175.1. Taxonomy (NCBI): domain Eukaryota; kingdom Metazoa; phylum Arthropoda; class Copepoda; order Cyclopoida; family Oithonidae; genus Oithona; species Oithona nana. The sequence goes on from LT727991.1 coordinate 45,037, forward strand.
CCATGTGCTACACCTGTGGTTTTGGACTTGCCCTTGTCTTAGGAGCCCTGTTCCCTTGGAGATATGCCATTGGATGCGTTTTAGTAGCGCCCATGGGATGTGGTATCCTCTTGACTTTTTGTCCAGAAACGCCAACTTGGCTCGTTTCCCAAGGGCGCGAGGATGAAGCTAAAAAGGCTTTGATCAAATTAAGAGGCGAATCCAATATGGACATCGTTGAGGCAGAATTTAATCGAATTGTATTGAACTTGAAATTGCAACAAAAACTACAATTGGTAGAGAATAATGGCGAAGAAAAAACACATGGAAAGTGGGAAGCCATCAAAGATGGTTTCAAATCCTTTGCTGATCCCACCTTTGTCAAACCCTTTGCTTACCTATGTGCTGTATTCTTGGTAGGCTTCGAAATGTGTGGTTTCCCCGCCATTGGTTTTTACATGGTTCCACTCCTGCAAGAGGCTGAAATTCCCTTTGATCCCTATTGGGCAGCCGCTATGTTGGCTTCTTATCGAGGAATGATGTCCATCCTTAGTTCCTCCTTTTCTGCCCAATGTAAGAAAAGACCCACTTACTTTTGCTGTGGGGGATTACTGATCAGTGGATTGCTTACAATTTCTGCTTACACTTATTTCAACCAAAACAAACTATTAACGGAGAACTTTCCTATAGGTAATTGATTTCATGACACTTATGTACACCAAAGAAGTCATGAAAAAAATCGTGAAACTTTGTTTACATTCTGGGTACAGAATGCAGAACTCCTTTCAATTTGATGATATTTTTTTTGAAACTAAAGTTTATCTTCCTCATCTTATAGCTCGTTGGATTCCCATCTTTTCCATTTTGATTATCTACACTGCCTTTTCCTTTGGTTGGGGAAGCATTCCTTATGCCCTACAAGGAGAATTGTTACCAGCTCGAGCCCGATCATTTGGGGCTGGTCTCCTAGGCTTCGTAGATAACTTGGTACTCTTCTTTGTCACCAAATCTGTGCCTTCCATGTTTGCCCTTTTAGGAGTCCATGGGACATTTTTGCTAAGCGCATGTTGTGCCTCGGCAATGCTAATTGTGTCATTCTTTTGTATGCCGGAGACTATGGGGATGACTCTGGAAGAAATTGAAGATATGTATCGACCAAAATCCAAAAAGCAATTGTCAGCAAAATGAAATACAAAAAGACTGCCTCCTGTCTGTTTGAAAGTCGCTAAAATGTCTCAATGAATTGTATGGTATGTGTATCGCTAATTTTTCAGACATTTCAATGATCAAACTACTGTTGTTTTGGCGCGAAAATTCAAACATCTTTCATTAGGAAGTAAATGCAATATTGTGAAATGAGACTTTTTTGGAGATTTTCAAACATTGTGGTTCACTTATTTTTTGCTCTTGTTAGACTTTTGTCCTTTTCCTGAAATGTATTGATTACACAAAAAAACAAAGGTGTCCTTACGTAAAAAAGCTTCTCAATTCGGATATATCTTTTTCAATGTAGTACGTTGCAAAGAATAATTGTATCAACCAGTAAAATCTGGACTGAAGCAGGACATGAATTAATCAGTTCAAGACGTGCAGTGAAAAAAAGATTTGTCAATCAAAGGCCTTCGCGACGAGAACATCATCGAAAATGTCTACTCCTCAAGTAGAAGATCAAGGGCAAATCAGTCAAAAAGAATTGGAAGCTGGCAATGTCAACTACTATGTGGATAATGATCGAATCGTTAAGAAACACTTTCAAGTACTTGTGGATCATGCTGGATTACTTTATGAGCCTTGAACTCTTTTCATGTTTCAGATCGCCTGCGCTACTGGAGCCAATATGATGATGGTTTGCTACGGTCTGGTGGCAAGTACCTCTGGATTTTTGATTCCACAACTGGAAGATTCAAATGTAGGCTTTGGTATCTCTTTAGAAGAAGGTTCTTGGTTGGCCAGTATCCTGGTGCTAGGTAGCCAAAGTGGAGCTCTTTTTGGTGGCGTCCAATGTGGAATGCTTGGACGAAAAAGGTCCATGATGATTGATTGCCTTCTTTTCATCTTGGGAACCTTACTGGTCTGTTTATCGCCCAATTTCTACCTGATTCTCATTGGGAGGTACGTTCAAGGCCATTCTGGAGCTTCGTCCATGGTGGCTGTCCCGGTGTATGTGGGAGAAATCAGTCAACCCCAAGTAAGAAAGTTAACTGGATCTTTTGCCGTGACTTTTTACACCTGTGGTTTTGCCATAGCTTTGATTCTAGGTACACTTGTCAACTCCCAATGTTCAAGTAAGACTCTAACTGACCTCTTCTCTTCCAGGAGCTTTGCTACCTTGGAGATGGGCAGTAGGAGGTACCATTTTCGGTCCCATTGTTTGTTTCCTAATTTTGCTATTTTGTCCAGAAACTCCCACTTGGTACATTTCCAAAGGTCGTGATGAGGAAGCCAAGGACGCTTTGGAAAAACTCAGAGGTGCCGAAAATCAAGACATCATTGAAGCGGAATTCAATAGGATTTCATTGAATCAAAAGATCCAAGAGAAGGAAAGAGAAATAGACAATGACCAAGAAGAAAAGTTAAGTAAAGTTCAGACCTTCAAACGGAAGTTTAGGTTGTTGATTGATCCTGGATTCATCAAACCCTTTGGATTCTTGATGCTGATTTTCTTGATTGGTTTAGAATGGGGTGGGTTTCCAGCCATTGCTTTCTATATGGTACCACTCTTGAAAAATGCTGAAATCCCCTTTGATCCTTATTGGGCTGCCGCGATGCTTGCCTCTTACCGCGCGTTGATTGCCATCGTGGGATCCTCAATCAGCAAAGGATGTAAGCGCAGACCACAATACATTACATGTTCTGTTGTATTAGCTTGTGGATTGTTTCTACTTTCCACCTATTGTTACTTCAATCAAGAGAAATTACTGACGGAAAACTTTCCGGTGGCGCGTTGGATTCCAATCTTAGCTTTGATGATTATTTATACTGCTTTTTCTTTTGGATACGGATCCATTCCTTACATCTTACAGGTAAGAAAAATGGCATTTTTTTAGAAGTACTTTTCAAGCGGATTTTTCTTAGGGTGAACTTTTGCCTTCACATGCCCGATCATTTGGTAGTGGTTTGATCGGAATATTAGATAACATCAGCATGTTTATCAGTTGCAAAATGGTACCCAAACTGAATGTGATGATGGGGATTCATGGAGTCTTTTTCATGTACATGTGGATTGTGCTTGGAGTCGGATTGATCAGTTATTTTGTGATGCCTGAAACGTTTGGATTGTCTTTGGAAGAAATTGAAGAAATGTATCGACGATCCGGATCAAGCAAAAAAAATAATAATCCAAAGAAGTAATCGTCTTCAACTTTTATTTTCTTCAAATTGTTACACAGAGATGACTTGACTGTAGAATTACTTTGACAATCTTGCCAAATATTTAGAGCCATTTTGACTTCTTTGAGCGTGTAATTATGGACATAAATCGAGTGATCGACAATGGCACAGTTCTCTTCAAAGATCATTTGGTCGCAGCATTGGACCATCATAAGACACATTTCTTGGGCTAATCTTTCTTTGCCAATGTTACTGGTGACACCACTAAAGGTAGCCACGCCCAAAATAGCCAACAATATGAAGCCAATAAAAGTTAATGTTATTTTGAAGCCTAACAGGCTTTCTTCTTTTCCGGTGGAAACTTTTGTTGTCACTTTGATCTCTCTTTGCTTAGCGCTATTTGGAGCAGTAAAGACTTCTAGTCCAACTTCAGAATCATGTCTGGAATAGGTTAATTCAAAGTTAACAACTCTGAAGTCCAAATTAGGTATCAAGGAAAACACGGAAAACGCACCTATTTTTGGGGCTCTCCATGATGTTGGTGTCCACTGTCCAGGTATTGCTACATTACTAACCACTAAACTGGTTCTCCAATAATCGATGAAAAGGCCTACTTGGACATAAGCAAGCATGCAGTTAACAACGATGACGGAAAAGATATGAAAGCTACATTCGTACCAGAAAAAGCTTTCCTGCCCACCTTTTTGAGACTTTCAGAAATATGTTCATTGTTCAAGCGTTTTACGCTCCAAGAGAAGAAATCATTTTTATGTAGGACGAGACTTTTTTGAAACATTTGTACTCGAATAATTTTCATTTTCGCATGAAAGGAATCATCGCTATTTGTTAAAAGATCTAGACTGAATGTAAAAATACTGATTTAAAGGTATGTATCCAAAAGTTTTCTGTTATTGTGCTAAGTGCAATGCACATGTACAGTCGACTTATTTTTTAGCAAAACTGATCTTCATCGAAGCGGTAGGAGTGATCTTGAAACCTTGAAGAGCATCTCTGGCAGCGGCTGATTGGAGCTCATTTTCAAACTCCACGAAGGCGATGTCATGTCGTCCCGGCACAAGTCGAACTTCTTTAAAGCCAGGAAATTGGTTGAACAACATGGACAACATGGTTTCATTTGTCTCCTCGGGTAAGTTGGTCAAGAACAGAATTTGGTTAGCTGGGGCCTCGCCACCTTGACGGCCTTGGGCAGCAGCTTCTGCTTTGGCAGCACGCTTTTTGGCTTTCTTGGATTCGGTTGGAGCCTTTTTGGGTCTTTCTTGGAACGTTCCCTTAAGTTTAGCAATCATGTCTGAGTCGGTGCGGGCAAATGCAATTCGCATAGGTTTGTCATAAAAGGGAAATCCCTGCATGGATTTAATAGCTGCGACGGCCGAAGGAACTTCCTTGAAGACAACGAAAGCTTGGCCACGCATTTTGAGAGTCTTCAGAGCTACAATGTCAAGAATTTGACCGAATTGAGAGAAAATCGCGTACAATGATTTCTTTAAATCTGTAATGAAAAAAAGTATGTTTTAGATCTAAGGTGAATTATGTATCAGTTATTAAGCTTACCTTCTTTTTTCACTTTTTCGTTAAGATTGTTAATGTACACGGTATGATTTGGACGCTCCATTTCGTATTTTTTCTTTTCCCAAACGTTTTGACGAAAATTTCCGGCTTTTCTGTTATTGGCTTTTTGTAGATGACAGTTCAAAAATATGTCAAGCCAGAGAATCTGAGAGTCTTGATTGAAACAGAAGTTGGCAAAGGTCTAAAATGGCGTCAAGTACGGCCTTTAAGCAAGATTTGCCTCCCAAGGGTGGTTATGCCCCCATTGATTTCAAAAGAATACCCGCCCGGGTCATCTTAGGAGGCAAAGCTCTTATTGGTGGATTCATTGTCTATCAAACTGCAATGGCTTACTATTTGCTTAAACATCGATTGCCTCAAACTTTGGCAAGGCATCGAGAAGCTCAGGACTTCAGGTTGGCCTTGACACCCTTGTTGTTGGCCGAAAGAGACCGTGGATACATTAAACAATTGAAGGCCAATAGAGACGCTGAAGAAGATTTGATGAAAGACGTTGAAGGTTGGGAAGTTGGTACTTGGTATGGAGAAAAAGTCTACAAAACTTGCAAGGATGAATTACTCCCTCATTTCTACGCCAATCACATGATGGATTCTCCCGAGTATGGAGTACATTTTAGACCAAAAGAATGGGATTGGGACAGAATGGAACAACACTATCACTACTTTTAAAAATCAGTTGGAAACATAAAGAAAATATAAGTGATAATTATTTTGCCGAAAAATTTGTGGGTAGATTTTATAAATATGAACCTTATCGAAAGGAGAACGAATTAGAATAACTGTATCTTGTTTGAAGTAATGCACCACTAGTCAATTAGAGGTTACACGAGCACTAAAAATACTTCCTTGAATTTCATCAATTTTTCTAATTTTCTAAATCGACACGTAAGTAATCCTGCCAATTTTATAATCGAATGGAAACACTTTCTCCCATTGATATTCTAAAGTACTTGAGATTACTGCAAGGTACCACATATTCAACTTCAGTCGTTCACTACTTTGCGGCATGGCCTTCAGCTTGAAAAATGGCAACAACATGAAAAGTGTTACATCATAGACTCAAATTATCGAAAATCATCTTTAGCTTGAAATATTCTGATTTACTTTCTGTTTAGTTCAATTTTTCACATCGTCTTGGCAAAAACAGAGCCTTTATAGTCAAATCAGCTGTTTCGTCAACCTTTGTCCTCTAAAACAATCCTTATCTGATAACCTAAAAAAACGACTCAGAAATCAGAAGAACACAATGTCTTTCTTGAGAAATACAGCAAGACTACTCACAATTCCAATCATCAGGAACTCTTTAGTGAAAAGAACTTTCGTCACATCCAGACCTTTGTTCAAGCTTGAAGAAGTGTCAGTGACATTTGTGATGCAAGATGGCACTAAACACACAGCCAAAGGCAAAGAAGGCGACAATCTATTAGACATTATTATAGACCAAGAAGTCGACATTGACGGCTTTGGTGCGTGTGAAGGTACATTAGCATGTTCCACATGCCACTTGATCTTCAAACAAGAAGATTTTGATCGCATTCCCGATGAAGCCACTGATGAAGAATTAGACATGTTAGATTTAGCTTATGGACTCAAAGATACAAGCCGATTAGGTTGTCAAGTCTGCATGACCAAAGAATTGAGTGGAATTGAATGTGAAGTTCCAGAAGGAATAAATGATCAACGTTGAACAAATCCTTCCAAATTTTTTAGCCTTTAAATGAAATCCATATTTTTTTCTCCTTTGCAGAAATCCTCAAAAATGCCCGTTGCAGCAGGTGGTGGAGGAGGAGCTGGAGGCTCATGCTTCGATAAAGTCAAAATGGGATTCGTGATGGGAATGACAGTAGGCATGGCCTCTGGATTAATATTTGGAGGATTCTCTGGTCTCAGATACGGGTTACGTGGACGAGAACTTGTAGGTCAAGTTGGACAAGTTATGCTGCAAGGAGGTGGTACTTTTGGAACCTTTATGTCAATTGGTACAGCTATCCGATGCTGACATTACTCATCATCATCCTTGGAGAAATGTGGGGCGCATGCCAATCTAGTGATCTTTGCTTAGTCTCGGCTCTATATGACAATTTTGTTATTTGGTGATGTAGTGAAAAAAATCGTAGACTTGCAAGAAAAAAAAATTGAAGAATATCAAAATAAATATGTCAGGTTTTAAAACTATCAGAATTGTGTTTTTACGACTTACGAGATTAAGAAATCTGTCAAACAATTCAGGTGTAAAGTCCATCTGTTTGTGGTATTTGCACCAAATATACGTACATTAGGTACATAAACCACTATCTTTTCGTGGCGCTTGGTATATATACCAATAATCAGTTTCACATGAATGAATTTATAAACTGTTTTTAATGAAACGACTATATGCTTGGCAATAGGACAGGCTTGGTTGGGTACAAAACATTTGTCGTGTGATCATTCGACTTTGAATTCTCTAAGCCTGAAGATGTCTGTATTAGAAATTGGTCAGCTTTCGGACAAAGACTTGGCAAAAATTGCATTAGAAGAAGTGAATGAGGATCCGGATCGTATCGTATCTGATATCCAAATGATCAAGGAATGGCTTGAAAAACAGCCTCATCTGCAAAACATTTGCAAAGGTTCGTTATTCTCATTTGCAGTAGTTAAGAGACACACTAATTCTCTTTTTTCATATAGATGATCACTTCATTCAATTTTTCTTGAGAGGTTCCAAGTACAGCATTGAAAGGACTAAAGAAAAGTTGGACTTTTTCTATTCAGTGCGAGCAGCGTTGCCAGAATGGTTTGGAACTTGGGAAAGCAAGATTGATATTTGCCTGGACGTCATCAAAGCTGGAGGTCTGATCCTCTTGAATGGCTATGACAAGAAAGGGCGAAGAGTACTGATTTTCAATCCCCAAGACATTGATCCGATCAAGTATGACATGGCCTTTGACATAATAAATATATTTTACTTCTTAATCATGGAGATCTTGATGGATGCTTTGGACCAGTGCTCGGTGACCGGTTTGATTTCTGGTTAGTTGACTGAAGGCCTCACAATGGGACATGTTGCTTTATACAGCAATCCGGTCAGTGTCAAGAAGTGTGCAACTGTGCTTCAAGATGCTTACCCCATTCGGCCCCGGGCCATGCATATGCTGAACCTACCTTCATTGGCTGAAGCAGCTGTGAACTTATTTCGGAGCTGTTTGAACGAAAAAATGAAAAATCGTATCCAAGTGGGATCATTGGCTAATTTTGTAGCAGATACAGGAGAAGAGGTTTTACCGAAAGAACTTGGAGGCACCAATGGAAAATTGCAAGATCACATTGACCATACTTTGAAACTTATTTCTGACAAGAGGGATTGGTTGACACTCCGTTCCGGACTGAAATCAGACGAATCTAAACGTCAAGGAAAGTCCAAAGATTACTCGGAAATCTTTGGAATGGAAGGCTCATTTCGCCAGCTAAATGTGGATTGATTCAAATTGGAAAATTGTAAATTAATGCGCACTACTGCACTTTTGAAAATAAATACATTTAGACTCACTCTTCCTGACTTTTACGTTAACTCATGCATAAAGCTATCAAGTCCTCAATTAGTTCGGTACATGGACAGTCGTGGTTGCCAGTTGCCAAGCAATCCGTGAAGGATCAACAACTAACCAAAATGGAATTTATGGAAATGACTTCATCGGAAGTTATTTTCAATTTCTTCAACGACCTTTTGAAAAGCTATTGCCCATTGCATCTTGTCATTTTCACTTCAATCACATCTTTCCTCTTTACTTACATCTACCAAGAACTGACTTATAAGGTGAGTAGAGTCTGACCAGTACAGAGTCCAGGTAAGAAATGAGTCAGGTCAGTCCGTTATGTATATGGGGTTAGGTAAGAGTAAAAGCGACATGCATCAAAAACAATTTTTTCGGTAACAACATCTGCGCACAAGATTTCCCAAAACAAGTTGCACTGCAGTACGGTCTGTATGACCTCTTGAAGAATTCCCTGCTTATCTTAGTAGAGAATATATAAGCTGGGGGGCAGTTTTACTTGGAAACTCCTGTCAACATGACGCTAATATCTACCCTAAAAGGACCTTCTGAAGTGGTGGTCAAGTTTTTAAATGACAAATTCAAAGAGTGGCAACCTGCAGAGATTGTCCTTTTCACTGCGGGTGCTTCTTTGGTCACTGCTTACATTTACAGTGAGCTTACGTACAAGGTACTTTTGGGTGCAAATGAGACATTTTTAGGTGATTTTCAAACACAGTGTTTTCTTTCTAAAGGTGCCATGGACACAACGATTGAAAAAACGCGTTTTCCGTCTGGTCCAGAAGTTACCCATGGTTGCCAAGCAAATTGAAGCAGAGACGGAAAAAGTTCGTGTAGGTTTCGAAAAAGAAATGTTAGAACCCACTTCGGAGATTCCAGACATGCTAGCTTTGCCCGACCAAGGTTTGAACCATGAGGAAGTTTTAGCCTTGACCAAAACCTACTTAGGTTGCGGTCACTTTGATTGGAAGCAAGGCACTTTTTCGGGCACGGTTTACAATGGCAATGAAGTCTTGACGGAGCTGATGACCAAAGTCTATGGCATGGCAGCTTGGACTAATCCTTTACATCCGGACGCGTTTCCTGGAATTCGGAAAATGGAAGCAGAAATTGGTAACTTTTGACATCAAGTGACTTATTTTGGGTTACAGTGTAAAACTAAAGTTGATCTTCACTTATAGTGCGAATGTGCTGTGACCTTTTCAATGGTGGTCCGGATTCATGCGGTACGGTGACAAGTGGTGGAACTGAATCCATCATTTTGGCCGTTAAAGCTTATCGTGATTATGCCAGAGAATTTAAAGGCATTACAGATCCAAACATTGTTGTACCTGTAACCGCTCATGCTGCCTTTGACAAAGCTGCGGCTTTGCTTGATATTCAGATCAAGCATGTGCCTATGGATCCCGTCACTTGCAAAGTGGATTTGAGCCAAATGCGACGTATTATCAATGGATCTACTTGTATGTTGGCCGGTTCAGCACCCCAGTTTCCCCATGGCAGCATTGACGATATCGAGGGCATTGCTAAGTTAGGACAGAAGTATGACATTCCTGTACATGTGGATGCCTGCTTGGGTGGTTTCTTAGTACCTTTCATGAATGAAGCTGGATTTCCTCTGAATCCATTTGACTTTTCTGTTCAAGGAGTTACAAGGTGAGACAATTACTTGAAAATCAGAATTTGATTAATTCTTTACTGTATGTATTTCAGTATATCTGCTGATACACACAAGTATGGCTTTGCACCAAAAGGAACATCAGTGGTACTGTATTCCAAACCATCGTACAGACATCAGCAATGGTTCACCTTCCCCGATTGGCCCGGTGGTATTTATGCCACAGCTACCATTGGTGGGTCACGTAGTGGTGGCATTGTTGCCGCCTGTTGGGCAGCTCTAATTTCCTATGGCAAGCAAGGATACATCGATGCCACGCGCAGTATCATTCAAACCACCCGATACATGGCTGAAGAACTGAAAAAAGTCCAAGGTATTCATATCATTGGCATTCCTGAGGTATCAGTGCTTGCTTTAGGCTCCGAAGAGTTCAATATTTATGGATTGTCTGATGGATTACGCAAACGGGGGTGGAATTTGAATGCTTTGCAATTTCCCTCGGCCATTCACATTTGCGTGACGTTGTTACATACCCAATCCGGAGTGGCTGATAGATTCATCAATGATGTTCAAGAAATCACTGCGTAAGTAGATCATGTCTCGTTTAAAAATCAAACTTTCACGAAGATTTCCTCTTCAGGGCTTGCTTGGCTGATCCGAAAGCGTGTGATGTAGGCAGTGCAGCAGTTTATGGTATGGCCCAAAGTTTGCCGGATCGTTCAGTGGTTGACCAAATCACCAGAACTTATCTGGACTCTTTGTATGTAGTGAAACAACAAGGATGATGATAAAACAATAAAAGATATATTTGATCATTCAATCACAAGGCTAACATTAGTGTCTCCATATTTTTATTCAATATTCTATGCTTATACCTTGAAATAGTCTTTTTGAGGAGTACTTCATGTGGAGATAATCTCCCACTTTATCAATGACATCCAAAGCTTCGTCAATCATTTCTTTGGTATGTCCAGCACACATACATAATCGCGCCCGTTCTTCAGTGAATTTCGTAGCAGGAACTCCTGCAGTTTGTGTTGCCACATTGAATTTGGCACACTCCAATACAAAAGCTCGGACTTTGGCAGGCATGAATAAAATAATTGGAATGACAGGACTATCATCATGTCCATAAACAATAAATCCCATTTGTTGTAATCTTCTTCGAAAATACTTTGAATTTCTGGCTAAAGCCTTCACACGATCCAAACCTTCTTGTGAGTACATGATCAATTCCATTGATTTGATGACTTGTAAAGCAACTGGAGCAGACATACTTGAAGGATATATGAAAGATTGGGATTTTGACCTCAACATCCGAATCAATGCTTTTGAACCTGCAATGTATCCTCCGGCAGCACCGAAACTCTTGCTAAATGTACCCACTAAAATGTCAACATCTTTGGGATTCAAATTGTAGTAATCAACCACGCCACGACCCCTGGGCCCCATAGCTCCAACCGAGTGCGCTTCATCTAAGTACAAGTAAGCTCCATATTTCTTTTTTAAGGCAACAACTTCAGGTAAATTAACTATTGTTCCCTCCATAGAATAGACTCCTTCTACAACAATGAAGATCTTTTTCCATGGGCTTCTTGTCTTTGGATTCCCCTTGATGATGTTGTTACGAAGTAATTTTTCCATATGTTCTATGAGGAAAGATAAAGTTTGATAAAAACAGTGCACAATAAATTACTTTTTTGTTAAAAGTTGACATTATTACATACCTATATTATTGTGTTTGAAAATGGCTACAGTGGCTCCAGAAAGACGAAGTCCTAGGATAATGGATGCATGATTGAATTCATCACTGATGACCAAGCAACCTTTGTTAATCAAGATTGGGAGATTTAAACTGTTGGTAGCGAAGCCCATTCCCACTGTAATGGCATCTTCGGTGCCAAGAAATTCAGCTACTGTTGCTTCCAATTTTTCATGAACTTTAGAGGTTCCCAGTTCATGTCTTGAACTAGCATAGGCTATGCCGTGATCCCTGACGGCTTGGATGGCTTCTGTGGTTGGTTGACCGCTAAAAAATGATACAATAGGTAAAGTTCAACTTTAATGTCACTTTATGACATTACCTATTTTCTGCAAATCCTAGGTAATTATAGCTGCTTAAATTGATGTATTCTTTGGTCGGAATCACTTCTTCCTTTGGCAATGTAAAAGTCCAGAATTCATTATCAGACACACGATCAGCTATGGTTACTTTGGCCCCTGGTACAGAGACAATGACTGGATGCCATGAATGCTTGAATCTCCGGTAAACATTACGAGCATAAAAGCTCTCAAAGGAATTATTTAACAAAGGTGCGTATCCAGGTTTGGTTTCTTCACCATAAACTTGACCTGTCAAAGGTCCAACACCATAAAGCCATTCTCTGATATATCCTAAACAAAGTGTTTGAAAATCACCAAAAAATGCTATCTTTTGGCGTGAAAATGCTTTCAAAATTAACTCTGCTTGCTTCGCTCCATTTTCTTATGAAATGAGACTTTTTTTCAATGATTTATAAACACTTTGCCTATCATGAACAGGAAGAAATATCCAATGTATCCTGCCACTGTCAAATGTAGTGGTTTTTCAAAAACAGGATTATTTTTCGACTTTTTCTTGGGATTATTTTTGACTTTAGAATTTGGGAGCAAAGCACTATAAATCTTCTTTTGAAGGTAAGTTGAATAGTGTTGAAAATACATTGTTGCGGTTGTTGCTATGTTGCTTGTCTGACTAAGTAGACTAGCCCAAAAAACTTGAACTTGTTTTAGGCGTTTTAGCTGATGCATCAAAATTCACCTGGCTTGGATCCGATGCGCGCGACGCGCCTACTAAACTGCATCCCTGTCCATCCCCAATCCCCATGCATCCTTCACGTGACTTCTAAGATCACCGGAACTTATCAAGGATGAGGATAAAACAATAAAAGATATATTTGATCATTCAATAACAAGGCTAACATTAGTGTCTCCATAAATAGGATTATAATCATTATACAAATCAGTCAACGCTTTAACGTACTTTTCATGCAGTTCAGCGATTTGATCTCTAGTCGGATCAAGGGTTTTCACCACTTCCAATGGTTTGCCTACTACCACCGATATTTTTTGCCTCTTGGGTAAAAGGCCGAAATTGTATTGAAATATTCCCCGGCCCAAAAATATGACGGGAACAAAGCCCACCCATTTTTCCGCCAAGGTCTGGAATGCCCATAACCATCCGCCTTTTTCGGACTTGACTTGATCATAAACAAAAGCTTCTCCAAAGGAAAAAGTGGGTACCAAATCCACGCCATAGCGCAATGCCAATTTGATGAATCCTTTTCGCCTGTTGAGGACCAGGCGGATTTTATCAGGGTCGGAATTGATAGCTTCTAAAGCTCCCCCAGGAACCAGAACTGCGGCGGTGCCCTTGGGTTCTTCTAGTAGAGCTTCCATACCTTCTTTGGTAGCGGCACAAGCACCAGTGGACAAGAAAAGATCTCGGTATCCGGGGATCATAAATTGACCTTTCAGGGTGAGCAATCTGGCAGTCAATCCTGGAAATATTTTGCTGAAACCCGCAGCTTCAGTTCCGAAACAGCAAAAGGCACCGGAACATAAGATGCCGTGAGGATGACTTCCGAATAAGTAGGTTTTGTCTGGACTCAAATCCACAGTTTTGACCAGGTTGATGGGAAAGAATTTTTTATAGTATTTCCAGACAGTCCAGTCTCTGACAGATCTGTAAGAACAAGGATATGGTTAGCGGTCAGCACACAAAAGCGAGCGTTTAAAGAGAGCGTTTATTCGAGAAATGCTTACGTATTCTTCCGACCGCCAGTAAAAGGAGTGTTCCAATCATAAACGAGCCAAGTGACATACAAAATAGGGATCCATTTCCATTGAGTGAACATCAACATTGTCATTATGGTCATGGTCAGCGTTCCCAAGAACAAGAATGTGGCGATCCAGAATAAAACTGCCAACGTTTGAATCCTTCGCTCCAATGGAATTACCACCGGTGCAAATTCCATGCCAAGAATTTTAAAAGAGCTTCTCTTAGGCTTGTCTTGAACTGACATCTTGTCATTGACTGCGTAAACTTTTTTTAAAACAAATGTCAAGATTGATAAGTTAGCTCTGCTCTGTTGTCAGTACACGCAAATATGTTCTAAACAAATCTTCTAGTGTTGCTAGGTGCAAACGGTGCAAGATTATCTTGACCTTTGACTTCTTCTTTCACCACACCGGCACCAGAGTCCAGAGAATAATCCGACTGTTCGAACTTCGGCTTCTCGTTCGCTGCTGCTGCACCAGACAAGACTTGAGCTGAGAACATGATATTTACAATTAGGCTGAGAGGACTCTGGGGGCTGAGTAATTCAAGCTGCCAGTGCCAACTGCCAAAGCAGGATAAAGTGCTTCCAGAATCCGGATTGCAATTTTCCTTAGCCAACTTGGCAAACGATTCAAATTGAATTGTTGTAAAATATTTATTCAATAACTTAGGACTAATTCAATGCAGATTGCAGAATTTAGGCGTTGTAGGTGGGTTTGGTGGGCTTGTAGGCGGGAGCGGCCTTGTATTCCTTAGCGTATCCGGAGTATTGAACATCAGCAACATATCCATTGTATCCATTAACGGTGTAGGTCACAGTTTGGATACGGCCATCAGGGAGGAGGACGTGGTAAGAACCGCTGGTGGCCTTGTCATTCCTGTCTTCGCTAGCGCCAAAGTTGACTCCAGAGTAATCATCAACGACCTCACACAGTGCAGTCCGACCTAGAAATCGGCTATGTCGCAAAAATTGGTCAAATTGGGCCAAAACATACCTTTCGGTATATGATTAGGTTCCCAAAAAACCATTTTTGATTTTTAGCCATATTCGCCCAGAAATCGCCATTTCCGCAAAATCGATCTGACAGGCCTAATTCAAAAATGGCCTAATTTTTGCACTTTTATTACTAAAAATCTCGGACCGGAAGTAGAAAATCGGTAATTTGAGTACCTATTGCTACGAGTACCGAAGGTTGCAGGGTGCCAAAAGTTGCGTCTGGTCAAGGCGAAGATTTTGACACCCTTCAACCTTTGGTACTCGTAGCAATAAGTATCGAAATTACCAAAACCGTAAAATCACATAAAATCCAAAAATCTCAAAAAATGGCTCAAAACTTTGACATCGAATTAAAATGGACTGGGTTAACCGAATGAAGCTTATGATACCAATTTTTCACACAGAATTTGATGCTCTACAAGTTATATTTAAAATGTTTGGCAAAATTCCGCCACGTGGCGATTTTGGCTATTTTTGTTGGCTACTTTTGCTGGCGGGATTTGAATGAAGCTTGTAATACCAATTTTCAACGCAGAATTTGATCCTCTACAAGTTTCATTTATTAAGTTTGGCTAAATTCCGCCAACTGGCGATTTTGGCGACTTTTGTTGGCTATTTTGGCGCTTTGCAAAAAGCTGCGTGTTTTATTTGAAATACGTGTATGTAAGAAATCTACACATCCTCATTGGCTTTTTTGCTGAGAAATTGCCATTTGTACATTCTAATTTGAAGATTTTGGCGCGAAAATTCAAAGTCGACACAATCTGACATGATAAGAATATGTCCTTGAAGAATGAACAGAAGACGCTGCTTTTTTCTCTCTCTGCTCTCTTAGCTCTCTCCCTCTCCCTCCAAGAACGGCGAGCTTTTTACATGTGTTAGGAGGCTGCTGGCGGCCGATGAAGCAGCTGAGCAGCTCTACTGCAGCATTCTGGCCAACTCTATGAATCGTCAAGGCTCAACAAGTTGCCGTTTGATTTTGAAAGCCATTAATTCAATCTAAACCCAAAAGGTAAGCCCATTTTATCATTATGTTAAAACTATAGAGTATGCAAAGAAGTAATGTAGAAGTAGCGAAAGCGCAAGGCTTCCTAGTTCCACTCACGCATTTCAATTCAGTAAGTAATGAAATGAAGAGTTTAGCGAGATGCTCTAAGATTAATAGGTATTTAAAAAATGATTTTATACGTTGAGAATCTGTAATGTCAAAAACTATGGGTCAAAATTGACAATTTTTTAAGTCTTTGTGTACTCATGAAATCACATGATTTTTATGACTCATTTTTTTCAAAGAATTGAATGCATTCATCGTCATCGACTTGTTTTCCGACTTTTTAAAAGTCACGCAACTTCCAAACTAACAAATTGATTCATCTTTCAGATTGAAAATGGCTTCAAATCAAGAGGAGCCTATGGATTCCCAAGACTTTTTTGAAAGTTCCCAGCCTCTTCCCAAACCTAAATTCTTGATAACTTATGGAGAAGTATGGGATTTGAAAGTGAGAACCTTTGGGAAGTCAAACAAAGGACTTTATGGAGAGAAATTTTTAAAAAGCCTCTTGACTGAAACCAATTTGGCAACAATTGATTTATCAAACCCAAAAGAATTGGAGGGTGACATTGAAGATGCATTCAAACTTGCAACAAAAACTCTTAAAAGAAGACTGCAGACTTTCATTGGCAAGTTCAATGCTGCTGGAAGAACATGGGGTAAGGAGTTGGGTGAACATGACATATTCTTTAGACTCAATGACTATCATGCTTTGATGTCCCAAGAAGGAAAACACCGATTTTTGACTGAAGATGATGATCTCTTGTCTTTAACTCCAACACCACCTAGCAGCCAGCATTCTGTTGCATCTGCAATATCATCTGCAAGAAGTCTTCTGGAAGCTCTACACCCTTCACAGCAATTTAGACCAAAACATACCAAGCCTTTTCATGAGTACTCTAACAAAACTAAAAAGGCCAAAATCAAAGACTTTATTGATCTTGGGCAACAACTTGCTAAAGATCTCAGATCTGATTTTATCAAGCTGGTATGTTTTGCTGCATTTAATGAGCTTTATGTTAAAGATAGAAAATTGGCTAGACATTTTGAAACATTGGCATCTGGCCTGTCCAATCCTGAAATTGGCATGGAAACAGCTACACACATCAAGTACTTTTGCAAATTGTCTGATACAACATACACCAATCTCAGATATTTGCTTGAAAACCATGTCAACTTGCCTACTGTAAAAAGGGTTCAAAAGCATGCCACTTCCATCCTACCAGAGGGACTCAATTGGAATGAAGACATCCCAAATGCAGTATCAGCTCCAGTGGAGAATGTCATCAGAAAGACACTTGAAAGGCTACCTCCAACAATTTCACAAAAAATGAAGTTTATGATGGATCCTTCTGGGAGAAGATATGAAAAATTCATTGTCAGAGTTAATAGTGGTTGGGATGGTTCTGGAGACCAAAGTATTTACAACAATGCTTCTTCTTTGGCTATCAAAAATAACCACCTTCTTTATGCTTCTGTGTCTGTACTGGATATTAGAAGACCAAATGGTGAAGTGGTCTTCAAAGTCAAGCATCCTTGTTCTCCAAGAAATGTAAGACCTGTCATTTTGGCTAATGCTGGAGAAACTAAAGAGTTTATCAAGATTGTTTGTGACCACTTTCAAAAGGCCTATGATAGATTTGACCAGGGCCCACTGTCTGTTGAAATTGCACCTGGAGCATTTAGAGAATTTACAATTGAACTTAAGCAGACTCAGCTTGATGGTAAGGCCAAGGCTCAAGCTACTGGCCTAGGTGGAGCTTATTGTCTCTCATGTACCACTAGCATGGATGATGCTCACAACCCTGACAAGATTAGGGAAGGATTCCTAATGGACAGAACCATGGAGAGTCTTAAAGAAAACTTTATGCTGCTTGCACAACCAGACCCAGAAACTGGTGAGTTGATTGTCAAGAAAGAAAAGGATGATTACTCTACCAGACAAGGTCAAACTTCAATGCCTGTTGCACCAAACCAATCAAACCTTCAAGCAGAAATTGCTGTCTTGCATGCTTGGCTCAGGTCTCAGGGACTTTTCTTGAACCTCATTTATAGAACCAATTCTGGTGTGAAACAGTGGAGAAAGACAATTACAAAACCTATGGATGATGCTATGAAAAAGGCCAAGAAAGTATTCCAGGAAGCTGCTGAGAGAACCATGGATTTGCAAATTGATCAACCAGGAACAAGAGGTGGAAATACAAACACTGGCACAGTTGCAAAGGAATTCTTCAGTGCCAAAAATAGAAACAAAGTGGTGGACCTGTTCCATGGTAGTGCTGAAGAAACAGAAGGTTTCAGGCAACTTCTCCAGAATTTCAATGTTATTTTAAGATTGTTGAGTTCTTCAGCAAAGGTTAACACACAAGCATTGGATTTACTTTGCAAAGAGACCCAGATTCTCTTTGTTCAAACCTTTCCTTGGTGGAGGATGTCTCAAGCAGTCCATGGTTTCTTGTCTCACTGTGCTGAAAGAATTGAACAAAATGATGGAATTTCTCTTGGTGAGCTTTCTGAGCAGGGTTTGGAAAGCTCCAATAAAGAACTCAGAGAAGGCAGAGAAAAATTTGCCAGAAAGATGGATTTGGAGAAAAATCTCAAAGATGTCTTCAAAAGGCAAAGTGTTGACAGTGATCCAATTCTTTGGGATCTTAAAAAGGAGTCAGTTTGTAGGCATTGCTATGATTCTGGTCACACCATCAGAAAATGCCCTGTTCTCAAAGAAGAGAATGCAAAGGAGGAGGATGAAGAAATTGATGAAGATCTGGAGTTGCTTAACAGTTTGATGATGGACTAGTCATTGATTTACTTTTTGCTTGTAAATATAAGTCACTCATTTTAAGAGATACAAAATAATGTCATTAATATTTTTTGTTGCGCATTGAAACATATTAGGTCCTTATTACATAAAATTTTTCGATTAGAGCACTTTTATTACCAAAACTTTTTTGTTTGGTGGAAAATCGAAAAACACTAAATGTGTTACTTAACCTAAAATCGAAAATTAAGGGGACCTTGTGAAATAATTTTTTTTGATCCGAGGCTTCGTTTGCTGGCAAATGGCGATTTCTGGATAATTTTGGCGCGAAAATTCAAAGTTGGAAGCAATGCAATGACCGATTTTCAAAAAATCGGTGCCAAATGATCGCTAATGACCTTCCCGACAACTTTTGTTATGAAAAAAATCGAAATTTTCTTTGCAAATCTCGATTTCCAGGTCAACCCCCATTTTGCCGCACTGTGAGACGTAAAAAGAGAAAACGAATTATTCCATGGGAAGCTGTAAAAACCTAAAAGGGATTGAAAAACGCAGGGATTAGCGTTTGCAGGGATAAGAACGCAGGGAATGGAAATGCAGAGATTAAAACCCAGGGATTTGAAATCCAGGAGTAAAAACCCAGTCCGACAAAAATAACAGTATTTAGCATGATGATACCGTTTTTGTTCGAGACGTTATTGGAACATGCCGGAACTATACCGGAATTTATTTTCTTTTTGAATTTTTACGCCAAAAATCAAGTGCAATCACAGACATTTTTGGCGCGAAAATAAAAACAAAACAATTAATTTGGATGATTTTTAAACACTTGGATAATTATTTTCCCTTAGCAAAAAACTGCAACACGCCGAAAGTCAGTAAAGGGTACACTTAGAAACAAAGTCAAAGAATACCTTGGGTTGGCGTCAAAGCCGAGGCGGGGAAGGCGCAAACCATTAGTCGGGGTAGGAACGCAGCTCGTAAAACGACGATGATGCCCAACTCTAGTCCAAAATGCAGTAAAAATGATAAAAGAAGAAAAAACAACCTAAGTGAAACTTGTATCATTTGTGCAGACAAAGCTTCAACTCATATGCATTATGGTGTTTCAAAGGTCTGTTTTTCTTGTCGTGCCTTTTTCCGAAGAATTGTGCGAAGAAAAAGTATACCCAAAAAGGATTTTTGCAATCGAACGACAGGACATGTGGGTCAATGTGAAGTCAACACAAAAACTCGTCATTTATGCAGGTAATTTGAAAGACTTATGGTGACTATCAAAATTTGGGTAATTTCCCGCACTTTTTTGGTTTCTGTTTAATGTTTATCTGTCAATTTGTAATTTCCCGTACTTTTTGACTGATAAACAAAAGACAAAAAAGTGCGGGAAATTCAAATTAC
>LT727991.1:65821-225372 GCA_900157175.1 Oithona nana
TGTTTGGTTGCAACTAACTTTTAGTAACTGAATTGGTACAAAATTCCATTTTTTAAGCGCGAGCATCGATCCATTTGACAAATTTTTGTCAATTTAAAGTCTACGTTTGACCTATTTTGTCCGAATCGTCCGAATCGTCCATTACTCCATTCTTGTCCGAATGTTCAAATTATGTCCGAATTGTCCAATTTTGTCCGGATTGTCCAGCTTTGTCCGAAATTTCCAATTTTGTCCGATTTTGTCCGAACTGCTCGCGCGAATAGATTGAAGATTTCAATCTTGTTTGCCGAAAGATTTTTTTATTTTCGCCATAATCTCAAAACTTTATCTTTCCCACCAGAAACAACTTTTTGACCATCAGGTGACCAATCAACAGTGTAAACTTCATCTCCATGTCCAGGTAGATCAGTATGTAGCTTTTTAGTCCTGCTTGACCACAATTTCAAGGTGGAATCTGCGGATCCGGAGACTAAAAGTCTGCTATCAGCCGACCAAGCCAATTGGTACACTTCTTGGACATGTCCTAAGAGTCTGGCCATGAACTGACCAGTCTTGCCGTTCCATAACCGAATAGACTTGTCAAAGCTTGCCGAAGCAATCATTCTGGCATCTGGAGAAAACTTGACATCGTTGACCAACTGTTGATGACCTGTCATAGTAGCAATAGGTTTCTTTTCTTTGCTTGGACTCCACAGCATCAACTTGAAATCATCCGATCCGGACACCATAAATTCTTCCTCAACATTACTCAGGACTTTATTGTACCTTTTCAAAGCTTCAGCTTTTTGCTCGTCTTGATTCAGCTTGGATTCTTCTTGGACAATTTGAGCTTTAGATGGTTCAAAGGCAGCTGTGCGCATAACGTAATCTGTGTTCAAAGCTAAAACGTTGACCCAATGACCATGTCCTTGAAGAGTCCGACAAAGAGCTCCATCGGAACTTCTCCAAACTTTGATGGTACGATCTTGCGATGCGGAGTAGATCAGACCGGTACCTCCCCATTTCAAGCACTTGACACTCATAGTATGTGAGGTTAAAGAAACTAAACATTTGCCAAGGATGGTATCCCAAATGATGACACTTCCATCATTGCTGGAGCTGGCCAATTTTCTGCATGAACCATCCAAATGTAATGGTTCCCAAGCCAAGGCAGTGATGAATTTTGTGTGTCTTGCCATTGTCGTACCCACTTGTTTGCCAGTCTTTGGATCCCAAATAATGATTTTTCCGGATTTGTCACCCGAAGCTACTCTAGTCTCATTCGGAGACCAAGCAAGGGCTAACACCCATCCAGGATGTCCTTTGCATTCAAAATGTGGCGTTTCTGTAGTCAAATCCCAAAATCTGACAGTTGAATCTCCAGAACCTGACACTAAGTATCTTCCGGATGAGGAAAATGAAGCGACCAAGACTTCCTTGGTGTGACCTGGCATAGAACTTGAACATCTTGAGACAGGTCTTACTCTGAAATGTGAAATTTGTTTTTGGAAGCAGTTTTAATTTGTCTATTGAAAAAAACTTACTTGAAGACTGCTTGAGGTTGGAATACGATAGGAACTGTTTTTTCGGTGTTCACAATCTGATATTTCACACATTCTGCAATAGTACTCTGGATTTCATGTCCATTGATAAAGAAGAGGTAGGGCACGTCTAAATCTTCGTCCTCATCTTCTCCCTTTTTAACTTCAAGTTTTTGAAAGGCTTTTAACAAAAGCATCAACTTTTCTTTAGAAACCGACTTTGGTACAGAAAAGGCAGAAAAGTTAGAATCTCCAGATTCAGATTTAAATTGAACTTCAATTTGTTCTTCCTCTTCTTCTCCTTCAGACTCGTCCATATGTTCAATATTCTCTTGATTTTCCATGATTTTCGCAACTTTTTCTACTTTTCACGTGTTAAAAAGATTTGTTATTGTTTTTCAAAACTCCTGGAATATGATTGGCAGAGAGCACAACTGAGATGCGCCTTAACCAATCAGGACTCCGGATTTAAAGCTGAGTCCGGGAAGTCCCAACAAAAGCTACGAAAGGACGAAAAAAGGACTTTCATCATTCCATTCGGAAATTGTCAATGAAAAAGACCAGGATTTGCTCCATTGCCAAGAGTATTTACAGTCAAGAATACACAGTCAAGAAGTTCAACATGCCGCGTAACGTTGAAATTAAAGCCAAAGTTGATGACTTGGAAGCCGTCAAAGCTCGTGCCTTGGAACTCTGTGGCGATGGATTGAAAGAAAAAATCGTCATGAGCGACACCTTTTTCAAGACTCCCAACGGTCGTTTGAAGCTTCGAACTTCTGATCAATTAAAGGACGGAGCACCCGCTGAGCTGATTTTCTATGATCGAAGTGACGAAGAAGGTCCCAAACTTTCTGACTATGCATTGGCCTCATCTCATGTCCCCCAAGATCTGTCCAAGGTCCTGGATATGGCCCTTGGCATCCGCGGATATTTGGCAAAGACAAGATGGTTATACATAGTCGGTCAAACCAGAGTTCATTGCGACAGAGTTGACAATCTTGGTGACTTTATGGAACTTGAAGTCATGTTGACTGATGATCAAACAGTCGAAGATGGTCAAGCTATCGCCGATGATTTGATGAGCAAGCTTGGTGTGAAGAAAAGCAACTTGCTCAAGGGAGCATACATGGACTTGCTTGAAAATAACAAGGACAAGCCCAAGAGCCAAAATGGCCAAAATAACCAATTGCATAACAAATTCTTTTGAAGTGGATCCTGGAAAAATTGAACTTTTTATTTTTGAAAATACTGAAAAAAAAAATCATTTGAAACAGAAAATCACAACTGAATAAAAATTACACTTTTTCAAGTTTAGTTGTCTTTGATGCTATTTTGGGTTGTCTTTCCAAATGCGGTAGTTCAAGGCAGTGGCCAAACTGACCCAAGCCAAGTAGGGGACAAAAGCATAACCAGCCCATGGTTTGATCTTGAAAAATTCATATCCAGTAGCTGCAACCAGACCCCATAAGACAGAAATTGTGGCAACGCCACCGCCCGGATTCTTGGCACCGAAAAAGATTGGTGTCCAAGCCCAATTGACAGCCAATTGAGCACCATATAAAATCAGCGCGTTTCGAGAACCTCCATTAAAACCACCTGCGTTCCAAATGACATACGAGGCATAACCCATTGTACCATAAAGGTAGGACCAAGCCACTGGAACTGAAAGCAAAACTTTGACATTTCTGGCTATAAAAACTTTATTTTACAATCTTACAGGCCCATTTTGGAGGTCTCCAGGAAGGCTTTTTCAAGGTCTGAAAGATTTAAATTATGAGTTACCACTCCTTAATTTTTGACTTTTCAAACCTTCTTACGTCATACCAATCTTGGTTCTTTTTGGTGATGGCTCGTCCAAAGGCTGCGCCGATGAAGGGAAAAAGGGTAAAGCCAAGTCGTGGTAGCCAATCTGCCATTTGGATGCAATGTCAAATAAAATGACTGACTAATTTCATCAGGTGTAAAAGTGACGTTATCGTAATTCGGTTTTCGTGTTTACATTCTTACGTCACATACTCAGTTAGCAACAGCAGAATTAAGCTGAGTCGCCACTCGCCTGGAAGTTGGAACTCAACAACAGAGCAAAACTCAAAGTAAGAATTCGTGAAAACGTAGTCGACAGTTGTCAAAAAGTACAAAGTTCAAAGCCGGCAATAGCATCATCATAGTTAACTCGTCCTGTAGCATAAACAATTTTAGAGTTTTCCTGCACCAGTGGCACCGGTGGCGAAGTGGCACCAGTCCACCTCTAGGATTCCATGTAAGTTGACGTATTGTCAATTTTTACATGATCTTCTCTTCTTTTCAAAAACTACTCAAAGTGCTTAAAATCTACCCAAAGGTATTCATCTAGAATGTAAAGTTGTACCCAACTTCTTGCGTAACCGTGAGTTAGATAGACTTTTGACCTTCACTTTTATCTTATCTTTCTTTTCGAGACTTTTTGTTAACTGGATTTTTTCCAAGAGGTGAGTCTGAGTTTGAGATCACGTTTATAATCAATGACATTTCCAGTGTCGAGATATCTCGCTTTAAAAATCTATCAAAGTTACACCAAACAAAGTTCCAATAAACAAAGAAGTCATTACGTCGAACCTTCATCCTTCATCACCTCAATTTTTTCATCTTCTTTTAAGAAGTGGCAAGACACGGCACTCAGGATGGTGAGCGGATCCGGACCTACTTTTGACATCGTCATTTTTGGCGCTTCTGGATACACTGGTCAATACGTCATCGAATACCTTGTCCGCAACGTCGAAGACGACTTCAAAAAGCAACAAGGATCAGACCAAGAACTTAGAAAATTAAAATGGGCCGTGGCTGGACGGAACAAAGACAAATTGGCCAAGGTTTTGATGTCTGCCAGCTTGAACGTTCCAGGATTTGATCATTCAATCATCGAACTGATTGTTTGCGATGTCAAAGATGAGACTTCGTTGAAGAAAATGGTGACTCAAACCAAAGTGTTGCTCAATTGCGTTGGTCCTTATAGGTTCTCAGGTGAACCTGTGGTCAAAGCTTGTGCCCAATATGGAACTCATTACGTTGACATCTCAGGCGAACCACAATTTTTGGAAACAATGCAACTGAAATACAATGACCAAGCGGCTCAAAATGGTACTTACATCGTTGGTTCATGTGGATTCGACTCAATTCCTTCCGACATGGGTCAAGTTGTCGTCCACCGATCCATGGATGGACCGGTCAACACCATCGAAACGTACTTGAAAGTTGATACTCCCAGTGACGAACCTGGTCCTACCATTAATTTTGCTACTTATCAAAGTGCCATTTACGGATATGCTATGGCCGACGAATTAAAACCGATCCGAAAAGCCTTGTTTCCGCAAAGGCTACCGAATCTCAAGCCCAAATTGCCTAAACGCCCTGCCGTCCACAGTAATCCCTTGGTCAAAAGCTGGTGTTTGCCTTTCCCCGGTAGTGATCGATCCGTGATGATGAGGACCCAACGTGGAAGATATCATGAAGAGAATAAACGTCCGGTTCAAATTGGATCTTATGTTCAATTTTCAAGCCTTTTCGTGACAATTATGGTAATCTTGGTTGGAATTGTCTTTGGAGTCATGGCTAAATTTGCGTTAGGACGCAAATTATTGGAAATGTTTCCTGGATTCTTTACATTGGGAGCGGTGTCTAAACAGGTTTGTACTCTTCCTTTTATTATCAATATTTTAAAGTTTATTTTCTCATTGATTCTTGATAGGGTCCTTCGCGTAGAATGGCTGAAAATACGAATTTTGAGTTGAAATTGTATGGTCGCGGATGGCAAGGCCAAGATGAAGGCTCATTAACTGATTTAGGCCCTGAAACGACAGAAGTGTGTGTGACGGTTAAAGGTCGCAACGTTGGATATGGATCCACCTGCGAATGTCTGGTGCAATCCGCATTAGTCATTTTACAAGAAAGTGACAAAATGCCGGGTCAAGGTGGAGTTTTCCCTCCAGGATATGCATTTAAAAACACTACACTCGTTGAACGTCTTCACGAACGTGGTGTTACTTTTGATGTTCAAGTCAAACATCTTGAAAAATAAAGGCCACAAACTTTTTTTTTACTTTTTATCAAAGGCTACGATGAAATGTTCTTTTGCCACGGACAAGTTCACAATTTGTTGAGAAATATGCAAAGGATCAAAGGTCAACTGTTCAGCCTTGATGTGGTCGTCTTCTTGGACAATATCCTTGATATCCCACTTATAAATGCGGCCTTTGCTTGACACACAAAGGCCAACATCATTTGTCTTTGTGACGATAGTGGACACGCTTTGAATATTATCATCCGGGGGAAAAATAAGGTCGAGTTTGACCTCCTTGAGAATCCCATTGGGTAGCAAGGTCAAAATAAGGCCGTTAGTTTGTAAAAGCACTGTATGGTTTTGCCCAAAGGCCACTTGTGCTACAGGTGCAGGAACTTTAGAAAGCATAAAATGGGAACTACTTTCTGCTCTCAACATAAGTCGTTTCCCATGGTTTTTACCACTTGCCAACATTAGGCCTTTGGAAGTGATAAAGGCCGTACATTGAGGTCCAGCAGATATGAAGGTCACGTCGTAATGGGCCTTCAAAGGCACTTTTTGCGGCGAGCTCACCACCACATCATCCTTCACATCAGATCCTGCAACGAAGAAGACGCATATAACGTCGTAAATGACGAACGAAAGAAGGTCAAAATGATAATCAAGAAGGATGGAGCCTTCATTTTTGATTACGTTACCTAACCCCAGGCATCCTCCAAGGTTACGTCCCCAAGAGTAAAGATCTCCAGTAGATGTAAGAGCCAAAATGTGTTTTTCATTTAAAGCCACTTTGATGATTTCTTCCCCTAATAAAAGCTCAACAATTTTGGGTTTTTTGATTGATTCTAGCGTGCCGTGGCCTAAACATCCGTCTGAGCCTTTGCCTAAAATGGGACATTTTTGAGTAATTTTTATCCACTGTGCTGAGGAATTATCCCCTTTTTTTACTACATAATTGTTATCTAGCAGAGTATGCCATACCTTGCGTCATCAGAATGCCTCTATCGGTGAGCATGGCAATCAAATTAGGAGCTGCAGTGGTCACGTATTTGATGACAATTCCTACGAAAGCCTCTAAAGGACGAACAATGCCATCGTTCAGTGCAGATGTAGCTGTGCTCTTACTAGGCAACATCAGTACCTTGCCAGCCTCATTGAGGCCTAATGTGACATCAGATGAAGTGCAGACAAGTGCCATTTTTTCCGAGGATTGATGAACAAGCTAAAATAATCATAATTTTTTTTTTCCATATCAGCGCTAATATTTTTTTTTTTTCCTTACCTCAGAACAGAATTTATGATTTTCATCCCATTCACCTCTGATGACATTGGTTATCGTATGGCTGAAAGGCGAGGCTGATCTTTTACGAGGAGGTCGAGAAGACTGCAAAAATGATTGGCCTAGTAATGGCGTCACCGATGGTCGTCTTCTTGAAGTACTGCTACACGGTAATGCGCCTAAAGTGGTAGTCAGTCGATACAGACGAGGAGCTAGCCATGGATGAGCCATGACTTGGCTAAGAGTTGGCCTCTTGTATGGATCAACTTCCAACATCACCGCAACTAAATCTGAAATACGTCAAAGATTAGTTAAGAGCATGCATTTCAGGAGAAAAAAAATCTCAAATTGTTGTATCGAGTTCTGACTTTGAGATTTTTTTCTCCTGAAATCCATGCTCTAGTAGTTTGAATTTTTTGCGCCAAAAATGCACCTGTAGATTCTAATTTTGCTTTTTGACGACGCGAGGCACGACGTTTTTTTATGCGCAAATTGTAAACACCTTGAAAATGCATTTGAGTAGGGATCACTATTCCTACGGTTTTTGCTATTTGCATTTTTATACAAAGTTGAAAATTGAAAGAAGAAGAAAAAACTGCATTTGTAGAAGTGCATAAGAAATTCACCCTTGAGAAGAGAGCTGAAGTGCGAAGGTAGAGGTTGAATCCTTCCACGCATAATCTTGAGTACCAAAGCAGGCAATGAAGGGGCTTGAAAGGCTCTTTGTAAAGCACACATCTCGTATAAAATACAACCTAAGCTCCAAACATCACTCTTTTGATCGTAAGGACGTCCCTCGCACAGTTCAGGAGAAATGTAGCTTGGAGTTCCCACGACGGTAGAAGCTTTACTTTTGGAAGTCAGGATTTTGCTTATACCAAAATCACCAATCTGAAGTGTAGTGACGTGAGGAAGAAGATTAATCAACTTTTTTTCTGCTTGCTTGTCATCTTTCTAATTTTGGAACGGTTTAGAGGGTAGCAAAGAATTTTTATTTTTTTCTGAACTCACTTTTGCAAAATTCTTATTTTTGGTCAGAAAAATGTTTTGCGCCTTGAGGTCCCGATGCAGAATATTTTGCGAGTGTATGTAATGCATAGGAAGAATAATTTGAGCAAAAAGGAAAGCAATTTCCTCTTCTTCCTGTAGATAGCCTTCGTCTTTGGCCTTAGCTTCTTCAATAAGATCGTGGAGTGTGCCTCCTGCAGCATATTCCATTACAATCATCATAGCGCTCTCATGTAGAAAACTGTCGTAATATTGAATGATGTGAGGATGTCGGAGCATCGCCAAGACTCTGACTTCATTTAATGTAGCCTGAAGAACAAGATCGAAAATGAATTTTAATGCTGACCGCGAGCTTAGAAAGAAATGCGCACTTAGCAAGCAATGTGCAATTAGCATAAAGAACAACAAGTTATCGACTTCTAGGACCGCGGAGCGCTACAGCTGCTCGCGGTCAAAAATGACTCGAAATGTATTCAAAGACTGCTTTTTACCGTACCTGTCTATCAAGAGTTGACATTTGTTCAATAGGAATTTGTTTGATAATGACATCTTTGTTCATAGTCCTTTCATTTTGACTTTTACATAAGAAAGCTGTGCCGAATGCACCTCGGCCTACAATGCGTTGAATCAGATAATTCTCCATGGGCAGCAGTCGTCAATGGTGGCAGCAACGATCGGGAAATCTTGGACTTTACTTTACAGGAGAAGGGCTTAAGGGATGTAAGCTGGGCTCAGTCTCTAGGATGTACTCCACCAATCTCTTCATGGCGTGAGCCATACTTGACTCGTCGCGAGACGAAGTTTCAAACCTGAAGGAAATCAAAGGAACCAATAAGTAACTACTATGTACTACCAGATATCCTAATCTCTTCTTTTAGTAATATCTCACGCATTTTTGTCCAACATGAGCTGGAATATGCTGATCGGGAACTTCTAGTCAGCACCTTGTAACGAACGATCACGCAGACGCAAATCAAGATTAAGCACTTTTTGCCTACTTCCACAATGTTTGAATGTCACCAATAATGTCTCATGATTTTTTTAAGTATCTTCCATTTGAAAGTAAACGTAGCTCGCTTTGCTCGCAAAGTTGGAAAATGAGACATTATAAAGTGATTTTTAGACAACGTGCTCTATAGGCATTCTTACCATGCTAGCAGTCCATTTTCTTGGACATAAGATGAATATTTGTGGCGAGGAACTTTGAGGTTTGCCAGATCACACTTGTTAGCTAACAATATGACAGGCATGGCCCGATTGGCCCCTTGAGGATCTTCTGCTGGGTCTTTGCAATGCCGGCTCACTTGTGCAGCTTCTGCCGCGGCTAATTCTCTTTTCTCGTCAAAAAGCTTTTCAGTCACATCTGAAAGCCAGCTCAATGCACCTTCAAAGGTTTCAGGTCTCGAAAGGTCAAAGACGATAGCTACTCCATGTGCATACTGAAAAAAGAGAGAGGAATGCTTTCTAATTTCTTCATTCATTAGTAAAATAGCCCAAGTTTCTTACTTTGCAACTTTTACTCTATGGTGCATGAACAAAGTTTGTATGTCTCTCTCTCTGTAAGCTGCTAATGCATTAGGATTCAAAATGAGTAAAGTTTCTCTAGAGTTCCTTAGAGGAGATATGAAACATCAAAACAAAAAAGAATTACCTTATAGTAGACTCTTGTCATACCACCAAATCTTTCATGACCAGGAATATCCCAGAGTTGCAAGTTGACTTTGACTCCATTGATATTCACACTTTTGACACTATGACTCACGTCAACGGAAACTTTGTATTCTGGCCCCGCATCGGAATGACAATACTTTCTAACTAAAGAACTTTTGCCAACTCCTAAATCTCCTAGAACCAAAAGCTTTAAAAAGATTTCTGTCGGCAAATTGTTCAAGTCAACTGGTTGTTCACATTCTTCATTGTCAGAAGACATGTTTTGAATACTGTCTACTACTTCTATGGCAACGTGGGCTTTCTAATGGACCAAGCAGGTACTACGGAAAGCCAAAAGAACAAGAATCACAATGTAAAAAAAAAATCGCTGAAAATTGCAACGCATTTGATGATAAGTTTATTTGATAAAATTATTATACACTGAGACTTGTAAAATGTAAAATGATGATTTTTAGGTTTTTTTAGTAAAATGGAGGACAGGATTTTGGCTTTTCTGTTTTACGCATCAATTGACTGGTAATGACAATGATAATGACTTGAATAACGCAGACAATAGCCACCACTGAAGCAATTAGTCCAGAATTGTAATGAATGAATTGGACAAAGGCTTCCAAACAGCCTTTTTCGTAGGGTCCAAAAGTCTTGTTATCAATCCTACAGAGACTTTGTAATTGAACGGCAGCACAACAAGACTCGGGGAGGAAAGGACTTTTGAATGCTGTTTGGTCATTATGCCAATCTGAAGGACCAGATACACCACAGCAGGTTAATTCAGTTTGGATAAGGTCCCAAGCTGGAAAAAAAGCCCAACAAAAAATGTAATTACATTAATTCAATCACACTGTTCTGGTTTCTACAGAACTCTTTTTGAAACAAATAAATCTTCTGATGAAAGTGAGAGTGAAACATTGCGATCGTTTCAAAGAAAAAAATGCTCTACTTTTTACACTCACTACACACTCAGAAAGGGGAGAAGCAAGTAGATCTTTTTTACCTTTGGTGACTCCGTTGTAACCAGACTGGTTGAAATGCTCCAGAGAAGTTGTCATTGTGGCTGCGATGGCTGAATTTCCTAGCTTGCTTTTGTCAGCTAGTGCAAACAGACTCACAGCCAATACCACTTCGAAAACGACAATTAATCCCAACGTGATGCAGAAGGATAAAAGAATGCAGTAATTCTCCTTGAGTGTGCCAACGATACCTGCAATTACAATTTATTGCCCTTTATTAGCATTATGTCATACTATACTCCAATTCATGAACGCAAAGCAAATAAGGAAGTCAAAAATTATACTTCTTCGTCTCCTTCAGGGTTTGAAATCTAATTGCCACCTGTTTCTAGTAATTTTTGCATTAGGGGGGAAAACGTAGAGGTCAAATACCAAGTAAACACAATTAATTAGCCAACGGGCAAAAAATGTTCTATATCGTGTCCAAAACAATGAGATTGCATCTGCAAAAAAAATTCGTCAAATCAAAATGAACAAATGTTATGGCATTTCACGAAAAATTCTCACATTTATAGGCAACGACAAAAGGAAAAGACTCATTTGAGATATATTACTGCTACCATATCCCATTAATTGGTATCAACATGTAGCATTGCCAGGAATCATAGCGCTTGATGACATTGAGTGAGAACAGAGAAGAATACCGTGGGAAATATCATAGATGTAAATTGTAGACAAATTATTTTTCTTACCGAGAATAGCTATGGCGGTAAGAATGATACCTATAACCATGCTTAAAACAGATCCGTTATAGATCCCATAACTGGCATGCCAAGCTTCATGATAAGCCAGATGGTTCAAGTTGGTCACTAAACCACAAATAAAAATAATCACGCTGAGGACAAGAGTCAAGCCGTGCACTGAGAGTAAAATTTTCTTGAATACTTTGGATGTTTTTTGGCCAAGATCCACTTTGTCTTTATTAGCTTCGTCCTTTTCCACCATTTTGTGTCGAAATTCTCAAAGAATTATTCAACTTGTGCAAGACAAGTCTTGTTTTTATGCTGTTGACAGTTGCAAAGCGGCTGACTGAGTGGCTGTTTTCATCAGGTGAATTCGGCAGTTTTTGCTGAGACGAGGAAGCTCACGCGCGTGCGCAACAAAATCTTAGTCCACCACATGGGAAATATTTCTGCGTTGTGAAACGTTCTGAAAATCGTTTTTACACTATGCAGGACTGTAAACACAAGAAAATGATGATGAATCAAGTTTACGAAATAATTTCAATTCAATTTTCATTGACAGTGGAATTTTAGACGATGAAATGACGGATCGATCGGAGATGTGTTTTTGCGTCAAAACTGAGTTTGTTTGTTTGTAAACAAATAACCAAATTCGCAAAAAAGACGCAAAAAAGAAAAGTTGGAAAAACTCAAATATGGTTTTACAAGAAAATGGTTGGACAATTTTCTTCTGTTTCTCATTATCAGATCAAAGCTTCATTTTCTCGACGGAAATTGCAACTTTTTTTTACCATGTCTAGCGGAACAGGTGAATGTGAATTGTTCCGATTCATTGTGGAAAAAGTCGTCACACATAAGACACAATTATTCCCACCTTAATTGCAACCATAAAAGTGTTCAATTTTATTTTTCATTTATAGTATTAACTTGTTGATAGTATTTCAGAACTCTTTATTCAAAATGTGATGGCATTGCAAAAGAAGACGTTTTTCTAGTTCGGACATTGGACATGGTTGATCGGTGCAACCGCCGCAGAGTCGTCGCCGTCACTTGAAAATTGGAAAGGTGACGCGTGTGACCAGCCTCCCGTTATGATTGGCATGTAATAATGTGTGCAAATAGAAAATTCAGGAAGAGATGCGTAAAAATTCCGAGCAATCAGGAGCCACAAAATGGCCTTCACAGGTTTTACTTTTTAGTACTCTTACGAGATATAATGAAGAATGAAGGCCTCTCAAGTCTCCCCCTCTCTCTCTCTATTTTTCAGCTATGTCTGCAAAAATGAGGATTTTGGCTTTAGGCTTCCCTTCCCATAACTCTCTAAGAATATCCAGGGAAAAAATGCAAGAGTTACATTCTAGTTTCCAAAGTACAATGCTTGGGAAATTGCAGCCTTATGTGCAATGCCGAAAGAAGACAAACCCATTTATCAAAAAGTCCTTTACAGTGTTTGAAACTCATCCAAAAAAAGTATCACTTTACTACGTTTGTTTCGTTTAATTTCCAAACTTGTCAAATGAGATTTTCAAACACTGTGCTTTAGATTCATTTTCGACACATTGAACTTGATACCTTGGAAAGTTTCAAAACCCTGGTCTACTACTGGAAGTCTTGACACTAGGCAGCAGTTATATTGTGAGAAGAAAATTACTATTTGCCAGATCAAAAGGGACTTTTTGTCGTCGAAAGAAGAAGCAAGAAGCAGTTGAAAGTCAATAGAAAAGGAGAAATACGGCCTTCTTTCTCCTCTCACCTCATCGTTTTCTCTCTGCTTGCCTTCGCATTCTGCGGAGTCTCGTGCCCCCGGCTTTACTTGGACTCCAGTCGCCTTGGAAAGCTTCTTGAGCGCACACAAGACCACTTTTCCATTTAGAGGAGGAGGAGGTAAGTCGTATTGCTCAGCTTATCCCATGGGAAAATCATCCAAAAAAGACTCATATTAACTCTAGTGTTTCCATGTCTAAGTCCTAAGGCGCTTTTAGGATCAAAGAAACGACGACATTCCGAGCATTTGTTGAGCTGTGTTTTTAAAAGGCACGACGATTGCAATGCTATGAATAAGGTCTAAAAGCAATGAAAAGGAAGAAAAGTAGTGTTGTCTAGGGAAAAGGTAGAACAAAAGAGAACATTGGTCTTGTCAGATAAATGCGATCAATTTACGATATCATACGTGACAATAGAAAAAGCAAAGACAAACTAACGAAGTAGCAGAGAAAAGCTCAATTATATCGACTCAATCTTCTTGGATGGTCGTAACATCGTGAAAAATGTGAACACATGCTAGTTTTCCATGTATATATGTAGAACCAATTGTTGTCTTCCGTTGTTTGATGACATAGTTTTATAGCAGATCATTTTTGAAACCATTGTTAACGGCCTTATTGTCAACAACAGATCACCTCCTAAGTAAGTCCTCATCCCCAATGGCATGAGAATTGAGATATTTGTTGCAATTGATGATTTTAGTAGTATGTGACATGCCAATAAACAATTTATTGGCGGCTATACTATATGTACATAGATGGTAAATAACTCAACTTTTTGCTATAAGACGATTTTTAGAAGCTCTGTGAAAAAATAATTTCACTTTTCTAGTTGATTTAAAAATGCTTTCAATTGATTCAAATATGTACTTTCAATCGATTTAAAAAGTCAAAAAATCGATTCTAATAGCTTCAAACTCGTGCTTTATACTGGAAGGATTTCTAGTCTTGTTTCATTCGATTTGCCAGATTGTTTGCATATTCTTGTAAGTCGCAAATTAAACATTAAAAGTACAAACGTTACTGCTGGCTCCAGGGAGCGGGCGCACCCATATCGAGATG
Organism: Oithona nana; assembly: GCA_900157175.1. NCBI lineage: Eukaryota > Metazoa > Arthropoda > Copepoda > Cyclopoida > Oithonidae > Oithona > Oithona nana. The sequence goes on from LT727991.1 coordinate 79,854, forward strand.
CCGTAGGCACCAAAACATCATGTATGTAGCAACAGCTGAAAACAGAGTGTTTATTTCTGTCTGGACTTCAATTCAATAGTGGTGTAATTCTGCGTAATTGAGTATACAATAACCTCGGCAAAGTTGAAAGAAAACGTCATTTTCACCCGCCCTTCATTTAGAATTGTGAGAGCGAAAACAACAGTGTTCAAAAATGGCTAAAATGATCACTTCTCCAAGTGAAGTGACAGAAGAGTGGTTAAAAGACATTGTGCCTTGGTTATGCTTCAAATCAAAAAATGGTTTTAGTAAACATTGGTCAGTATACAATTTTACATTTGATGTCGAGTCTAGAGCTATATCTGAAAAAATCAGGTCACCCTACTGTATATGTAGCTAAGCAGCAAAGATTAATCTTCTTGGCGGCCTTCAGCACTGCTACTGCTGAACTGCAGCCACCAAGAAGCCATCTTCACGGTCGTACCCTCGTAACAATACCGCCAAGCGCGGCGCTAAGGCTGCCAAGGCGGCACCCGCGAGGCTCTGTAGTCAGAATTTCCCTTGAGACCTTGTTGCTTTTACTACTTTCAATGAGTGAGCAGCAACATGAGGTATATCATCATTCTGGAATAAAATAAACGTATTCTTGTGTCTTTTTCAGGGAAATTGAAAAACTTTCAGAAGAAAACTTTTGACACTACAAGCGCAGACTTTGACTATGACTATAACAGCATCATGCATTATGGCTCCTTATTTTTCAGGTTTGTACCTTTTTTTACCTATGGAAGAAGTCACCTAACTCTACCTAGACTGATTTTTTTCAATTTCAAAGCTTTTTTGTACATAATAACAATGTGATGTTGTATATATCTGCCAAGGCTGCAAGCAGCAAGATCATAATAGTTTCCCTTGGGACTTGCGGCGGCATTGAACTTCGGTTGGGGATGACGAAGTTTCTCTACTCACTCTGCTCTCTATATCAATAGAGAAAGACTGCTGCTGCTTCTGTGACAACTTTCCTAGTCAAAGCTTCGACTTGCTTTGCTACCTACTTCGACGTTTCATAGTACAACACATTATTTTTTCAGCAAAGACAAAAGGGAACAGAAGACGACGATCGTTCCCTTGAGCAAGGGGAATGGAGACAATATCAAAATAGGACAGCGGACCATGCTAAGCAAGGTAGACTGCATGAAATTGAACCAGGCTTTTGGCTGCTTTGATCCCAAGAAAGATTGGCAAAATAAGAAGATACAAGCTCTTTGTGGAGTATTAGGATACTAATTGTAATAACAATCTATTCATTACTTTATATGCAGGCTTTCACTTTCTTTCATCATCATTTGTTTTAATCATGGATTTCTCAAGGGAAACAGTTCTAGAAAAACACAGTGTGTGAAAATCGTAACAAAATTTTTAATATTAAAATCTGCAGGTACAATTCTAAGCCAGTTTTGGTGCGAAAATGCAAAAAAATAGCGACACAAACAGAATACATAAACACTGTTTAAAGCTACTAAAATGCTCTAAAAAGTGAAACATTTCCGGCGATTTTTTAACACTGTGAAATAGTGTAGGAGAAGAAGTCCATTTTTCTTACTTTTGGTGACAATTACGCAGAGTCTCTCCTTTTCCTACAACTACTCTAATTCTCAAATACCTTCCACTCCACACTGTGGCAAAATCCAAATTTTTGTTCAAAAATTCAATTTCCATGGATTCTTCTCCAACATTGAATTTGAATTTTTTGCGCAAAAAAATGACTTATTCAGAGGTTGATTTTTTGAACAAAAGGTTGTATTTTGCCATAGTGTGCCTTCCTTGAGGAGTTGGTATGCTAGGGTTAATGACAAGTAGGAGCACTTTTACTTCACAGAACTACTGCAAGTGTATGGAATGTCCTTGTCCACCATTGCTTGGCACCCCTCTCTACTTTTATTTTCAACATTCCATTCGACCTGCAGTTAGAACCGAGTAACTGCTGTCCGTCCAGAGTTGTAAATGTAGTAAAGCTTCTCTCTACTCACTTTGGTCTTCTGCTGTCGTATTTTTTGCTAGCCTAAAGGGCAGGGAATTCTCGTTTAGGAATGGTATTTGGGAACGGCCAATAAATCCAGTGAGAGAGAGAGAAAAAGAAACATTGTACATAGCAGAGTAGTTCAAACAAAGTGTACTTCAATGTAACCAAATATTACACTATTGCCCATATTACAGTACAAATATAGAAATGGAAAAGTTCCATTTCCTGCATTCCACAGTGTTTGAAAATCCCTTAAAAAAAGGTCTTTAAAAAGTGGGGAAAATTCAGATAGGTTTCGTGATTTGTTTAGAAAACGGGCCGAGTCTGGAAAAAGTCAGCTGTAGAATTCCCCAACTTTGGCAAATCAAAACAAAAATAAAAGGCGGGAAAATTCAAATATCTTCAATTTGTACAAATTCAAATTAGACAATTCAGGTATTTGTTTTTGTTTACAATTTTGTTTTAGAATGAGAAATGAGACTTTTTTGAGTGAATTACAAACATTGTGTCCCACCCACCTGCTTCTATTACATACTTTTGCTTGCGCTGGCCTACTGTATTCCTGCTTCTGCAATACCAACTGTCTTTTTCCATCAGGAAAATTGCTTTTAGGCCTCCTCCTTCTACTCCACTTTCCTGCTTCTCGACTCCAACGTCTGCTTTTGCTCATGCTACTATTTCTTCTTCCTCTGGAACTGCTGTTGCTCACCCTACCTACTGCCATTTCACATTCTCATACTTTCAAACCTAGTTTTCCACATATAGACATAGTTGCCGTTTTCATGTTCTTCTCCCACTTGGGCTCTTACCTAACGAGAATTGACAGCATCCTCCATGAAGGAGGCCGCTAGCAAAGAGGCCAATTGTCGTCAGGAGGAAAGTTGTTGAGAGTTAGGTATACATACATTATGAGATGTCACATCAACTTAGCTTAAGGTTGGCCTCAGTGCATGCTTGCAACCTCAGCAGCCTCAGCCTCTCTAGTAGAAGTCGTGAGATTGATCCTATGCTGATGCTATAGTCTACGACCACAGAGCTGCCTCGAAATGGATTTTGAGGCTGCAGGCAGTACAGTGTACACTAAATAGAAACAATGCCAAGCTTCAAAGCCTATTCTTGTTAGTACTAAACAACATTTTATCTAGGCAAAAGGTCTGGCCAAATAATCACTAAATCGCAAAGAAAAATTAACTTTGAGTTTCTTTTTTTTTATCAAAAATTCCTAATAAAATCTTTCACGCAAATGAAATGAAATATTTCTCACGCACTTTTAGCACGAAATTCATATTTCACCTAACCTATTTCACCATAAGGTTCGTTCCGATAAACATTACGTAATAACATGTTGCAACAGCTGAATAGGGGTGTGGCGTTTTGTTATCTTTTTGCGTAGTAATTGAGTATACAATAACCTCGGCAAATTGAAAGAAAAAGTGTCAAAATGGCTAAAATGATCACTTCTCCAAGTGAAGTGACAGAAGAGTGGTTAAAAGAAACATTGCAATTGAATTTGAAAGAAGACTCCATAGAGGTTGTTCATTTTGAAAAGATTACTGCTAAAAATGGCTACCTTAGTGGCGCATTCAAAGCTCAAGTCAAGATCAAGGATCAGGTGCAAAAGTTGTTCATCAAAAGTATTTTGGACAAAGATGACCCATTCCGATACATGATGGACAAGAATGCCATGGACAGAATTGAGATCCAATTCTACAATACTTTCCTGCCACAACTGATCCAATATGAGAAAGAAAAATGTCAAGGAAAATCTGAATTGGAACAAGGATTTACTCCAAAAGTGCTTGCTGCAGATTATTGTTTGGATGTGGAAAAACGTGGATTTTATTTGGTGATGGAAGATATTTCAGATCAATTTGATATTGTCAAAGATGAAGAAGGATTGAGTTTTGTACAAATTACCAATGCCTTGGAAAAGTTGGCTAGATTTCATGCCATAGGCTATGGATTTTCTAAAGCTCATCCAGATGCTGTCAAGGATTGGGATTTGGAACCATTGTATGAAAAATTCAAAAGCGATCCATTCATGGATGGATTTCATAATGATTTTCAGCCAACTGTTGATTTGTTTGCTTCATTAGATCCTGCATTGAAAGAACCCCTTGAAATCATTGGCAAAAGATGGGATGAAATCTATGACAAATCATACTACTTGAATGAGAAGACGTACTTGACCCATACTGATTTTTGGTTGAACAATATTTTGTTCAGTGCCAATGACTCAAGAATCCTAGATTGGCAATGCGTTTGTTTGGCCCATCCGGCCATGGACATTGCATTCATCATAGGTACAGGATTGTCTCCTAAGCATATCAATCAATGGACAAATGAGATCATAGAAAAGTACTTTGAAAAATTCCAATCATCTTGTAAAGATATCAATATTGATTGCCCATTTTCGTTGGATGAAATAATGGATCAAACTAAAACTAATGGAATGATGGGTCTGGTAATTTTCCTTATTATGGGATGGGATGTCTTTGCAGTGAAACAAGGATTCAAAGAAAGAGGCTTGGAAGCCATCAGATGTGCTATCAAAGAAAACACACAATATTTCTCAGAATAATGTGCTACATGTATGATATGGATTAAAAAAATATTGATTTCTGCATTTTAAAATTGTTGAATAAAATTACTCTCCCAACCTCACTTGTACCTTTTGACCTTGGACGCTGTTTTCCTTTTAATCTGAATAATGACATCAACAATTATACCCACCTCTCCTGATCAAGTAACAGTAGAATGGCTGATCAGTGTTCTCCAAGAAACACACAATGGCAAAGTAGAGGTTCTGGAGTTATTTCCAATATCAGAAAAGAATGGAGTAATGAGCAGTGTTTTCAAAGCCAAGATGAAAATCGATGAAGTCACTATGAACTTATTCATCAAGACAGTACTTGATGAAAATGATCCTGGAAGACAATTTGGGGATGTTTTTGCATTTGGCAAAAGGGAAATACTCTTCTACAAATCTGTTTTCAAAGAACTGGTTCAATATGAAAAGACAAACTGTCAACAGTCATTGCTAGAAGGCTTGATACCAACATTCTATAGTGGAAATTACAGCTCTGAGCATGGAAAATGTGGATACTACTTGATTATGGAAGATCTCTCTGATGAATATCAGCTCAAAAGACATGAAGATGGCTTTAACAAGAATGACTGTATTTTGATTTTACAAAGACTAGCAAGATTTCATGCTGTTAGTCATGGCTTTATCTCAAGCAACCAAGATCTGGTCAAAAGTTGGAATTTAGAGCATTCACATGCCAAATACAAAAGTGACCTTCAAACAAAAGATTTCTTCAACAACTATGAAAAAATAGTTGATTTTATTGTTAAAAGAAGTCCAGAATTGAAACAACCTCTGGATGCATTGAAGCCAAATTGGTGTGAAGTTTTTGATAAAGCCTTTTTTCTGGGAGATCATATGGAAACAAGATTTTTCATACATGGAGACTTTTGGTTAAACAATTTACTCTTTAATTCAAGCAATTGCAAATTCATTGATTGGGAAGATTTCACATTTGGAAATCCTGCTTTAGATTTAGGTTTCTTCTTTGGAACATGCCTGTCTGAAAGCAATATTGAGGAATGGATGGACAGTCTTATGATTGAATACTTGGACTTTTTTGAAGCAACATGTAATGAAATGAATGTCCAATCTCCAATTGAAAGAATTCCATTTTTGGATTATGTAGAAAACAATGGAATGCTGGCCATGGGTTTAAGTTGTTTGCTGTGGTTTGATGAAGCTTCTCCTTTGCTACCCAGAATGTTATACACCATCAAACGATCAATTGAAAGGTTACCTTACAAATCAACAAGTGTTCTCACTTCTAAAAGTGAACTTGCAAGGAAATGAATGAAACTTCCCACAATACCTTGAATAAATGTTCTCTTCTTGTTCATAATTCAGCTTACTATCATATTTTTCATCATAGTATAGCCTTTCAAAATTACGTAATTGAACCCATTGAACCATGCATGGTACCTGCTGGCAAAATTATTGATTTTTCATAGTTCATTTCAATGAAAGGCACTGAAACTAGCCTTTGAACCCTTTGAATAAAATTCCAAGTCAATAAACATACAATTTTTGAAATCTGTCTCCATAGATGAAAGCAGCAGTCTCAAACTTTTTGCCTTTCAAAGTTGCACGCACAGTCGAACAACCTCGGATCGATCCCTTTGAAGTCTTACCAACTTTCACGTAGTTCTCCTCTACATTTATGATTTTGATGAGGTTTATATGTCCGAGGAGGTAGATCTAATATTTTCTCGCCTAAATACAGTAATGTTTGTCTGACCAAAGAGCCGTAAAAAACGAAGTGGGCAAATATAGAGCTCTGTTGACGAAAGGTTCATTAGATGTGCTATCTCCAACAGATGTTTCTGCCTTTCATCAAAAATGGACTATTCATTTAAATGATGTTGACTAAAAATAATTTTGGCGCGAGAAGTCAAAGTCCAAAAGCGAAAAAAGACTTTCTTCTGGTCAAATATTGACCAAGAAATGTTGTTGGCTTTCTTAGCTTCGTGTTGATACGATAGCAACAGTGTTTGAAAATTGCCCAAAATGTCTCATTTGAATTTTGGCGCCAAAAATGATCAACATTACACTTGTCCCTTTTTGGCGTGAAAATCAATAAGACATTTTTTGATTGATTTTCAAATACTGTGACCAGACAACAGATTGAAAATTGTAGCGGCTCTGTCTACTTGCAGGTGTTTTCTGCTAGAGAAGGCGAAAGTTGTCCTCATCTCTCCACTCTCGGCTCCACTGGCACTGGCTGCTGAATCAGAGGGACAGACAGACAGAAGGCAATGTATCTCTCTACATCTCCCACGTCCAACGGTCCCCAACATCACCATCATCAGTGTGGTAGCAGCAGTCCTCGTCGAGGCTCCGCACCTCCCCTCAGTTTCCAACTTTTGGCAGCCAGGAAAGGCTCCAATCCTGAATTTACAAGTACTGCAGGAAGCCACAAGGAAGGAAGCAGTGGATTCAGTATTCTAGGCTTTGGCAGAAGGAAATCTTCCAATGCTTCTTCTAATGGACATACACCGTAAGTTTTCAGCCTTCTTCTCTCTTTTGTTTTATCCAAGAGTCCCAATCAGAGAAGGACGGAAAGGTCAGCATTTGAGGTTAGAAAAGTTTTCATAGTAGTCAAACAAAAGGTTTTTCCATTTTGGCACTTAGTTAATCTGGTAGGGATGATGTCCTATCCATTATTCATTCATCCAGATTTCCATCAGGATTGCGAGCTCGAGTTCTTGCAAAATGAAATGTCCGTCTTCATACGTGTTCTTTAGAGCTTGGAAAGTCTTTTCAAGTCCTAGCTTTAAAACTGTAGGTATGTATATCTGGGCAAAAATATCTTGGAAATTGTTGGAATGAGTCTTTTTTGGTTGAAATTTTTCAGGCATACTACATATTTTTCATTTTGTTTTTTACATCCTTTTTTTTTAAAGGTGAACCTGAACTTTCAATTTTCCATCAAAAATATTGAGAATTCGTTTTTCAATATTCATCAACATTTTCTTTCTATTTTCATACAGCACAATGGATGCTTCTTCTTCTTCTCCAATAAAGTTCCTCCCAACAGAGAAGCCTTTGGAGCTTCAGAACAGGGAAACTAATGAGTAGGTGGTCCTCCTAAAAAAAGTTTTTTATCCTTATCAAAAGAGCAGCTACGTGTGTGTGTGCGCAAGAGACACACGACGACGACACTCACATCACACTTGATTTTTGGCTCTTATTTCTAACACCGATTTTGAAGTTTTAAAAAATCATCATTCTCGCACCAAAAAATCTTTATCATCGCTTTAGATTGCTTAATTTTGCTTTATGCCAGGCCTATTGCATAGAATAATAAAGATGTGAAAAAAGTCTTTCAGGATTTTTGAATTATTTTGTAGGCCTGCGGCAGGTGGTGCATCTTTGCATGTGTATCCCAGTTCGACGTCTCCTGTCCTAATGAATACATCCTCTACCAATATGTACGCTCTACACGAGCACGGTGAAAGCCATGACGAGAGCTCTGAAAGTGAATACAAGCTCAAGAAGAAATCTGCTACTGAAAATAATGGCATTAGAGATGGAGATGCAACAGAAACTGAAGTCGATCCTGATAGTATTTTGGGAGATGATCTTCAACCAACTAACGCAAAAATAGGTACATACTACGCAATGAAATGACAATTTTTGATGATCTTCAAACACTTTTTTAAAACTTGATTTTGTAGGTTTGCATTTTAATATGGATGGTCTGAAAGACATGTTGAAATGTGCCAGTTGTCAACGCTTTCTTTTTCCACCCATTCTCCAATGTGTCAACGGTCACATGGAATGTCGAATATGTTTCGACATGAAGCCTCAATGTGGAAAATGTCATCAGAAAATGGTCGACGTGCCGGCCAAGTTTGCTGAAATGATCACAGAACAGTTCAATGTGCAGTGTACTTATGCTGAAAAGGGGTGCACCGAGTCAGTAGCTTACAAGGTAACTTAATTAAAGTTTTCAAGTGATCAATTTGTGTGTGATTAACTTGTTGACAAACTTTGTAAACACTTAATTTCAGAACCGACGCGAACATGAGGAGATTTGTCCCTTCAAGCCCGTACAATGTCCCGAATTTGATTGTTCCGAAACTCGGCCAATGAATGAGATTTTCAAGCATTTTCGTTTGGAACATCACCATCACTTTGTCAATGCTCACGGCAGTGTCTTCAACGGGGACATTCGTTGCGATGACTCTAACATGATTATGGGCGTAGAAAGGAAATGGGCACCCACAATGATGAAAATAGACGAAGACGAGCCTGGTTCCGGAACGCAGCATTTCTTCCTAGAAATCCTCAGAACAAAACATGGAGGTATAATATAGACAATCAATCCGATTTGGATATCTGTGTATCGTATTTGTATCCCTCTCCTAATGTGATGTATTGCTAGGTATTTTCCATTTTCTTCTTCTCCAGGCTTCTAATACTAATCAGAGCTTTCTTCCTCTCTGTTAGACTGTTACGATAATACGATTACGGCACTATATACATGGGATTGCACTATAGCTAAAAAAAGCCTATAAAAGCATCATATTATATCCCAGCTTATTTTTAGATTACAAAGGCTATTTTTCACTAATATTTAAAACAGTGTTTGAAAAAACCAACTGTAAACTTTCAATATTGTAAAATGATACTTTTTTTTTTAGAAATTGTCAAATACTCTGGTGACCTTTGTTTACTTTTCTTGTCCCTCTAATCTTATCACCAGGAAAGTTAATGTTTTCCATGTTTTCTATTATTTCTTCTGTTTTGCAGTTTGGCACATGTGGATTTGGTACCTGGGAGAACCCGACGAAGCTAATACATTTCGTTGCGAGATCGCCATCAAAAAACGAGGCCGTGAAGAAGATTCTGAACTTAAATACAGTGGACGTTGTCATAGCATTCGCATCCCTCCTCATCGCATCATCTTATCTGGATGCTTACTGAGTTTTAGCGACTACACCGCCGCCCATTTCCGATACTTGGGCGAAGGCCATCAAGGCCATCCGGTTATTGATTACAAGGTCTCTGTCTCTAGATACAAGAAAACGGGCATGCCGCCGCCTACGTCTGGCGAAAGAGTAATGGCCGCTGGACTTTCTAAAATGCTTCGAAGGTTCAGCATTGATACGGCGGGATCTCATCATAAAGCTAACAAAGCCAATTTACTCCAACAAGACCCAGAATAAACAGTGAGAGATGACACACACATATCCAACGTCGGACCTGTGATTGAAGAAGAAATGTTTTAAAAAGGTCAAGGAAGATGATACCTCTGAAAAAATTGTAAAGTTTAAACTTTTGAACAAAATATAGTCCTAAAGTGTCATTTGCATATACGCATCGTCGTCCAACCTTCAACATGTTACACAGAAAGCAAAATTGGTCCGTTTTCATTACATTACCTTACCTCAAGATGTAAAAATTGAGCAAAGGTTGCGTAAAAAAAATCCAAATTCGGAGTAAACACGAAACCTCTTCTTGAAACTTGCCTTCATTGAAAATGACACGTTAAGCAGTCAGTTTTCCCTACAATGCGTTCATGGCCAAAAAGAAGCTTATCTCCTTAGACTTGTCGCATTGTGTCTCAAAAGCTTTCTTCCATTTACGTATTACTGCATAGAGAGCTATTTCCATACCATCAATACAAGCTAATTGTCCTTTGCAACCCTAGCATTACGCGTTCCTGTCCTCGATCTCATTATTACAGGATATTCTTATTATTATGTAACCTTACTTCCAAAAGCCCACTCTGCACTTGAAAAGAATAATGGGTGTAAATGGTCAAATATTCAACGCGCGCCTGCAGTACTAAAGCGCGATCTGCGCATCTTGGCGCAGAATTTCGAGGAGTACTTGAGTCCTCATTTTGTCACAGGGTTCTGTAATTTTTCTTTTTTGAAAAGTTTTCACATTCATTCTTTTTGTCACCACTCCATCAGGATCAAGCAAATGTCAAAACTTTCAAAATCAGTTGGCAAAGTTTCAAAGTGTATCTGTGTATCCTTAGGGAACCTAAAAAAGCTCTCTAAAGGGATTTTTGAATGGTAGTGACTTTAAAGGGGACTGACTCGTGCCCCCTCTCCTCCTTCAGCTAGGAAAAAGAAGAAAAGGGTCTTAAACATGTACGAAGCCAGATTCCTACTCCCACTGGTCTTCTTCTTCCACTGTCGATTGTCAATGCAAAGAGGGAGGAGGGAGGCCCAAAGGACCCTCTGATGATACGTGAGGTTCTGTACAGGGTGTTTCAAGCATATCTTACCCAAGTACCTATCTTTAAACTTTAAAAACTACTTTAACATTGCAAAGTTTTTTTTAAAAGATTCAACCAGAACATGAAAACTGCGGAAGATTTTTTTGGACATCTTATTTTTCATAGAGGAGCGGCCTTGGTACTTGAAACACGTTGAGACACCCAGTGTCGTAATGCAGATGCCACAAGTCAAAAATGTTCAGTATTTGGGTGCTCTCTGAGATATTAAGGTGCTACTTGAACGTGACATTTTCCAGACCAAGAAAATGCCATCCGTCATAGGGTCTGAAGGAGGAAGCAACTTGCATTCAGCAGCATCAGGTGGGGTAGCAGCATTGGCGGCTGAAAAGAAGTCCATCAAAGTTCTTTGCAGCCATTGTGAGAAAATCTTGGTGCCAATCGAAACCGATGGAGAACTTTCTTCCCTTGAGCTTGAGCAGTGTATTTTCTAAATGCAAAATTCTTTGGTTTTAAATCCCCAAAATTCTTTACAATATTTATTTTCTAACTATTTTATTTTCGCGCCAAAAATCAACTAGGCCATTTTTGGCAGGAAAATTGAAATGAGTAGGAATTTGAAAAAAAAAAAATTTCTAAGTGATTTTTTTTTTTTTTTTTTTGGTGATTTAAAAAATAAACTTAGAATCTACACTGCTTTCTTTCCACCAAAAAGCTTCAAAAAATGAAGATCAGAAAACTGAAACAGAATCCGATGCTGAAAAGAAAAAGAAGAACCAAAGGAAAGAAGATATACGAGTTTACATTACCATGGCAGTAATTTGTTCGCTGGCTGCCATAGTTACAGTTTTAAAGGTAGTTTTAAGAAATGTGATGTTCCCTTCTGACAACAAAAATGAAACGACTAATGCTGTAGACTTTTTCTAATGAATAAGAAAATAAAGAGAGCCTTTGCTTTAAAAAAAAAGTTATCTTGAACGGAAATTAATCGGGAGAAACTAGAAAGGCATGAGAAAAATCCTGAAAGCCACGAAAGGAAATCTGGGTGGCAAAAAAAAAGAAGCTACCGTATTTACTCTAATTAGAGCCCGGGCGTTGATGATTTTTTGCGAGGTCTGAAGTGGGCTCTAATTCGATTCGGGCCTTAATTCTCAAGTCTTTATTTTGACGAATTGACGAAGTTTTAAAAAAATGTAAAAATAGAAAAAGATACGGGAAATCAATTGATTAAAAAAGCGAATTGACCTAATTCGAACATGGGCCTTATTTAGAGAAAATACGGTAAATCCTTTTGGCTCACACAGCTTTCAACCATTTATACTTTGTTAGCTCTGCACAGTTTGAAAATCCCATCAAAAGCTTACAAAAGTGGTTTAAAGTATTTTCAAATATTTAAAAATACAGAAGACTTGTTTTGAAATGAGATATTTTCAATGATTTTCAAACACTTTACTGACGGCTATGGTGAACATTCCCGAGTCTACGGGCTTCCTCTAGCATGAAATCCGCTTGCCTGCTGGAGCTGGGCTACATTTTATGCAGCATAGCAACACCCCTACCCATGTCGGGCCGCCTTCTTTGCCTAGTACGTGGAGGCAAAACGGGGCTATTTATGTGGGAAGTACCGAGCCGAGTGAGTGTTTTGATTTTACAGTCTAACGCATCGTCAAAATCCACAATCCACATCGCAAAAGGTAGGATTTATAGTCGTTTGAAAAATAACGATACATGAGACTTTTTGGGATGATTTTTATAAACTGTCAAATGCATTTTCTTAGAAGAAAGGAAACTGATATTGAAACATCAGCGAAGGAAGAAAAAAGAATGCAGTTAGATGATGGAGAACAAAAAGGGCGAGTAGGAAAATAGTAGCGCATCACAGTGATTGAAAATCACCTTAAAAATGTCTCATTTACATTTCAACACCAAAAAATCAAACTGAGACTTTTAAAAAGTGGGTTTTCAAACAATGATCGAGCTACGGTTACGGATAACTGATTCTTATAGGCCCACAGTGTTTGAAAATAACCCAAAATGTCGCATTTGAATTTCAGCATTTTCCACCAATTTTATCAAGAGGAAGTTGCTAATCGCATATTTTTACGTTTATTATCAGCGGCCTTAGCTTACAGCAAAATCCTGTTTACTCTAGATAGGAGACTGTTGAGAGGAGAGAGAGTCTGTACAACACAACGTGAATCAGTCAGGCAGTGAGTCAGGCAGACACTAGACAAGGAATAAAAACATGAGTTCCGACGAAGAGTTCACTCAAGATTGGAGGCAAGAGTTTCTTGCTGAACTGTGCCGAAGACCAACCTATATGACAGAAGTGCGTAGAGATGGCAAGGACAATAAGGTCATCCAGGACCTCATCACCAAGGAATTCAATAAGAAATGGACTCAATACGCGCCAAAGTTGAAGCGAAGCAAATTCATCCGAAGGTAAATAATTTTCTCTTTTTTTATGAATGAAAAAATGTTGAAGATTTTCATTTTTTCTTATCTTTAGAATGCGTGATTATGCCGCTGCTGCTTGGCAAACATGCGAGCAAATGCATTTGCAAATGCTGGATGATGACCAACCGGAGAATGAAAAGCAACGGTTGGATCCAGATCACTGGTACGAAATCAACTTGACCAATGCGATGCTTTTTGCCAATTTGACTCTAGATGGACTGCCTCAGTTGGTACCTGGCAGGCTCTTCAGCACCCGGATGCCAAGGAACATTGTCAAGGATCCTCAAGAACGTATGGATTTCATCAAAAAGTGTCGGAAAAATGACTTGAGAGTAAGAAAATTTCTAGTCCTAATGATAATTAGGGAAAATTGTTTACTTTTTTTTCAGTGCATTTGTGTTTTGACGGAAACGGAAGAGTTTGAAAAGTACTCCGGAATGGAAGGTCTTTTGGATTTCTACCGAGAAGAATGCGGATTGGTTGTCTACGTATGTATAAGTTTCCCTTTTGGGTTGTGAAAATTCGATAATTCTTCAAGTTTTAATTTTCAGAATCGAGCGATTCCTGACTTCAAAATCCCAACCGAAGGTGACTTGATGAACAACATTGCGGATATGACCTTCCATTTGTCACAAGGTCGCAATTGTCTAGTTCATTGCGCTGGTGGATCTGGACGGACTGGAATGGTCATCGCAGCCGTGGTGAAAAATTTGGGATTGTACGACCCTGTGGCCAGAATCCGAAGGGTCAAAAGTACATATGTCGAAACCTTTGACCAAGAAACCTTTTTGCAGACCATGCCCAAAGTCATTGATTCCAGGATTGCCAATGACAGTCCCATCTTGGCCAAAGCCATCGCTGCCGAGCACTTGCTCCAAGTGTTCAGAACTCATGGAAAATCCAGTAAGGGACATCATTTCTGATACTGATGATAGGAAGTATGAGTCATTTTCTTTTTTTTTTAGTGGATAAGAGCGACATTGCCAGAGACGTGACAAAATCTTTTGATGATATGGATGAGGGTGATAAGCTCAAGGAAGCTTACATGTTGGTCTTCGATCTGGTCGACACCGACAAGTCTGGAACACTTGATCGCACGGAAGTCAAGGAATGGTTGACCATGTGTGGTTCCGAAATCAATATTGACCCAGTCGTGGATGCTTTGATGAAGGAAGGAGAGTTGACATCGGAAAAGTTTGCTGCAATTTTGAGCACTTATGCCACAGATTCTATTCGGGATTATGGCATCAGCGGAACTATCAAAAGTTCCCACTAAAAAAATGCTTGATTTTTTTATCTCGTGAAATTGAAGTGCGATAAAACAAAACAAACTTTTCACAGAAAAGAAAAATCATCAAAGAATGTGAATAAATTATGATGTATTTTTCACATAGCTTTTAAAAACAACATGGCTTCACCTAATCTCACAATTTCAGTTTCCATTTGAGAAAGCTTTTCAGAGTTGCTTTTTCTCACTTCTTCGGGGACTTTAGTCTCATAATCCTTGATTTGCATAGACTTCTTCAACTTTTCCAACTGGTTCTTCAGCAAATCTTGTTTCTTTTGAACCTTCTCCACCTCCTTGCTCGGATCAATAATTCCCTTGAGCATCAAATGGGCTGTACACTTGTCTGACACTGTGACAATCGCGCATCCTTCGGGAATCACACCGTCTTTTTCCACCACGGCAACTTCCTTAGCGTAGGCACTTGTCACCAAAAAGTCTGAATAGTTTCCAACCTCTTGCGCTAGCTTAGAATCCCCAAAGATCCTCACGTACAAGTCCGTCTTGGTTTTATTAGGTAGATTGTAGTCTGCTCTGGTGGACCTAAGAATGAATGGCAAAAAATATTCAATAAAGTACTTGAAATTCAAGACAAGAAGACAAAAAGCGACTACTTACCGGACCAAGGCCGAGATTTTTTGGACGAATTCCACTTGCTTCTCTATGTCTTCATCCCTGTACGGCAGACTCTTGGGATAAGCATGGACACAAATGGATTTGACAGAGGCATTTTTGTCGTCGGCCTTTCTCAGCCTTTGAAAAAGTTCTTCTGAGATGTAAGGCATAAAGGGCGAAATCAAACGAAGGCCATTGTCTAAGCAAGCGTGAAGGACAGTCTTGGCGGTGGCTTGGACTTCTGCAGAGGCTGAAGCAAATAAAGGCTTCAGATACTCTAAATACACATCGCAAAGTTCGTATAACCAAAAGTTATACAGGGCTGTAGTGGCCTTTGGAAAGTTGTATTGTTCAAAGGCCTCTTGACATTGTGTAGCTGCAAATGCGAGTCGCGATAGAATCCAACGGTCAATGCGACTCATTGGTGCGGGTTGGGGTTGAATCATGCCTCCGGGTCCCGATTTGAGGCCTTTTCGTTCAGCCTCTGTCATGGCATTCATCCGGTGGTACCACTGTGTTGCAGCCTTGAATTTCCAATACGAGGGTGAGCAGCCTTCAAGTCCTTCAAAGGCCACTTTGTCTATCTGAGTGGGCTCATTTCCACTAAGGAAAGAATGGCCTTTAAGGACATTTTCTAGCGTGGTCAAGGCCGCTTCAGATGTGAGTTTAGGAGGCAAAGGAACGTAGTTGGCCTTTGCATTGGTCTTTTTGGCCTTCTTTAAATCTTCAATTTTGGCAGCAGGTTGGAAATTCTCGCCTAAATACATCATGGCGAATTTGGTTGCGTTCCACAATTTGTTGCAGAAAAATCGGTAGCCTTGGACGCGGAGCACATCAAGATTAAGGTCACGACCTCCAGCAGTGTAAGCACAAAGAGCAAATCTCAAAGCATCTGTACCACACTCGGGAATACCATTTGGATAGTCTTGTTTTTGCCCCTGCTTGGCCTTTTCCACTTCCTTAGGATCGAGGTTGCCACTCATTAGGCTTTGATGAAGGCCTTCCAAGGAGATACCATTTATCACGTCCAAAGGGTCAATAATGTTCCCCAGGGACTTGCTCATTTTGCGACCGTGAGCGTCACGAACCATAGCGTGGAGATAGACCTGGCAAAACCCAAGTTCATTAACTTTGTTCTTATGGCTGAAATAAGGTTCGTCTTACCTCTTTAAAAGGCAGCTTTCCCATCAATTTTTGACCGAAAAATACCATTCTGGCTACCCAAAAGAAGAGAATGTCGTGTCCAGTTTCCAACAAAGAGCCCGGGTAAAATAACTGCAATTCTTCAGTCTGGTCAGGCCATCCTAAGACAGAAAAGGGAAAGAGACCCGAGGAGAACCACGTGTCCAGCACGTCTTCATCTTGTCTCAATTCAATTTCCGACATTTTTTTCACGGAGAATTTCTTGGCTGCCTTTTTTAGCGCTTCCTCTTCTGTTCGACCAGACACCCAATTTTCATCTTCAGTCTCGCTCGCCGGTTTTCCCTGAAAAATTGAATGATTTTACAAAAAAACCGTTGTTAAAAATTAGTAAAACTTACATTTATGTAAACATAATAAGCAGGGATACGATGACCCCACCATAATTGCCTGGAAATACACCAATCACGGATTCCTTCCATCCAATAAAACCACGTTTTCTCAAATTGTTCCGGGATAATCAACAATTCTTTAGTCTTGACAGCCTTGATAGCTTCCGCCGCCATATCTGAACAAGAGACATACCATTGGGGTTTGAGCATGGGTTCAATGATATCTTTGGAGCGATTGCAAACGGGCACTACCATGGGATTGTCTTTTGTTTCGCGATACAAGCCTTTTGTAGTCAAGGCTTGCAAAACGGCTTTTCTTGCATCAAATCTTGGCATTCCTGCGAATTCACCGCATTGCGCAGAAACTTTGCCTTCGTCAGTGAAAATGGTGATGAATTCCAGATTATTACGTTTTCCACAATCATAATCATTGGGATCGTGAGCGGGTGTGATCTTGACAGCACCGGTACCAAAGTCTTTTTCCACAAAGTCATCAAAAATAATAGGCATATTTCGGTCCGGAAAGAATGGATGAATCACGGATTTGCCTTTCAAGTGAGCATAGCGAGGATCCTTGGGATGGACAGCCACAGCAGTATCACCAAGCATGGTTTCGATACGTGTGGTAGCCACAACAATCTCTTCATCGGATCCCTTGATCTTGTAAGCAAATGAGATAATGACGCCAAACTCAACTTTCTCTTTGTACCCTGGAACGGACATCAAAGTACGGCCGTTCAGATCAATTTTGTCGACTTCGATATCGGATATGGCGGATTTCAAGGTGCATGACCAATTGACAAGTCTGTTGGATCTGTAGATTGTGCCGTCTTCGTGAAGTCGAACAAAGGCTTCCGTGACGGCTTTACACATTTTTGGATCCATGGTAAAACAGGCCCGATCCCAATCCACAGATGATCCCAATTTACGCAACTGATCATAAATAGCTGCTCCATAGTCTGTTTTCCACTCCCATACTTTTTCAATAAACTTGTCACGACCTAAATCATGTCGCGAAAGTTTCTGTTCCCTCATTAGTTTCTTTTCAACAATGACTTGGGTGGCAATACCAGCATGATCACATCCCGGATTCCAGAGACAAATCTTGCCATTCATTCGATGCCATCTTGTGATTGTATCTTCGACTGCGTTGGTCAAAGCATGGCCTAAATGAAGCTTGCCAGTCACATTGGGAGGAGGAATGACCATCATGAAGACTTCTTTCTTGCTTTTCATGGCCTTACTTATTGAGCCGAAGCTGTACTCAGGCTTGAAAAATCCAGACTTCTCCCACCATGAGTACCACGCAGCCTCGACGTAGGCTGGACTGTAAGCGTCAGGCAGCGGTACATTCACGTCTTTCATTTCTCCTGGTTTCGTATTATTGACAAAAGTCACTTTCGTTTCCGTTTTCTTTGCAACCTTAGGAGCAGCCTTTTTGGGAGCTGAATCTCCCTTGGCCTTTTTCAATTCTTCCTGCTTTAGCTGCTTTAACCGGAGCTTTTCTAGCTTTTCAGCCTTCTCTGCAGCCTTTTTGGCTTCTTTCTCTTTTTGCTTTTCGGTCTTGACCGGTGCTCCATTGGCAGCCTCGGCCGTCATTTTGAATCAAATGATTATGAACAGTTGGCAAAAGAAGCGACCTTGTATGATGTGTTTCAATTCCTGATGAAAATTCTGCGGCAAACTTTCGTCAAAACACAAGGTTGCTTGATTGGAAATAAAGTCAAGTTATCTTACCTTACCAACTTATTTCCACAATTTGCCTCGATAATTGGACAACTATAATTTTTAGACTCGTTTTTAACAATTTTCTACAACTGAATATTTACTCTGAACGTATTTTACACGTTTGACTGTTCCAAATTGTCATTATCCAATTCATTTGTATGCCTTAATTTTATAGACCTGCTACGTCTCAGTAGGAAGTGACGTAATTTGACATTCCGCAAGTCTGAAAACTGAGAGGTTGCGTATTGCTTCCGCAAAAAGTTCCATTGAATTTTGGAAACTCGGAAGTTGCTCTCTTTTTTGGCAACGCGTTATTACGCTTGAAAATTTGAGTGATGTAATTGCGTTATCGTAGATGAACTTTTAGGGCATCATTATCGAATTATGAAGAAAATGTAATTTTCCTTCAAAAAAAATTACGTCAGTTTACTGAATTTTTCAAAATTCTGTTTCGCAATTCAGGAGTCGAATAAAATGCAAGTCTTCATGCGTGTGTTATCCACATAAAAACCAGATTTTTGTCGAAATTATAGCAATATTCCATAAGTTCTCAAATATGCTCATATTTGCGTTGTATTCGAGCTCGAGGCATTTTCGCTCCTCTCTTGTTTATTACTGCGCACAGCTTCATGGCTGCCTCTTAGCCGCACTGAGAAAATAAATAGCACATGTGTGTAAAATAATCAAGGCCAATTTCCTGGCCTTACCTTCAGTTTAGTCAAGAATAAGTAGTGCCCTTAGAGTCCTCAAGCCTTCAATTAGCCTTACCAAGCACTCAAGATAGCTGTCACCCTTGAAAACTTCCTTCAATCTAAAAATAGAATCATCAGCAATTCAGCATGAGTAGCAGCGTTTTCGTCAATGGATTTAATCCCTTTGTGAATCAAGGCGATGACATCCCCAACGACCCAGGCAAGATGTTTATTGGTGGCCTAAGCTGGCAGACAACACCGGAGTCCATTAGAGAATATTTTTCATCCTTTGGTGACTTGGCTGAAGTCATGGTTATGAAAGACCCGGCCACGCGCAGATCTCGAGGATTTGGATTCATTACATTCAGTGATCCAACAGGGGTTGAAAAAGTTCTTAAATATCCTGTACATCAGGTAAATGATAAAGAAAGAAAAAACATTTCCTGGAAAAAAAAAAGTTCGTAAAAATCGTAAAAGTGAAAGCCTACCATGGTGTGCAAATGTAAACAAACATTGCGTTTTCCCAAATTTAATTTTGTTTTCTCTGTTTACTAGCTTGATGGTAAGATTGTTGAGCCGAAAGTCGCAGTGCCAAGAAAGACCAATCCCAAATTGGTCATGCGTACCAAAAAGATATTTGTCGGCGGATTGTCAGCTACCACTAGTTTGGAGGATATCCGCGCCTACTTTGAGCAATTCAGCCTTGTCCAAGATGCCATGTTAGCCTATGACAAAGTCACAAATCGTCATAGAGGATTCGGCTTCGTTACGTTTGATAACGAAGATGTTGTAGATAAAATCTGCGAAATTCACTTCCATGAGATAAATGGTGAGAAGTCAATTAAAATAAGGGTTAATTACATTTTTGATTCAATGTAAACATTATAGGAAAAATGGTGGAGAGCAAGAAAGCTTTGCCCAAAGAGCCCAGGTTGGGCTACTACAATACCTACGCTTCGGCATATTACGGAGGTCAAGGTCAGATGTCACCTCCAGGAGGTCGTAATTACTACGGAGGAGGGCCTAATTTTCATCAAAGTAATGGCGGAGGAAATGGAGGCGGAGGAGGATATATGAATGGCAACCGTTTCTATCCTCAACATCCTCATTTCCAGGTAGGTCAACATGAAAGAAAAGCATCCTAAGAAGGTGTTCTTAATACAATATTTTCCAGGGCTATTATGATCGGTCTAACAATTCCATTGAAAAAGCCAACAATGGGTACAACAACCATGACGTGGAAAATACATCGTCATCCCGGAGCAACTACTACTCCAAGTACAACAACAACCACAATGAGAACAATTATTATCGAAGCAACAGCAATCCTCATGTTTCTCATGCTGGCGGCAACCTGGATGTGTCTTCTCATCATCATCATCACCAACAGATTCAACATCAACAACTCCGAGAAAAATTCGATGACATGAAATTCTACAATTCCGAATTGTATTCGAAGCTAGAAGGATCATCTGGTTCATACTCCGGAGGATCCGGAGGCAATTATGAAGATGATTTCCCCGAATTGGCCACCGTTACCAAATTGAGCCAATTACGACTGAGCCCAGTTGAGCCCGTGCCATCCTCCGCTGATTTCTCTTTCTAAAACTATGGCTTTCGCGTACCTCATCAGAGAGCCTCAACCTCAACCTCCTCTGGAAGATCCATTAGAGCAAGTAGCTTAGAAGATCACCTTGAACAATTAGCTTTATATTGTAATAATGCAGGTTTACATTTTGGATGCATAATTAGTCCCAACCCCAGTTTTCAACTTGCTCTAAAATATCTCCAGAAAATTCGCATCATCAGCAGCGTCGTCATCCGTCTATCTCCCTCACCTTTACAACTTATAAGTGTCTCGTACCTGAATTTTAGCGTAGAAATTCATTACTCTAGATTATCAGGTAGGTTTTGTTTCTGTTCCGTCGTCGTTCCTTAAAAAGAAATTATTGTAAGCTTCTTTAGTCTCGCCTTTTCTCCCTGACAATCAAAAATTATTCACTTCCATACATAATAGAATTATTGTAGGTTTTTCTTGCCCCCCAGATTTTTTGAAACTATTACGGTGCTTATGATTACTGATTCCCCTCCTATAAATACTTCTTCCCTTGATGTAATTCATTATACTACTACGAAATTTTTGAGCTTGCAAAAGTCAGATAATGATGTGTATTTTTTCGCCCATATACTACAACTACTAACTAACTAAAAAATCTTCAGAGTAGCGGAGTTCACAAGCCTTTTTGCCCACCTCGTGTTCACACCACTACTACTACTATGTTGCATGTAAATCGAGTGTCTTCTCATCATTGAACGAGATTATAGAGAATCAAAATGTAAACGTAGCTAAAAATCGTTTTCTCATCAGAAACTATTCTATGTAGCAAGCAGGAAATACACAAAAAAATCATGTTACCCAAACCCAAAAAATAGTTTCGTTTATTTTCTGTGTGTAAAACATCAGAATACAGTGAAGGCCGAGATGAATCACAATTTCAAGATATGGAAATGCCATCGGTAGGTATGTTCTTGGTCCGGATTGATGAAATGTGGTTCCAACATATTAAGAGTCGTATTTTCGTTGACTCTAATGCCATCATCCAGGAGAGCCAAGGAGTTTACTGGTACACCTTTTTTCGTGGCATATGCTTGTTTGATCATCCCGATTGTAGCTGACATTTTAACCAGAAAGATATAACTGCTGAGAGGTTCGTCATGTTGGAAAATTTGTATTTTTGTCTTCTCGTTCTCATTCCACATTCGCATTTTGGAAATGGAATAGGGATAGTGACGTTCGAATGCGTTGCAGGCAGATTTTGAACTGATTGTTGTTCTGTAGCTCTACGAGTGCGAAAAATTTAACGACTTCTGTGCCAATAAAAAACCATTGGCAATTGGCATGCACTAGCTAAGGTATTACATGTTGCGGCGGCACATATACCTTAGCTAGCATGCACGTGACGTGAAGAAAGAAGAAGTAACGAAGTCGATTTTTGGCTACTTTAGCTTGGAATGCAATCTATTTGCCAATCTAGAATTTACAATTAAGCCGCTTCGGCTTGTAGAATTGGTAGGTAGACCCAAACGGTTTCATTGTTTGTCATCCACAAACTTCCAGGGGTATCTTCATTCTCAACTTCTTGTTCCCTAAAAACCAAAGTTAGAATCCAAGGATTCATGTGATGTCGTCGAGTTTTTTTGACAAATTGTTGCTTGACTTGTAGCATTGTCGCCGATCGCCTAATATTCAATGTCACGTCAGGAAAATCCGGGAGATCACTGATTAAGAAGAGGGTCATGGTTGCCTCTTGTCCAATTTCAATGACGTCGTTTTGCACCATTCCTAATGACATTAGTGTTGCTTCACCACTTATCAACTCATCTTTGAATGTCAGGCCGTCGGCGTTGAGAGATTCAGGTACACCTATTGAGTCCAAGTAAGCCTTTTTCAGTTGTTCAATCGTCGTTGTCATTTTCACGTTGAAAGGAGTGATTCGATCAAGGATATGATCGCGAATTTTGATTTGAATCCATCCAAACTTTTGCAATTCGACTTCACTAAAACCTTTCATTGCCAAAAGTTCCGGAGTGTCATTGTCGTCTATTTTTCGGTCATTGTAAAGCAAACCAATCCACGATGGAGGTACACCAATGTGTTCTGCACAAGATGTTATCAATGTTCCAAGCGTTGACGATTTGGACAAATCACTTTCAAAATGAAAATATCCGTTTTCAAAAACTTGAATCGTAACCATATTTTGAATAATCTTGTGATGTTTTGCTTCCATTAGATCCCCATGTAGGTCATTTGATTTTCTTTTCATCCTTTTCTTAGAACTATTGGAGTAGAATTCCTCACGATCTTACTGGGTTTTCAAAACTGAAAGAATTCCAGCTGCGTTTTTGCGAGTTTTCTCTCCCTTGAGAATAGGAGAACGCATTTTGGTCCAAAAGTGGGCGGAGAATGTACCGCGAAAAAAAAATGTAATTAAAAAGCAGATTATCTGTTATCACAGTACATTTGTATTATTCCATATGCAATTGGCGTAGAAAATACTAATCTCAACAATTTCAGAATTCAGATCGCTAGCTGCGTTACTTGTTCACTGGTACGTCTTCTTTGAAACAACGGTGGTCTTTGATGAGCCGGTAAAGTTGCTCCGGAGGACGTTGTTGCTGATGACCTCAAGTGCGAATTTTCCGCGAAGAATGGCATCAACAAAATGACTTGTTCTTTGTCCGGTTTAGCTTGCAAGGCCATGTTAGTCTGTACCATCAAATTAACAATTTGTCTCAAATAGCTTTGGAGTCTTTTCCTCCGATCTTCGACGAATTTTTCAGCTTTGTTTCCAACCGTCTTTTTGGGTGGAAAATCAAAGGCCGCAACCAATTTATCTTTCTTTTGTAAATCCTTATGTAAAGCATAAAATTCCGAGTATCTTCGATAAATGTTCCATTCTTCATCGCGGATGCGCAAGTACACTTGATACACGTGATGCGTGCTGTTTCCATTTCCTGACAAGAAAACTGAAGGAACCCAAATGTTGATCAATGATCTTGCCGTGTTCAAGGACAAATTGCTTTCAACTTCGGATACGATGCTGATGGTATCCTCCTGGTCTTCTTCATCCGGAAACGGACCCCGTAAGTCGACCAGTTGATGTCGAAGTCTTTTGATTAATCCGTCTTTGCTATGCAACAACTTTTGCAAGTGTTCATTGAACTCCAACAGTTCGCCATGCATTTCGGCAACTTGTATTAATTTCTTTTCATATTCAGAAGCTTCGAAATGGTAGTCCACATATTTGTTGGCATTCTTGTTCTCTTGTCCTTCTAGATGAGCAAGAGTTTCATGAGCTTGTGGACCATCCCGTAATTTTTGCACTGCACCAACATATTTCTTCAATTGGTGCTTCAACAATTCATTCTCACGTGAAATGGAATTAATACGAGCTTGCATTTTATCGGTGGACTCTTTGGCTTTCCTGCTGTTTTCACTCAATTCTTGTTTTAAACCCGCATTGATAGAGGATTCTTGTTCGAGCAATTTCTTCATTGAATGACATTGTTCTTGCAACTCTTCTTTACGCTCCATGACTGATAAGAGAGCTTGCTTGAGGTCTTCCCTGGAAAGTGTGCTGTTCTGAGCTGAAGCAACGGAAGAAATGGAATTTTGTCGTTGATGATAATTCTGTAAAGAAAATTGAAAAATTGTCTATTTGTTGGAAAATCAAGGATCAAAATCTTACTGTGATCGGTGGAGGTTGTGGTGTTGCTATTATGGATGACATTGCACTGGCATAGTCTTGATCCTCAAAACTCTTAATAGACATGGAATCATCGGACATGACATCATCATGACCATTAGGACTTATTGGAATCAATGCACCGACGCCGGAATTCTTCATCGGTGTCAATTTGGTAATCTCGTCATGACCAGAGCTGGTATCAATTGATAAGACACTCATTCCATCCGTTGGACTTTTGGACATCAAGCTATCAATGCTGTCATTTTGACCTCTTGAATTCAAGTGGACATCGTTGTAAGTCAAGGGCGAGGGTGCACGTTCGGCTCTAAGTGACAAAACTTTTTGCTCCAGATCGGTTTTATCGATGGGTTTATGTATCACAGCAGAATTTTTGGGAGTTGCCAATTTTGCTTTGATTTCGTCGTCGTCAAAGGAAATAACTTGGGATGAGCCTTTCTTTTTGCTTTTCTTGGGCTTTTGTTCGTGGGCAGAAACGATCTTTTTGGCTGCCAATAGATCGTCATCATTATCAGTCACATCGCAATCCTTGGTGGTACTCCAATAGTTGAGCGCTTCGTTGTCTATCTTGATGGCAAACAAAATTGAACCCACTCCCGCTGCCATGTTGGCCAACATTGAATTTCGTTCTTGATCGATCATAAATGCATGCGGATCATAGAATTGCTGCAGTTTCTCAGTATCGTTGGTCATCATGTGGAAGTACCGTTCAAGGCTGTGTTCGTTTAAGCTTGAACGCAGCCATGCTCGGGCCCGCCCAGCATCTGTCTTGACTTGCTTGAGCAACATATATCGCTCCAATTCATGTCTGTTCAAGTGAAGCCTTATGAAAGACCAAGGTGATTTATTCTGTGGGAAATTGTTGGCCGGAAGAATGGAGGTATTAGTATTGATCAAGCTTTGAATATTATTGGTCACTTTTTCTTTGATGAGTAAAAGAGGATCTTGAGTTTTAAGGCCATGGTTCAGTATGGCCTCCAATCTTTTACAAAGGTCAGCAATGACATCTTCAGCCTCTGTTGCTAGTTCTGACTTGCCACCAAACTTGATTTGGCATTGCTTGACGGACTCCAATAGTTCGTCTAGCAGAATTTGTTTCTTGACTAATTCATCCATGATGTGCTTAAATCATGCTCAAGCTGTAAAACTCCACAAGTGAACGCCTCTTCAATGTCACTTCTTTGTTATGCTCTGTTACATTTTGTTTTTCAAGGTTATTTTTGGCTTTTCTTCGCACTAAAATTCCCTCTTTTAGGCGGATTTTGAAAATTGTTGACGGTTTACGTCAATTCATCAAAATATGAAAGTTTTATGAATATTTACGGGAAATTGATACAAGATAAAAATCAGCCGCTCCTCATTCTAACTCTTTGATTAAATTAGGAAATTTGTCTATTTTACGACTTGATAACCAGTTTTGGGCCTTTGAAAAGCAGTGCTATCAAAACCGGTAACTCTGCTGGACTCGACAGCTGCTTCGTAAAGTGCATGGACAACTTCACCTTTGGGACACGTCAACATTGTTTCAAATTGTGATTCTAGGTTTTGTAATGAAAGCGGCAAGTTTTCTGATCTTGGCCGCCGTCCTGGTGGCCTCAGGCGACGGCCTAATGTTCCATCTTGAACCAAACAACAGAAAATGTCTAAAAGAAGAAATTCACAAGGGAGTACTTGTCACCGGCGATTATGACATTAGTGCTCAACCCGGCCAAGTGGTGGATTTAATGGTGATAGACACTAAAGGTCAACATTTTGTCAACTATGAAAATACCGAAAAGGGGAAATTCGCATTTACAACGGATGATTATGACGTATACGAGATTTGCTTCTTATCACGCGTCCCTCCTAACATGAGAGGTCAGAGGCATGAAGTCTTTCTGCAAACCAAACATGGTGTAGAAGCCAAATCATACGAAGGATTAGCCGATGCCAACAAATTGAAACCCCTAGAAATTGAACTGAAAAGGCTGGAAGATCTCAGCGAAAGTATCGTCCAAGATTTTGCACACATGAGGCAAAGGGAAGAAGAGGTGAGAGTTGCTCGATATTCTTCTTTTAAAAGATCTTAAAATTAAGGTTTATTATCTCTATTTTCAGATGAGAGACACAAATGAATCAACAAATTCCAGAGTGCTGTACTTTTCCATTTTCTCCATGTGCTGTCTCCTCGGATTAGCCACTTGGCAAGTTTTGTACCTCCGAAAGTACTTCAAATCCAAGAAACTCATCGAGTGAACATGCAGCAAAATAGCAAAGACAATGCTTCAGGCCTACAGACAATTTCTTTGTGTGTGCGTATGATGATCAGTGTCTTCAGTGTGTGTACCTCATTTGGTTTTTTTCATAAACTCGCATTCCGAATCAATTTTTGTTTGAAAGAGAAGAAGTGTGCTTAAAAGAAAGATCGCATTACCTATTTAGTTGTGATTTGTTAAAACTTCAAATACATTCATCCCACACATTACAAATCCTTAAAATTTACTATCGTTCTCAAAATGTTCGACTGAGCCATCGAAAATTGATTTCAACGCAAAATTTCCAATGTGGCGTTTTTTGGTAATCGCAATGGCTCCTTTTGGACGCCGTGATTCGACGCGTCACTTTTCTGGTAACGCTGTTCATTGTTTTGTATCCGCCATATTTCGAGACGCTTTGCGCCGGTCAGTTCAATTTTGACTATTTCCCGACATACACGAGGCTTTAACTCCACCAGAAAACATGTCTGAGAACAAGGACGAGGCTGAGTACATCAAGCTCAAAGTTGTAGGCCAAGATTCCAATGAGATCCACTTCAGAGTGAAAATGTCCACCAACATGGGCAAGCTCAAAAAGTCCTATGCTGAACGCGTGGGTGTGCCGGTGTCCTCATTGCGTTTCCTTTTCGATGGACGCAGAATTAACGACGACGAAACTCCAAAGGCTTTGGAGATGGAACAAGACGACGTTATTGAGGTCTACCAAGAACAAACAGGAGGAAGTCGTCATCGATGAGAACTTGACAATCGTAAGCCAAGACAACACAAAACCACAACTTACCTGTATATTTTTCATATCTCCTGCATTTCGAAACTATAGAAAAGAATAAAGGCAATAATTGCCCCAAGTACTACTCAAAAATCTTTACTTTGACAATGACAAAGTATTTCGCGCCAACCGACTTTCTTATCAATTATTCAAGACTTGTCAACTTTCAAAAGTGAGGAATAATTGCCCAAGAGACATCCTTGAAAAAGTAGCCTCCTTTGCGAAAGGGAATTCTTTTTATTCTTCAAAATATCGATGACATTATAGTAGGATGATAGAACGCACGCATGTAACCTTTTGACGTTTACAGAGGCCAATTTCACATATTGGCACTTTAATCCATCAAGCAAGAGGATTGCGCACCAAAACACAAAAATACAATTTTTTTTTTTAAATGAGAGAACAAACCATAAATGCAGATATGATGGGAGGAAAACTTATGGGTTGAGTTTCATAAGAGCGGCTGGAGCCTCTAATTTTTGGAATTCACGCTTGACTTCCGAGAGTTGTTTCTTGACATCACGACTTTTGAATTTTTCCGTCATCTTTTCATACTCCTGAAAAAAATCAATTCAAGTTTAGTAACTTCAAATCTTGAGCTATTTACCAGTCTTACTTCTAATAGAACATCACGTTTCAAGTAGAAATGGGCTCTGACAACATCTTCAAATCCTTCAGGCGGATTGGTCAATTGCCCCAAGACGGCGTACTTCAGATTGTTCCGGAACACCTCCTCAGAGTATTTGAGTGACTCTGCGTCACCCTGTGGAGTACCATAGAGTCGCTCAAAACCAGGCTCGTTGTAATAGGGCTCGCCACAAAGGATGAGTGACTGAATCGAAATTAGGACCTATAAAAAGAAAATTGGTGTCTATGATTGAATGAAAAATCTATAAACCGATAATTCTTCAACCCTAATGACTTGAACCTCTGCATGACACCAAAAGAGGCAACATTCTGTAGCCGAGAATGAGGCAGTGTGGAGCCACTTGGAAAGACTATTGCAATCGAACCTCGTTGCACGGCTATGCATACTTGGTCAACGAGGAGTCGATATGGAGCAAGGTATACTGGGCAGTTATCGTTTTGGCGGGCTTCATCACAGCCATGGCTTGTTTTGTTAGCAACACAGTCACCTTTTGGAACGCTACTACCATTACCTACATTAATACCACAACGGCATCTTTGAGCCAAATCATTTTCCCTAGTGTATTCATTTGTAACATCAATCAAGTGACGCTGACATCCTTGACCAAGATGGGATTAAGACAATCCACTCCGTACAAATTAGATTTGGAATTAGTGGATCAAATCTACAAAACTTACGTCAGGGGAGATACAGATTATTACACACACGATACTTGGGAAAATGTCAGTGCAAATTGGGACTTTGAAAATTTGCAATCTTACATGCAAAACATTGGATGGAACGATACCACGCCTTTCATCAAAGTGGCTTCCCAACCCCTGGACGATGCCATTTTGCGATACACCTGGAAATTACTACCGCCTTACACATTCTTCAAGGCTTACATGAGCCTCACCGATTACGGACCTTGTGCAGTTCTTTATCCGTATCTCGACTTTGAAAATCCCAAAACAAAGGACTTGAAAAATAGGCAATATGCCGGACCATTTTTGGGAGAATTCCAAAGGGGAGTACGTAACGGAATTAAGAACGGGATGGAAGTGGTTCTGGATGCCGAGATTTTCGATTACGGCTACTTCTATCGCCAATCGAGTGGTTTTATGGTGGCTTTTGCCGACAGCAGGGACAAAGCTATAGTCAACCAAAAGGGATTTTTTGTTCAACCCGGAACAGTTAATTTGATTCCATTGATCGCCGAACGAACAGAAACGGATGAAGCTGTCTTATCAAGGTTTGCTCCCCAAGATAGGCAATGTTACGAAAGCAGCGAAGAATTTCCCTTCAAGTTTCTGAAGAAGGACGAAGGATACAGATATTCCATTGATAATTGCTTTTATGATTCTTTGGTCCACCGGATCAAGCATTCCTGTGATTGTTTGCCATTCTTTGCTTCATCTTTTGGCGATGGAAGTATCGATAGATGCTCGTAAGCCCCAAAATGTGTTAATTTTCATTCAATTTCTAATGAAATTCGTTTCAGAGGAAAAGGATTGTCATGCGCTCGGTACTTTGTCTTGAACATTGGCAACGACGAAATTGGCTTGCATAAAACCATTAATGAGGAAACTAACGGGAACGAAACTTGCCATCAACGATGTTCCTTTCAGACAGAAGTAACGATGCCGACGGCATCGCATTATCCCCAGCGAAACACATTCGAAGGCCGAGATGAAGTTTGCTTAGTCATCAAAAAGATCCAGAAGATTTGCAACAATGATGTCAAATATGGCGTTTTTGAAGTTTTCTATCAGTCTTATCCAGAGTTCCGGAGTAATCTGTGTCAGTTGGTTAATTCAGATTTAGATCAAGGCATTTGTTCGGATGACCATACCACGAGAGATCCGGACAAGCAAATCAATGATGCACTCTACAAATTCTGTTTGGTCTACAGTAAAGAGAACTTAACAAAGATGAAAATATTCTTCAAAGATCCATTTTACACTGAATACATCAAGAATGAGGAAATGTCACGCATCAGCTTTCTAGGCAACGTTGGAGGTCTCATGGGTCTACTCACTGGTTTTAGCGTTGTTAGTCTGGCTGAAATTCTGTACTTTTGCTTCAAAGCTTTTACTAATAAATGAACACTACAAATGAAAGCTTTGCACATTATGTCAGTCATTTTCTAATCAAAAATTAAATACTCCCTCCAAAGGTCTGTTTTTTATTGCCTTTCTAATTTGCTTGGTCAGATAACTAATAAGTCTAATGGACATGAATAATGGCTCGGGGATGTTGTGATGTAGTTGACACGCCTATAAAAACATGAGAACGCAAATACCAAATAGCAAATACACACTGGACAGTAGTCGTCGTTGTACAGCCAAATTAAACCAAATCTCAAAGGAAATCAAGAAGTCACAGCGATAATTTATTTTTTAGTTGCGTTCCAACTAAGCAACATTAAAGACCTCAAATTATTTTTGCTTACATTCTACATTACTATACACAACGTATCAAATAACCCAAAAAACTAAATAAACACGCAACCTGTCTCAAATGGTAGATAGAATTGGAACTAACTTTTGATTTCAATGGAATGAACAATGGCGGAATCCTTCTTTGTTCAAGGAGTCATAAAGAAATCTAAAAAACAATGGAACAAAAAGTCCCAATACGACAACGTACTAGCAGTAGACCCGTCAGATACAGAAGGTAATTACTGTACTGCATTACATAATTTCCCCCCAAAAGCAAAAAATCATTAGAGACTCTTCTGCTTAGCACAGACATAATAATGCATTACATTATATCACGAATCAATCATAATATTGGAATGATAGATACCTAATTATGGCATGAACTGTTTTTGAACTATCTGTTGGGGAATACAGATCACTGTGTAAGTGTGTAACCCAGTTTGTAATGAATTTTGGGTCATGACGAAGCGCTTCAGTATTCAGTCAAAGCTCGTAGATAGGACAACGAAAGGCAGTAAATCCAGAGTAAGTTTTAATGTCAATACTTCTTGGTTGATAAATCATACGTATTTTCATGGGCAGTAATAGTAATTCCCCGTAAAATATTGCTTTGAATCGTAAGTTCTATATTAAGTCCAGGATGAATTGATAGTAATCAAGGCTTTAGGCTTTGCCGACAAATATCCATTAAAAGAAGCGCTTCTTCAGCCTCGCTTCAAAAAGGCCCCATATAGGACCGCGACGAGTGTGTAAGTTACAAACAAGAATTATTGCTAAGCTTATTGGGGACTGCACTGTCCAAACGAGTCATTATCGACTATCCATTTTTTCTTGACTAGCGGCTGACACTTTTTAGTAGTCGTAGTGTAGCCTCAAAACGGACCACTATTCTCATATCCCGTAACGACAAAATTAATCATAATGTACAGCCAGACTAGGTCGATTAAGGTAAAATCTGCCTTTCAAGGTAGTAGTGGTCAGTTGATCGACTCTGGATCCAGGATGGTTCAAATGGAGAAAAAGGCTTTGAGCGAAGGTGGGGTCAAGTATTGCGAACAGACTTCGCTGCATGGATGGCAATACTTGTCTTCTGAAGAATGGTACATTAAAAAGATTTACTGGTGGATTGTCTGCTTAAGCAGTATAGTCTTGTCTGCATTGCTCTTGACTTTCAACCTCAACCAATATGTCAATTCATCAACTGTTACCTCAATCGATTCAACAACTGCTCCCTTGAATGAAATTACTTTTCCTGGATTGATCATTTGTAATGTGAACCAAGTGACAGCCTCATTTTTATGGTCAGTTGACATTGACGAAGATGATAGTGTGGAAAAGAATGTCATTTTCAAAGAATTTCTGACGGGTATCAAGGAAAATAGAAGCGAAGAGTACCAACGAATCTTGACTGAAACCCAAAATAAAATGGGTGAAAAATACGGTTGGACCAAGGCTAAACCTTTTTGGGAGATTTCCAGCCAAAATTGTTCAGACATGGTTTTAGAAGCTACGTGGAAAAACAAATATGTATCTAGATTCTATGACGCTTACAAAAGTTCTACGGATTATGGAGCTTGTTGCTTGATCACACCTTATCTTGACTTTGAAAATCCTGCAACCAAAGATGTACATCCTTCAAATTACACCGGATATGACTTTATCAATATACCCAGAGGAACAACCAGAAATGGAATTAAAAATGGACTGAAAGTTATTTTAGATGTGGAAAATTACGATTATGCCTTCTTTGAGCGTGGAGCAAAAGGGTTCCGTGCCGTGGTCGGTGATGCTAGAGATAAAGCTGTTATCAACCAAAATGGATTCTACATTGCTGCAGGTACATGATTTTTTTCGTCAAATTGCAATGTTTGTTTTGATTTCGCTAAGAGACCAAAGGATTTTCAATGTTTGTTATTACTTTGCCAAGTAAGCAAAAAAATCTTTTAATTTCTAAGGCACGGAAAGCTTGTCAGCTTTGACTCCAACCATTTTGAACACCACCGAACAAGCCTTAAGCATGACCCCTGAAGTGCGGAATTGCTACAAACAGGATGAGTTCTTCTTCCATTATATGCAATTTGAACAAGGATTCCGCTACAGCATGCAAAATTGCCTTTATGAATCCGTCTTGGAAGCCATCATCAAAATCTTTGACTGCAAACCCAGTTTTGTCAATTTTAATCTGGGAAATTTGACGTTGAAAACTTGCCGTAATAATGAACTGTTTGGGGCCAGAGAAGTCATGGACAACATTGGATATGACAACTTTACATATGATGGAATAAGGTATGATTTGAGCTTAGCCAGGACAAATGATAGTATTGAAGGACCCAAAAAATGTTATCAACGATGTGAAATGCAAGAGCAAAACTTAATGTCCACCAGCAGCTCATATCCCAACAAACTGACATTTCCCTACCGCGATGATTTTTGCCTTATTCTCAAAAAAGTTGTAACCAAAGTCTGCGCTGAAGAGTACCGCAAACAAGCCTTTTTGAACCGCTACAGAAGTCAAATATCCTGTGAAGAATTAGAGCAACTTTACGAATCCAAAATCTGCGAAGATGGCAAAGCCGATCCAGCTGATGTCAAATCGAACGAGAAAATCTTCAACTTTGTCCATCAATACGCCGATGACAACATTGCTGTAGTCAAGCTATTCCTCAGAGATCCATACTATACCAACATCAAAAGAGACACTGAAATCACTTTAATCAGTTTCATTGGGAATACCGGTGGACTACTGGGACTGTGCATGGGCTTGAGTGCCATCAGCTTATTTGAACTCTTTTACCATTTTTGCATCGCTATTCTTCGATGCTGTACCAATAAAATAGGACCTTAAAAAAAGATTGAAATACACTGACCTGTAGAACCGTCGACGTTTCATTCCATTGTTCTCCTTGTGCTCCTTCCCAAGTACCGAGGAGAGAGAGACATACTTTGCCACAATTATAGAGGTTAGGATTGAACCTAACGGATCCGTTGCCGGTGGTGCGAAAGTTGACTTGGGGCGGAGATGCTGGATACTTTCCGGGGAAGAAAAAGTCAAAGACAAAGCAGCCTCCACTGTAGGGCGTTTCTTCGGGTCCCGTGATCAAGACTTTCATTAGGGTCGGCCTGTCATCATCCGTTCTCAAAAAGATGGCGGATGAGAAGTCGAGTGGCAAGGATGTGGACAGAGATGACAATTCTTGAGCGACACGGAAAATAATGGACGAACTTGGCATTCCAGATTTGGAAAAGGAACTGGCCCAGGCGTGGTTGTTGGGTCCGGACATGGAGAATTCACATGTGTCAATCTGATATTCCTTCATCACTTTTTTGTACAAATCGACGGCTGGATTGTCGACAACTTTTTTACCACCGCCGTTGCCGGAAGTAGCCAAACCCGAGGGTCCAGCTTTGGGCTGCTCTTCTTCGTCATTAGCATCCATTTGATTATCAGTTGTCACAGAGGATGACGATGACGAGACTGCTGTCGTGGGTCCACCATTAATGTCAGGCCAGTAGCCAGTATTTTTCAATGCCTTTGACACTTCTTTTGACAACGTAATAAAGTCCCTATAATTAAAAAAAGAAGTGATGAAAGAAATGTAATAATTGCAAGAACAATAGGAATGTAGTACTTGGCAAGTTTGTCGTCGGAACTTTTGTCAGCAACTTTTTCTGTCGCGGCTTTGGTGGATTTGGGCACACTTCCATTGGCTGAAGATTTGCCAATCTTGTCAAGGAGGATTTGAGCCTGGGCTTCAAGCGACAACAACAAAGAATGGAGTGAAGTTGACTGATCCGCCAAAGGCCCCAACAATGAGATCAAGCATGGTTTGGCAAGTTCACGAATAATGTTGATGACACATCGGTAGACCGAAGCATGATTGCAAATTTCCAAAAACGAATTGGCTTGTAATTTAGATTCCAGAAATGGAATCAAAGCCGAGCCTTCCAAAACAGCGAACAAGTCACTCAATGGATCAATTGGCGTGGAAGCTGTTGTGTCACCTCCATCTGTGCCATTGTTGACATTGGCTCCAACTGCTTCATCGGGCGAATGTTTACGCTTACGTCTCGAACCTCCCCGGTCAACTTGCGCAGCCGCAGCTGCTGCTGACCCCGCCGAGGTCGCTGAAATCCGCGAGTCCACGTCCACAGTTGGCATTTCGGGACTACTTCCAGAGGCTGCTGTACCTGATATAATGGCACCATCAACAAGGTCAGGTAAGTTTCTGGCTGCGTTGGCAAAGGACTGTTGCCCATGCAGCTTTTTCAACTCCAGATGAATTTTTCCTAGCACTAATTCAATTTGCTTGTCCTTCTCTTTTTGAGCCGCCATGTAGGCCTTGACGTCCCAGCCTTTTTGTTGGTAACTTGAGTAGCCCACTCCCTTGGCCATGTTCTTGCGTTGATTGGCCTCCTTCTTCTTGGCGGCCTTTTCTTCGCTACTTTCTTTGTCTTTATTAATACCAAACAAACAAAACTTGGATTTGTGCTTTTTAGGAGTCTCCTTCTTTTCTTCCTTATTGTCTTTAGAAGTAGCTGTAGACGTAGAGGCCGAAGCTGGATTTTCCGACAATTCCTTTGGTGAGGGTCCCAGGGGAAGTGGAGGTGGAAGAAGAGCTGCTGCGGCTGCAGAAGAAGAGGCCGCTCCTTCAAGTGCCGAGGGAGGCAGATTAATGGGTGGAGGCGGCGTTGGGCTGGTGTACTTTTTGTTGGCACGTGGAGCCATTTCGCTGACTACAATTTCAAACATTAGAATTAGAATTCTTTGTACTTTTTAACATTTTTACCTAAGGCTAAACGTAGGAGATGATGTTCGATGTCAATGTAAGCACCATCGGGGTATCTTGAGCGGTCGTTCCTCTCTGACTTGCAGTCCAAACGAGCCCAGGTCTGGAGGAATGCTTTGATGTCGACTAAAACTTCCTTCATGTTGCGAGCCGGATTCCAGTAGGACAGCTTGAGAATTTCCATAGTGGTAACGCGTAACATCATGGAGCCCTGAAGTCTGGGCCGAATGACTTTGACTAATGGTGGGAAGAATGGATAGAGATCCATAGCGAAATCCAACTGAAGCTCGATGTAATCATAACCCTGTCGGTCTTTCAGATCTTCAAAATCCTTTTCGAGCAAACTTTTTAAAAAAGAAGAAGAAGTAAATGAATCGTTCGGTCTGTAAAAAAAATCCTTCTCGTCTTACTTGGAGGAGTCAAATTTCCGGATCTTGACATTCCATTGGAAAATATTGTCTTCGATCGTATCAGCATTGATGCCTGTCATTTCGGCGCTTTCCATGATAGAGACTAGATCATTGATGAGAATTCCGGAAGCTGCATCCGTGCTAAAAACCTAGGATCAAAAAAGAATGTTGATAATGAAGTGATGCATACTATTATAGTAGTGGCTTACTTGTTTGGGCTGCCTCCCCTTGATGGATGGATCCTGATAAAGCTGTTGCATTGATGATTCATCATTGGAATCACTACTCCCATTGCTTTTCTTTCGTGCCGCTCGTAATTCTTTCTCTTTCTGACGCCATCTTTTGCGACGCCGAGCAATTTCAAGTTCCCAACTGAGGTCGTTATCTAGAATGTCCTCTAGCTGGTCATCATCTCCATGGCCTTCGTCTTCGTCATCGTCTATATCTCCCATGTCATCGCAATCCTCGTCATCCTCGTCGTTGTAGTTGCTGCTCATGGACACGTCTCTGGATCGAGAACGAGCATCTGCAGCACTGTACAACGACAACCCTTTGTTCAAGATGGCCGAGAGAGACAATTGGCCGTCAGTGTCGAGCAAGTACTCGTTTAAGGCGTTGCACCATAGCTGAAGGCCTGAATCGGCTTCAACGAAGAAATTGTCGTCGTTGCCATAATCAGGATAGTGAGAAGGACAATGAAGAGTGAATTTCTGTTCAGAAGCTTCGATGCTAAACTCAAGAGAAGTCTTTCCATCTTCATTTGTCCGGGTCTGGAAATTTAGGAAAAGTTTGAAAATCACATCATGACAGTGAGAAAAAATGAGCTTTTGGAGTCTTACCTCTCGTAATTTGATGCTGTGAGAATCTGTCCGACGCCAAGAATTGTACTCATCGACAAGCGTGGCATCGTCGCTGGTGGATCCGCGGGGTGACGAGGTATCCATCACTTCGTCCTCTGAGATTCGGTTGGAAATCATTCCGTAAAATTTGAAGAGCTAACAAGTTGTCAAGTTGAAAGCCAAGGCCAAAACAGCCTCAGCCTCCAATTACTCAATAACTTCTCTTCTCACGGTGATAGAGCGCCGCGAGCTGATGCTACTGGCAACAGTGATAGTGGTCGGTGGTGGTCTTCTCCTACTGCTGCTGTCGTTGTCGTCGTTGCGGCTGATCAGACAGCAATTTTTCTAGACTTAACCTTTTTGAGCAAACCACTACTGCTGACAACTACTCCAAGGCTAAGGCCCGCCAGAGGAGAAAGCCGGAGAAAAAAGAGAGCGAACCTTTGAAGCTCTTGGTTACAACCAGAGAACTTACTAAAGTAGTTGCCGAGCTGAGATGCTGAGCTTTGAGGCTTCGAATTGCAAGTCGAGACAACTTTGAACTTGGTCATTTTACGTCTGATTCTCCATTTTTCTTTCCATTTCACATTTTGTCTATATTTTAGGAAACAATGGAAACTGTTATTAAGATTTTGTCTCTTTTTTGAAACTTTTAATCTATCAGTAACTTAAAAATCCTCAAAATGTGTTGAAGGAAAATGACCTTAGATTTGTAGTGTTTTGTTATAGTTTTCCCGCAAATCCGACGCATTTGAGCACGAAAATCCGAATTCTGACCATTTTCAAGAAAAGTTCGTCAAATGACAGTGGGCATTTCCCCCAAATCAGCTGTGGTGACTAAAGGTTTGAAAATAAGAGTTAAGACGCATTTTGTCAGAATGGCCTCATTGCAGCGTATTTCATCAGTTAGAAAAGTCTTTCAAAATCAAGGGTCAGTCGTAAGAATGATGAGCAACGATACAGGTCGATCTGCAGGTATGTGCTTTGAGTTTTTAAGTTATTTGAGAAAATGACGTGACAATTCATCGTTCTTCAGGGGCTGTCAGGGAAGCCGGTGGTGCTTTTGGAAAGAAAGAGAAGGCTCAAGAAGACCAATTCTTTAGGCAACAACAGCAAGAGCAGTTGAAAAAGTTGCAGAATAGTCATACCGACGAAATCAAAGCACATGAATCAGAAATCAAAAGGCACCAAGAAGCTATTCAACGACACAAGGAAAAGATCGGCGAACTTGAGAAATGAAAGAGCTTTCTGTCCCGTTTACATCTTATTTATCCAACAACAAAAATGAAATTTTTAGTAACTCTTTGAAATATTGGTTGAAATAGATTTTTATTCTATGGCTAATTTTGTCAGTCATCCAATAAAATCATGACAAGATGAGTCTTTTTTCCGTCGCATTTTGTCGCGAATAATCAACATCCTCCAATAATTTTAAATCAGGGCATCATTAATCACTACAAACTTCAGTGCAAGACATTGACCTCATTTATCACACGAGTCACGACGGGATTCGTTGCGATTTTCCGTTTACTCTATAAGTAAATATGTACTAAATGTAATTTTTCGTGGTCAGTTTTATGACAACCTTCAAAGCGATAATTGAATCTTGGTATGAGGTTGAACAAGAAGCTTATCAAGATTAAAGTTCTTCTTCGAGATAAAGACCTTCCTGGGCTTCCTAGATAAATTCCCTACAATCGGTAGATACGACCTTTTGTAAGGAAATTGTCGTCTGCGTGCGTCCCTTGTGAACTCTTTAGTTTCTACGATGGGAAAAAAGAATGAATCTGAAAACGCATTCCAGTAATTTAAACATATATTGGATTGTTCTCGATGGCTTACGTATACGTAGAAAGCAAAAGTGGTGAGAATGCAATTGTAAACAGATTTAGCCGCGTCGGCGATTGGCGGAGCCGGTGCAGTGTATGCCCTTACCCTACTTCTTTGCACATGGCCTTGGCATAGTGCCAAGTTCATTTTCGTAAATTTCTCGTGTGTGTAAATCCGAAAATGGCAACTGGATTGACACTGCAAGAGGTGGAAGAAAAGAAACCCGATGGGTTCTTCCCCAAGATTTTTCAAAATGTTTGCAAAGGTATGGGAGATGAGAACGCGGATAAGATGACACAAATCGTCCAAGATGACTATGCCATCTTCAGGTTTACTTACGATTTAGAGTGCTATAAAAAAGCTTTAGACATCAAAGAGTTTTACCCGGAGAAGAATCCACATGAATGTAAAATCAAGAAGGAATATGGCAACAAAGCGTATCAAGAAGGCAAGGATATTGACGCTCTTCATTTCTACACTCAAGTATGTAAACGCTAAAAAGAATCCTTCTAACAATTCGTTAAATTAATTTCGATTTTAGGCTGTAATTGCAGCTCCTTGTGACGAGAAAACAGGCAAAAGCAAAGAACTCGCCGTTGCTTTGGCCAACCGATCCGCCGTCCTATTCTCTCTCAAAGCCTTCCATTTGGCTTTGGATGACATCAAACTGGCATTGGAAGTTGGCTACCCCGAAGAGCTCCAATACAAACTACTGGAAAGAAAAGCCAAGATTTTGACATTTTTCAAGCAATTCATCGATGCTAGGGATACTTACAAACAATTACTTAAAAGTCTGGATGTGGCTAAAGTTGAAACCAACAAGAAACAAACGATCCAGAAGAACACTCAAGCTGCTTTGAAACATTTCGAACGAATTCCGTCGGTGTACAATGATCCCAATGCTGTCATGAAAGAAGAGCCTAATTTGCCTAAATTGCCGGACAAGAATAAAAAGTATCCTGCCTTGAGCAATGCTATCCTCTTCAAATATGAGCCCGGTAGAGGTCGCTATGCAACTGCTCAAAGAGACATCAAAGTTGGAGAATTCATTTGCGTGGAAAAACCGATTGCTTCGCATCCTTTGCCGGAATACCTCGGATCCAATTGTGCCCAATGTTTCAAAGCTATGAAAGCTCCATTGCCTTGCCCAAATTGTACTAAAGTTCTGTTTTGTAGCTATGATTGCCGAGCTGAAGCTTTGAGTACTTATCATCCCTATGAGTGCAAAATATTTGACTTTCTCATCGCTTCTGGTATGAGTATTATTTGCTTCTTAGCTTACAAAGCTATTGTCCAAAAACCTTTGAAATACTTCTTGGACAACAGAGCCAAGTTTGAAGGACACGATGAAAGCTCTGGTGTGAATATCAAGCTTGACGAAGATGGTCAGCCTATGGAAAAGTACTTGTCTTCAGACTACAGAAATTACTTCAATTTGGTGACTCATCATAGTGAGAGACAAGCTGGAGATATATTCCATAGGTAATGTTCAACTTTAATTTAGTACTTCATTACTTACAGTGTCTTCTCTTATAGAGTCATGTTGGCTATCATGTTACTCAGGTGCATGAAAAAGTATGGTTACTTTGGAGTTGATGATGTTCAAGATGATGTCTTGACGGATGAAGAATGTTACATTGGTGTTCTTTTAGTTCATTTCTTGGAAGTCAATCAATTCAATGCCCATGAAGTGGCTCAATTTGAGATGATTGCGCGAAACCGCGAAGAAGGATCCAAATCAGTTTACATTGGTGCAGCTTGCTATCCTACCTTGGCCATGTTCAATCACTCTTGTGATCCAAGCATCATTAGGTTCTACATTGAAGACTATGTCTGTGTCCAAACCATCAAGAATGTGAGGCGAGGCGAAGAAATTTGTGAAAATTATGGACCCATTTTCTTTCATTCTCCCAAAGATGATCGTATACAGAGATTGAAGTCTCAATATTGGTTTGATTGTTGTTGCATACCTTGCAAGGAAACTTGGCCTTTGATGCATGAAATGGGAGATGATGTCTTGAACTTTAGGTGTCCAGTCTGCAATGATGGAGTGCCATTTCAAACAGTTTCCAACAATCCTTCGTTGAAATGTGCTTGTGGTACACCTATTCCAATGCTCAAGGTATTTTGTTTCAAATAGTAAAAGTGTGAATTTCCAAGCTTATCAAATCTTTTTTCAGGCATTGAAAGCAATTGGTGAAACTGATAGTCTCCAAGAAAAGGCCAATCAAGCCCTCCGCAGTGGCGATCTTGAAAAGGCTCAAGGCTTGTATTCCGAATACATGACAAAGTTGGATGTCCATTTGGCTCCCCCGTATCCCGACTATTACAAGACCCAACAAAATATTTGGAAGTGTATTTGGATGAGATATGGTAACAGAGTCATTCGTGGTAAAGTACCTCAGGCCCCTTCCAATGATTTTGATTCTGTTGATTAAAGAATAAAAATAAAATCATGTACATATTCAAACTGGCCAAAATCACAGCTATACTTTTTATTGTTGATTTTTGGCGCGAAAATTCAAATGTTGTTTAATGAGACTTTTTTAGTGGTTTTCAAACACTGCCAAGTGGTGTTCAAGGTTATTCTACGCCCATCTCGTCTTAGGTTTACTGACGCATTTTCTCGTGGGCGTCAAAGCATGCACGAGTAGTGGTTGACTTCACCTGTCTTTGCCTTACAGTCGTTCAAAAACATGGAGGAGGACTGGGAGTGTACACGACTCAAATCCAATTTGGATTTATTTCAACATAAATCTTCCGGATTCACAATTTATCATGACAAAACTACCGAAAAATTCAACAAAATTTGTGTTGTAGTCAGTAAGTTTTAGACTTTTTTTGGACAATCACAAAAAAAGGATTTTTTTCTTTAAACAGAAACACCAGTGGATAATGACAATGGTTGTCCTCATGCACTTGAACATTTGATATTTATGGGATCAAAATCGCATAAAAAAGGATTTTTGGATGCTTTTGCAGCCAATCGATTTTGCACCGAGATCAATGCAAGTACCAAATCCGATCATACCATTTACCATTTTTCCGGATTTCAAACTAAACATCATGGAGTTGAAGATGTGATTATTTTTGGTCTCATGGAACACTTATTACATCCAGCATTGCCTGAAAATGCATTTCGAGGTGAAATATTTGATATCGATGCCAATTCTGGAGTGATGTATAACGAACTAAAGGATCGACAATACGACCCCAAAATGATATCCGTTTTAGAAACCAAAAAGATTTTACATAAAAATCCTGGCTCACATAATTGTTTGGCTTCTGGAAGTGCCAAAACAATCAAGGATTTGAAGTTTACAGATATTCAAAAGTATCATGAAGATTTCTACAAATTGAATCATATGGCTTTGATATGCAAAGGAACTTTGGATATGGAGTACTTGTTCAAGATGCTGGATCCTTTCCTGAAATGTTCAATCAGTCCCAAAAGAGTGTTTGAAAGAGACGTCATTGTCAAAGATACTTTGAAGGAAATGCAAATTCCAGGAAGTGAAGACTTGCTCATCTTGTCATGTGGATTCCAAATCCCAATCCTGGATTTTCAAGCCACCAAAGTTTTGCTAGAATTTTTCAAGAAAAGTGATGTATTGTTTAGCAAGTTCAGTTATGAGTTGTGTAAATTAGATGAAGATTTTGCCCAAGGACTTGTCATTTTCGATGATTTTGAAGAATTAGATGAAGAGAAAATGGCAAAGAAAATGAAGCAATCCATCAGTCAATATATGAATCAAGTTAATCCTGAACTATTTCTTGAATGCATAAAAACTGGTCTTGAATCTAGCAAGATCAAAGTTGGCCTTGAACATGAGCTTACTTCAACAATCAAAGATGACATAATTGATCATTTTCTTTACAAGACGGAAGTCCTGGATGATCCCTATGCGTCCTTAGAAACTAAAGAATTTCAATTTTGGCTTCAATTAAGTCAAAAATGGATAAGTGCTCCTTGGGCAGTCTTTGTCGGTACTGGATCTAAAAGATTGATGGAAGAAACCGAATACAAAGTTCAATCCAAAATTGAAGAAGTCAAACAAGACTCTTCTGAAGATAATCTAATTGACTTTGCATCCGAATATCCAATTTTAGAACATTCGGATTTTAGAAAGTTCTCTTTGATTATGGCGAACATCACATTGACCTCGTTTTCAAAAGAAGACTCTGATCATTTGCCGATTATTGAAGCATTGATTGCCAAATCCATAAGGAAGACTTGTCAAGTACTAAAGATCAAAACCTATCATTGCAGACAAAAGTTTCTCTTTTTGTTCATCTTTCTTGAACACCAGCATGTTCAAGAAGCCTTACAAGTTCTATCAAACAGAAATTTCATGGAAAACCTAACAGACAATATTGAAAAAGTTGCAAAAGCTGTTTACGAAAATTTTGAGAATTTTGATGTTCAAGACCTTTCGTTTTGGCGCACATTTTTGAGGTTCAAATATGTCCTCAAGAGTCTCAAAAGTGTCAAGTCGGAGACTAAGCATATTGAAAAATTGGTCAAACAAGGTTTCTGGATGATGGTTGTGGCAGAATATGATGATCAAGTTGGTCAAAAGCATCAAAGTATTATGGAAGAAGAATGGGCCAAAAATCAAGGATCCAAAGTCAAGTCATACGGATATGGTCATCATCGTATCAATGTATCTGAAAATGTTCAGAGCAGCCAAGCTTGCATCATGATGAACGTACCTGACAATATGTCAATAATCCAAGTCTACCTTATCTGTGAGATCTTGAACAAGTTTGTCTTATGCAAAATCCGGGAACAGGGATTAGCCTATGCAGTCAATGTTCAAGTTGATTTCAAAGCAGAAGAAATTGTCATTTTGATTCATGACTCTACATTGGTACTCAATGCTTTGTCTGCCATCCGTGATGCTATACAAGATTTGCATCAATTCAAATTGACGGACAAAATGCTGGAAAGGATCAAGAGGTCTGCTTATTTCAAACATTGCCAAAGGCTTCAAAATCCCTATGACAAGTTAATTAATGAATTTATTGATGCTTGCTTCTGTAGAACTTTTGAGTTGAGTGAACTTAACACCATTAATGCAACAACGGTTTCAGAATCTTTAAGGAAATTTTCTGAACTTTACTTGAAGAACTCTAATCTGAATATTGTAATTATGATGCCCAAATCCACTGCAATGCAAAAAATGTCAACATTGAAAGCTTTTGTAACTTATGGGTTCAAACTATTCATGTGATTGAAATACAATGTGATTGATCCTCTTTGTTACCTGTTAGGTTCGAAAATTTCTTGATCCTGAATCCTGGCCTTGTTCATTTTCGTCATTCTTGTTTTCTTTCTGATTTCCCGCGTAAAACTTCTTAGCCAATCAGAATTGAGATTGGCAATAACAATTCTCAGTTTCAGTTTTAAGGCTTTCAATCTCAGTATTGATTATTTTATTTATTTGAGATTTGACTTCAAAAATGGCGGATTGGTATGGGCCACTAGACTTGTTTAGCGCAAGATTTCACGGATCTAGGTCCCATGGGTCTCCTAAGTATAGTTCAATGTGGCAAGAAGGCAATGGAATGCCTTTGAAAATAATGCCGGCGATTCGCAAGAAATACTATTGTGCCAAATGTCGAATTGCTGAATATCCAAGTGATCCGAATCCCAAATTGAAAACTTGCGCCTCGTGCTATTTGGTTAAGTACTGCGGAAAAGAATGCCAAGTTCAAGATTGGTCTGATCACAAGTCAATCTGCAAAAATCGTCATAAAGATTTGCAAAAAGTCGATGGTTTGGATGCCACAAGCGAGGAGCGGTACAATCTAAGATTGAAATTGAGCGACGAAGCTTTGGAATTTGCCAAAGCTAACAACGATTATTTCGCTTTTTTACAAGCTAAAGAATTTCGTACCGCTGACAAGTTTGAAGAACTCTTTGTGAACTCCTCAAAATATCCCAAATGGAAGGAAGTTATGATAACAATATTTTTGGATGCTATCTTAGAAGACAGACTAGCATTAAAGTTTGTGATGTCAAATCCGGCTGACTTTTTAGCCAAACTTGCAGAATTGTTGTTGACTTTGATCGATGCCAGGATTCCGGAGTTGGATTCGGACGTTGAAGCTTATGAAGCCTTTGA
The DNA here is from genome assembly GCA_900157175.1 of Oithona nana. Lineage (NCBI taxonomy): Eukaryota > Metazoa > Arthropoda > Copepoda > Cyclopoida > Oithonidae > Oithona > Oithona nana. The sequence goes on from LT727991.1 coordinate 124,296, forward strand.
GGAAATTCTGAAAAGTTCGCCAACAGGTAAAATTGTCCATTGACAAAAAAATTCGTAATATAAATTTCTTTTATTAGGAAATCTTTTCAACAATGTCTACCAAAGAACTGAAATGATGAATATTGTTCGCAAGCATCTGAAGGCTCAAAATGAAAAAGAATTCAAGGCATTCAAAGAAAAAACCAGAATTGTTGCTCAAGTAAAAGCCATCATTGACAAAATGAGTATCTTGGAACAATGTATTATATTCTGTGTCTGTATCGATATTCATCCAGCTCAAGGATGTCCCCAACACAATCATGAACTTGAGCAAGGAGAATTCTGTGGTCTTCAATTAATGCACTTCTTTTATAGACGTCCCAATATGTTTCAAGTCCTTTTAGAGGCCTGGATGGACCAAGAAAATCCTTACAAATTTCTCACCGGCTAAAATATCTCATCCGAAAAAAAGAATCTGCGTAGAATCCAAACAGTAAAATAAACTTCGTTTCATAATGCCTTCCCTGACAAAGTCTTTTTCATGCGTATCCTAAGATTCCCATAGTCCTTTGCTCTTTAAAGCACTAGCTTTCTCATCTCTGGTATAGGTTCACGTACCATATTTGAAAAAGTTAGGATTTTCGTTGATGAACCTTCCCAAAGTTGGTGACCTTGTAGCCTTTGCTGGCCAGAAAATCTTTTACCAATTGCAGAGTGGGTAGCAGTGCCCACTGCCCACACAAAGTTTTTAGATTGTGTTGCCATAACGACATCTTTCCTTACATCATATCATATTTCCTTCACTTCGTTAACCTTTATCTCTGGTAGTCTTGAAGTGGCACTTGTCTTTTAAAAAAACCGTTCCCATTTTGTCACAGTTCTATTGTGAGTTTTGCGGGATTTTTAAAGTCAAAAACAAAGAACCTGAAATCCGTTCCTAATCCAATTGAAGAGATCTGTCGATTTTTTCCAATATCCATTCAAGGATGAATAATAGAATACAACCTTGAAAGAAAGGCCTTTCTTTATGGCCTTTCCTCAACGTATGTAAATGTAGACCTCAGAGGAGTTGTTGACTTCCACAGCCAGAGGCACAAATTGAAATGTGATACACAATTAAGGTCACCAGTGACGCAAACAGACTTTTTATTGTCGTCTAAAAAGTCAATAATATTTTCATTTCTTCTTTTTCTTTCCACGTCTCTTTTTGGTGGGATGATTTCTAACTGCGACGGATTCAGTAGTTCTGGATTCTATTGAAGCATCTTGACTAGTAGACGATGAGGAATTATTATGCAAGAATCCGGAATCCTGATCTTCATGGTCATCCTTGAATTGTAACTGTTTGAATGTTTTTGACTGTAAAAGTTTAAATTGGTTGATCAACGATGCCAATTCCGCTTCACTTTTTCGTGACACTTCTCTTAAAAAGTCAATTTCATTCTCCATGTCTTTGTACGTTTTGTCAAATTCTCGATGATGGCAAGCTTGCTTTTTACTTAGCAACGCATTGAGTTCTTTTTCTTTGAAATGTAAATCACTGATAGTTCGACTTTGCTGTTCAAGTTTACGGTGAGATTGATCATATTCCATTTTCAAATGAGCGGATTCTTGGGCTTTTTCATCAAACAAATCCGCGTATTGTCTTTTCAAACTCTCCATTTCAGACTCTTTGATTTGATTGATGGCATCAATTTGCTGGTTTAACTCCATTTGCATATCTTTCATTTTGGAATCGTAAATACTTTCTTGCATGACTAATTCAGCTTGTAGAGCCTCCAATTGCTCTTCAGTTCGTTGGAATCTGGAAAGTTTCTCGCGTAAATTGACACTCTCTGACATTTGGGTTTGTAAACGTAATTCCACGTCTCGTTTGGCTGCACGAAGAGCCTGCAAATGAGTAGAAAATGCATTAATTATGTTGTACTTTATTGGGAACGAAAATAGAAACAGGTTTTGACATTTCATGTACCATTTCTTTCTGACTGCTACAGAAAACTTTAAAATTCTGAACTTTCATTTCTGAATGCTTTGTGTCGCTCGCTGCTTTTTTAGATTTTTGACATTTCTATTTCTGTGGATGTCATCTCCGTGTTTTTACATCACCAATTTACCTGGAGGGCATCACCATCAAGGTGATTGATTTTTGACCGCGATTAGCTAGTATTGGGTCTCTTACACTTTTGACTTTTGCTCTAATCATCTTTGCTGGGGTATATCCCATTTCGTGCCCGGCCATTTCGTACCGGACCATTTCGCACCGACCATTTCGTGCCCGGCCATTTCGTGTCCGTCCTATTTCGTGCCCGTCCCATTTCGTGCCCGACTGTCCCATTTCGGGCCTGACCCATTTCGGGGCCCATCCCAAATCGTGCCTTGTTAATATTGAATAAATTAAAAGGAATCCATTTCATGCCTGTCCCATTTCATTCCAAGGCAATTTAATGCCTGTCCCATTTCGCAGGCCAAATCATACCCATTATTCCTGATTCCTGCCGGATCCATTTGATTCCTATCCCATTTCGTGCCCGTCGAATTTCGTGCCCATTCCATTTTGTGCCCGTCCCATTTCGGGCCGGGGACATTTTCTACCTGACTGCTATTGAGTTCTAAAGCTTAGTGGTTAGTTGACTTTTCGTTAGGCTGGGTGGAGCGAGATCCCGCAAAGCGGGCACGAAATGGCCCCTGTCACGAAATGGGACTGTAACGCATGAAATGGGACGGGCACGAAATGGGGCATGCACGAAATGGGGCATGCACGAAATGGGATGGGCCCGAAATGGGACGGGCCCGAGACGGGCCCGAAATGGGACGGGCCCGAAATGGGACGGGCCCGAAATGGGACGGGCCCGAAATGGGACGGGCCCGAAATGGGACGGGCTCGAAATGGGACACCCTGGCACGAAATTGGATGGCACGAAATGGGACGGGCACGAAATGGGACACTCGGGCACGAAATGGGACACTCGGGCACGAAATGGGATGGGCACGAAATGGGCCGTCACGAAATGGGGGTAATCCGTTTTCTTTTATCTTTTCTTTCCTAACTTGACCTTTTTTAACGACGACATTTATCTCGGAAAAACCAATTAACTTCCAGAACTCCGAAGCAGTATTGACTGTAAGTCCTTTATTTCAGCTTTGTCACGTTTCTCTCTCGCTCAATGAATAATAAAAGTGAGCGGCATTGAACCCAATATAGGGTATACTGGGTATACTATATGACGTAACCCACAACACATTCTGTTCCATTCTATTGAAGGACAAAAGAGCCTTTCTAGAAAGAGTCTTACTCTGATCGCTCAAGGGGATAAAAAAGATAAAAAAAAAAAAAGGGCCATTGTTGACAAGGTTTGCATAATCCCGAAAGTTTAAAAGACTTTCTTCAAAACAACGCAACAATTTCAATATGCAGTATTCTTGAATGAAATTGTACTTTACATTTAAAAGTTTGTAGGCGGATGTAGTATAGTAAAGCGGATTACTTTGCGTTCCTCTCAATTTTTCAAAGAAGCACAAGGTTGGCAACAGCGGAGAGTTCTTTGTTGGTTGTCCGTCGCATTGTAAAATTGCTGAAAAGGCATCATTTTTCAAAGATTTTTGAAAGGCTCGTGCAAATTTCAATCCTTTACAAAAAATCTTCTTTTAAAAAGCTTTATCAAACTAACTTTTCGTAAAAGGTAATCTAAAGGATATAAAATATTTAGAAAAGAAGAAAAGGTGTCTCAAAAAAAGTTGCTTTCTCCTGCTTTTGGTACTGGAAAAGGCCGCTTCGTGAATCGTGATGATGCGAGTTACGAGAAGTAAGCGAGAGTAGCCGCGATGTGGATGGAGATTGAGGAGCGCGCAGTCCTTCTCAAGCACGCAGAGGAGCATGGGCAAATAATGAGACTAAGTTTGATAGCATTATTTTGTGCGTTGTTGAAGACTACATGCAATTCCTTGAGTACATTGCAAATTCGAGATCATGGTATTGGTCATGGCGGTCCGGAGGACGATTTGCATCAACAACTACAACTGCAACAGTAGGTGTACTTCATCATGTAATCAAATCTGTTTATATAGCTAAGAACCTTCGAATACATCTGCTTTTGAGAGTATCCTTTGAGAGTTCATTAATTCTCATTTGTGTACATATCCATATTTTGTTGATTCTTTTCATCGTTCGGTCATTCTGACCAAAATATTTATGACAATGTAATGATAACCTTATTCATAACTTTCTTTGATAGACAAGAAGTGATGAAGTTGACATTACCATTCCTACAAAAAACTCTCATGCGGATTTACCAAGAAATCAAAAGTGATCCTCAATTTCTCGAACTCCATATTTCAAAAGAAGACACTAACGCTTTACTGGAGTTGATTACCCACGATCGAGTCACTCTACCACAGTAAGAGTTGCAAAAGAAAAAGAGTTTAGAATGTAGTACTACACTTTCTTTATCTTTGCAGAACTACATCTCAGAATGGAGTTTCATCGACTCGCATACCTGAATTCTTGGTTACCTTGGCATTATCACTAATCTTCGTACTCATTTAGTTATTTAAAAAAAAAGCCAATACATTCCTATATCTGGTATCCAAAGAGGCTTACATGATCCAGAAATAAAGGTTAATTAATACTGGCTATTGCTGAAAAACACTGCAAAGTTTCTGTGAAGTATTTCCACATTCATTCAGCATCAATCATCTTTTGGACAAAAAAGGGGAAAAGTTTTGTAGTAAAGTGTAGAGACAGCATTCAGCAAAAAAGCAAAGTCCTTGAAAGTATCCTTGAAAAGGAAAAAAAAGTTAAGGCAAGGAAAGATGATACACTTGTAGTCGATAATTATATGCTTAAACAACATGAACATTGAACATGTGTTTCCCTTACTCTGATTAGCTCGTTGCTAGGGAGCTCTACCTACACCATTTGAGTCACCCGAGATGTACCAATCGATCAGTAATCACCACGAAGACCATTCAGTTTTCTTTTCTTTCTCCTTCACCTCCTCCAGTCGACTTTTCGATAATATTCAAGATAATATGTATCACCTATTCACGTTTCAACATTACCCCCAATCATCATCATATGAAAAGTCTTCTTTAGTATTCATTAACTCACCTCAAGTGTGTCTTCTTTATCACCAAGTTGACTTTTAGTCTTTCGTAATTGATGAGATTTCAAATCTAAATCTTGTTCTACTTGAGCAAGTTTTTGAACAATTTTGATTTTCTCCACTTCTTGATACTCAAATTGTTTATTGTAAGCTCGCAATTCTTCGTCTTTTGAGCCCATTTGTCGCCTTAATGTGTCAATTTGGTCCACTGCTGCACTCAACGCCCCATTTTCCTTACAAAATTGTCTTTTGAATTTGACCAAATTATCTTTCTCATTGGTTAACAATTGGTTTTCTGATTCTAAAGCTCGAGCTACCGACCTCAAAGCTGCTATTTTGTCTTCATTGTCATGATGGGATTCTTTGAAAGATTGATATTCATTTTGCACTTGAGATAAAGTTGAAGAGAGTTGATGATTCTGAGCTTGCAAAGCTTGGTTTTTTGAGATGAGTTCACATTGAGTTTTGACATAATTGGCTTCTTTGGTTTTCCAATCAGTGCAGAGATTCTCGACATTTTGAAGTCTTGACAGAGCTTCAATAAGCTCTTCTTTTAGACTCTGCATGGTTCAGGCAAATATTTTTTTGGAAACTTTGCGAAATTCTTCTTGTTCTTTAGTGCGTATTTCAGTACAAAAATTAGATCGAAAGGTGTCAAAACACAAAACATCTGTTAACTACGGGTACGTTAATTCAAAAAGGATCGAGCAGCTTCAGTTCTTTTTTGTATGTTTGCCGTGCCTGGTACGAAAGCAAAGAATAATTTTAAGGCTTTTTGGTACCAAAGATTGTAAGAAATAGACTTGAAATCAGCCTAATTGGAAAAACTTTCAGAAATTTATGTGGTTTCCTAAATTAAAAAGTTTGAATTGTCATATGTTTTTAAAGTTTCAATCAAAAATCGGCTAAAACCGCAAAGTAATTCTTGAGATTCTGATCGATTTCTTTTTAGGATTTTTACTTCATAAATTCTTAACTGCAAGTCTTTGTTCCTTTTTTAGATAACGCTCTATAAATCTGTCAAACTACTTTCATCAATTTTTGGGCAATTGCAAATGAAATAATTAAAGATATATTCCACTTCTCTTAGCCAAACTTTACATTGTTTTTACTCTGTACGTTTTAAAGAAAAATATAAATTCGTCAAAGTATCATGACACATGTAAAATGTAAACAAACATTTGTTTATCTGTCAAAGGAAAACGAGATTGTCTTAAGGATTACTGTTTTATCATGTTTTCCTAGAAAAATACAAGTGCACCTAGAGCAGAAGAAGGACGTGTCCCCTTTCCTGGCCTCCACTCGAAGGCCTCCGGTACAGTACGAAGACCTCAAGGCTTTCTAGCAAACATCTGCTGACTAATCAATAGAGCTCGTGACAGTCTGAAGCGGATTGGAAGGAACTGCAACGATCCAAAAATCCAACGTCTTCAATATGGACGGGCAAAACTACGCCTATAACGGCGAAGATCAGAATTATCAAGACTATGATGGAGGCGGTGGTGGTGGAGAAAATTATCAGTTACAAGAGCAGTCCTATGATCCTAATGGTCAAGGACAAGCTTACCAAGCACCCATCACATCCACAGTCACCACTGGATCACTGTTTCGAAGTGAAGAAATGGCTTTGTGTCAATTATTTCTTCAATCTGAAGCGGCATATGCCTGTGTTTCGGAGCTTGGCGAATTGGGACTTGTGCAATTCCGGGATTTGAACCCTGACACTTCTGCTTTTCAACGGAAATTCGTCAATGAAGTCCGAAGATGTGATGAAATGGAACGTAAATTGCGATTTTTAGAGAAAGAAATCAAGAAAGACGACATTCCAATGATGGATTCCGGTGACGCTGGTATTGACGCTCCTCAGCCAAGAGAAATGATTGACCTTGAAGCAACCTTTGAAAAACTTGAACACGAATTACAAGAGGTCAATCAGAATGCTGAAGCCTTGAAGAAAAACTTTTTAGAATTGACAGAATTGAAGCACATTTTGCGGAAGACACAGCAATTCTTTGAAGAACAAGAGCAAACAGAAGGTGGACCTGTAGGACAACATCAACAGCTGATCAGTGATGATGGCACTGCTGGTCAAACGGGTGGTCTTCAACTTGGTTTTGTGGCCGGAGTCATTCTAAGAGAAAGATTGCCAGCATTTGAGCGAATGTTGTGGCGGGCTTGCCGTGGCAACGTTTTCTTGAGACAAGCAGAAATCGAGGATCCCTTAGAAGATCCTCAACTGGGAGGAGACGAAGTCTACAAATCAGTCTTCATCATTTTCTTCCAAGGCGAACAACTGAAATCTCGAGTGAAGAAAATCTGCGAAGGGTTTAGGGCAACCTTGTATCCTTGTCCCGACCAAGCTGCCGATCGCCGAGAAATGGCCGTTGGAGTCATGCAAAGACTTGAAGACTTGAACACCGTCTTAGGTCAAACCAATGATCATCGTCATCGTGTTCTAGTCGCTGCAGCCAAAAACATTAAACTTTGGTTTGTCAAAGTCCGCAAAATCAAAGCCATTTACCATACACTAAACATGTTCAACTTGGACGTGACTCAAAAATGTTTAATCGCTGAAGTTTGGGTTCCAACGGCGGACATCGAAGCAATCCAATTGGCACTACGTCGCGGCACCGAAAAGTCCGGATCCACTGTTGCTCCAATCTTAAACCAAATGAATACTAAGGAATCCCCACCGACATTCTTTAGGACCAACAAGTATACTGGAGCCTTCCAGGCTCTGATCAACTCATATGGAGTGGCAGGGTACCGTGAAGCCAATCCTGCCGTTTACACTATCATCACATTCCCTTTCTTGTTCGCCGTCATGTTTGGCGACGCCGGCCACGGCGCCATCATGTTGGGCTTCGGCTTGTACATGTGCATCAAAGAGAAGATGTTGGAGGCACGAAAAATTGACAACGAGATTTGGAAGTACTTTTTTGGTGGGCGTTACTTGATTACCATCATGGGCTTCTTTAGTATCTACACCGGCCTCATTTATAACGACATTTTTAGCAAGAGCTTGAATGTCTTTGGGTCCTCATGGCAAGTCACCTACCACGATGATGCCATCCTGGAGATGAAAGATGGTATGGTCAACCCGGCCAAGGAAACCGATTGGTACGGTACTCCCTACCCGTTTGGCGTTGATCCCGTTTGGCAAGTCTCCGAGAACAAGATTGTTTTTTTGAACGCCTTCAAAATGAAAATCTCCATTATTTTGGGGGTGATCCACATGACCTTTGGAGTGTGTTTGTCCTACTGGAACGCCACCTACTTCAAGAGACCCTTGAACATCTTTGCCGAATTCATTCCCCAAATCATTTTCTTGTCTTGCATGTTTGGCTACTTGTCTCTACTCATGTGGATGAAATGGACCATGTATTTTGCCACCGGTGATCCAGAAGAATTTGCTAGCTCCGAACGTTGCGCTCCTTCAATTCTGATCACTTTTATCAACATGGTCTTGTTCAAGGAAAACGAAGCGGAACCCGGATGTGAAGCCTACATGTACGGAGGCCAAAAATGGATCCAAAGGCTACTGGTCCTTATTGCAGTCACTACCATTCCTTGGATGCTGATTGTCAAGCCTTTTATCCAGATGCGAGAACATAATCAAAAGGCCTCTTCAAGAAGAATGAATGTCAATGGAGCGGAAGGCGGAGGAGCTCAAGCTGAAGAAACCTTTGATGCTACTGAAGCTTTTATTCTTCAAGGCATCCATACCATTGAATACGTTCTGGGCTCCGTTTCTCATACTGCCTCTTATTTGCGTTTGTGGGCTTTATCCTTGGCTCATGCCCAATTATCGGAAGTTTTGTGGAACATGGTTCTCAAAATTGGTCTTAGCATTAATTCATGGTATTTTAAAAAGATAGAATTTTCCCTAAATTTTTTCTAAGTTTTGTAAATCTTTTTTTAGGTATGGCGGAGTCGTTTTATGGGCCATTTTCGCTGCTTGGGCAGGCTTGACTGTCAGTATCCTTTGCTTGATGGAGGGTCTTTCCGCTTTCTTGCACACACTTCGTCTTCACTGGGTGGAATTTCAATCCAAGTTTTACAAAGGCGATGGATACATTTTCATCCCTTTCTCATTTGAAAATATCCTAAAACAAGCTGAAGATGAAACTTCTTAAAAATCTTAAAACTAATCAAATCTTAGCCACCTTTAAAAAAACAGAACAGAATTAAGTATTGTTGCATTTTTTGTTGAGTCAGTCATTAGTTCGATGAAGAAGAAGAAATAAATGTTAATTTACCCTCTTAAATTTTTTTGTGTATTCAGCAGGATGAACTACTACTCGGACGCGGAACTTCAACGGTTACAACTGTTGTACTTTCTGTTACATCTAATGCTGCTTCTTCTTCGCTATTACTCAGCTCAGTTGGTTGGCTTGGACAAGCATTAGTAGCTTCGAGGTATGAAGGAGGCTCGACTTCTGAGTCCTCGTTATCAGTTGAAGTGGAAGGCTTGACCACTTCTTCGTAGGTTGGAGGACGATCGGCTTGATTGTTGCGGCCTCGTGATGCATGTGATCTTAATTGGCGTAAATGGTCCACTAGCATTTCACGAGCTAAAGATTCTCTATGCTGATACCGGTCCTATAGAAATTCAAACGTTATTTTTTCTCGTCAAATGAAAGTTATAAACAGCCAGACAGGGTAAAGCAGTTGCATTTTCACGATTTTTCCCCCAATTCTTTTTTATTTGAAAATACTGAAATGATACGATTTTACGTAGAATTGTCGACTGTTGCCAACTTCTTTTGTGTTTTTTTTCCCACACTTTATATCAGATTCAACAGAACTTCCTCCGTAGCAGCAGCGAAGAAAGAAAAGTTTGGGAAAGAAACAAGAAAATCAAGAAGTGTATAAACATTATTACAAAAGTTTTCTAGTTATGTATACTTTTACTTACAGCTGAAGCATACAGGTTTCTTCTATGTTTGATACAGGTTGATAATGCCACAAAGAACAGAATAAGAACGATGCCACCGAGGACCCTGCAATAGAGTAATAAACAATTCGTAAAAAAGCAAACAAGTTTGGAAAATTGTTTGAAAAATTCTATTTTATGATACGATGTGTTGACATCTGAAATTAGGCAACTTACCCTATTACCGATAGACTTCTTGAGGTATGTTTGAAATGAAATTGAAATGCATTGTTTTCTTTTGATGAATCTTTTGAGTTATCTACATTCAAAAAATCGTTGGCTGAATCAGGGTTACCATCATGAATTTGCAGCCTCTTGAGCAATCCATGATTAGAAAAAACTGTTTGCAGATCGTTGGAGTCAGCAAGTTCTTCCATGCTAAATACACTATCACACACTTCAGGAGGTTCCGACCTCTGTAAAACACTCCACAGGAGGCAAAACTTGATGAGTGCCTCCGGAGGACTTGCCATGGTCGTAGTTGCAATTTCCATATCCAATTTTAGAAAACCCAAATCTCCCCCAAGAAATCAATCTTTGGGCTGAGATTTTTGATAGAGTTGCAGTCTAGTAACTGCCTCCTGGTTCTACGTTATTATTCTGAGCAGCACATCACTGATGATGCAGCTGGTTCTAACCTTGAAGAGTCTTGAACCTGTGCTGCCGTTCTGGCTTCGAGCGTTGCCTCTGTTGCCTATATGACTTCGCGCTCGTGTAGCACCCACAGAGTCATCGACATCATACATGCATCTAGTTGACGATCACGGGGGATCGGAGCTCGGCTAGCAAACAACGCTTAGGATCATCATTTCACTTGATGATGATGTGGGATATCCATCGTTGAGTTTTCTTTGCTAGCATCAATATTCTGTGTGAAAGATTAGGTGTAAAAAAAATGTTTGAAAAGTAGTAAAAAAATTCGTGAAACTTTGTTTACTTTTTTAGCTACAGAACACCATTCTTTTTGACGATTTTTTAACGTATATATTTGCATAGTAAATACTAAACGAATTGCTTTGTATTTAGGTACTTCATTCTGATGTGAAAAGGAAAAAGGGGAGTGCGCACAGTTGCGCACTTTTTCTTTGTCTGTTTCTGGCTTTACTTTGCCTCCGTCTTTGGGTTAGGCCGCCCGACCGACTTCTTCTTTTTCGTTCGTTGCCAACTGGTTTTGGTATAACTTGAATTTGCAAAATTCATTCAATTACCTGCTGTTGCTTAGTAGAAAATTGATGCTCAATACACGAAAAATGACTTTGGTGCAAATTGGAAAAAAAATTACAAAGTCATTTCATGCTTAGATATATTTTTCGTGGTTCTTTTGTCTTTGTTGGCAAAGACCATTTAAGTGCCATTTAAATGGTTGGATTTATGGGGCAGGATGTAATCCAGGACATAATGCAACTAATAAGACTCAAAAATCATGTCATAATGAAACAATAGGAAGAATTATGCAAAGTGAGCTATACAATCGTACTACAGTAAGGTGCATCATCTATACATACAATCAAACAACCGGTTCCCATCAAAATTGTGTAAACCTGCGTTGACTGCGTAGAAGAAGACTTGTGTTCGGATGCCAAGTCGATAATTCATAGCCATGTAATTTTGTAATTTTGACGCATTAAAATTGTCAATTCATCGATGGTATTTTTTCAACCATGTCTATCAATCCTTCTCCAATTTTTGTTTTGCGAAATCAGATGCGAGCTTTTTTGGATTTGACGATATTTATAGTCAAATATTATATTAGGAGGTCTAGACTTTAGAAGAGAATGATTGTAAGCAGTGTATTTCACATCACACGTTCGTGAAATTATTTTTTTTTTGCTTCCGACTGAAACTTTAAAAGATATGAAATGATCAAAAGTTTACCTCTTGCACACGGAAAACTTAAGTAAAAGGCTTCATCGTTGATTTCTTACTTTATTCAAAGCATTGACTTCGTCCGTACTTTTAAGTATGAATATGAAGAAGGTATTGTACAATCAGAGAAAAAATTCGTCAATTCGAATTGGTGATATTTCAACATGAATTGGATTTGAATTTGCACGGGAAAAATTCGGGAAAACGTATTATGGAAAATTACTCTACTAAAAATTAGCGAAAAATCTCGTCAAATAAGAGATGGTTAAAACAAACGAAGAAAAAATCTTCAGCATACGTGAACAGCCAAATGATTTGGCCCAAATCAAGAAAAATCTTCACCATCCGTGAACAAAGAGCATAAATGAGGACCAATCCGGTGTTGTCCTCCTATCAACGTCTTTTGAGACCGAAAACATCGTATGTGTCAGAACCGTCAGAACTGGATCGATGGTCGTCTGTCGTCGTCGTTCAATGACGCGAAATCAAGATGAATATCAGTTCAGGTGGAGAATATTTTCCTCGACGTGAACGTACCTTCAAAAAGATGTTCGCCTTCATCCGGATCGTATATGGATTCGTTTCGCTGCTCCTGGCCGTTGGCCGTCCATACACGAATCAAGATCGACGGCCCAAAAGTTCACCAAGTCTCAAGATAGGATCAAGGTTGATCGAGTGTAAGTTAAACCTACAAGGCTTAAAAGCTGATGTACTACACTTGATCTTGCGGGACCACGGGCTACGGGTCGTCTTCGGACATTATACCTAAGTTTTGTGACCCGTGGGTGACGGCACAGGTACTCATGACAAGGTTACTTCACTCGATTCTCCTGGCAAAACTGAACAAGGAGCCGTCAATACGCGAATCAAGATCGACTGCCAACAAGATAATCAAGTCTCCGTCAGCTTATCCGTGTATGAATTTGTACAGGAAGAAGCTCCAAATAGTCAACATCCGGATCGCTTCAACCACGACGTAGACAGCGACTTCGTAAGTGATTTTGTACAAATCTTTGAAGTCACTGTCAGACAATGATTCGATATTTTTCAGGAACGAAACAAATTGTGGAGTCCGGACTCCGGATTATACAAGAAGTATACTTGTAAACTGGAACGATAACGGGGTTTTACAGTATACTTATCATCCGGATCCGATGAACGAATTAACATAACCCAAAATTGGATTGATGTCGCAACATTAGTCAAGTATACTGGTATGCTGGAACGATAACGGGGTTTTACAGTCTACTTATAATCCGGATCCGATGAACGAATTAACGTAAGATTGGATTGATGTCGTAACATTAGTCAATCAACTAAGACGTGTCAACGAAAAGAAGGCTTCAACGGCTGGAAGATTGATCAACGAAACGAAGGCTTCATCAACGTCTCGATAAGACGTACTCTTGAAGATTGATCAACGAAACGAAGACTTAGTCCTTTTTTAAAGTATCATCTTTTGAAATTGAAAATGTATGTATTTGGGGTGGGGACAGGGGGGATGGGATCGTGGACTAGAACTGGTATTCCTGCAAAGTTAGGACAGGTTGGTCGAGTGGTCCCGCAAGATCAAGTGTAGTACATCAGCTTTTTTAAGGTATAGTATAGCAAGACTTTTTTATGAAAGACTGTTGAGTCTATTCATGCATCTTAGTTCATCTTAGTGTAAAATGTACCAGAACCCTTCAATGCCTTTTAAAGCCGGCGTGGAGGGGATCCTACTGAGCTGCGTTGGTTCGTCCGGTCATGAACCAGAAATGGTTCCCGTGGTCACCAGTACCCCAATGAAACGCTTGCCGAAAGGTCTCTGGTATACAAAATATTTTGATTTGAACTTTACGATAGGAGTTAGATGTGCAATTAGAGCGCAACTGCAAGTTAACCTTTTTAAAGCTTTTTAAAAAGCTGATGTACTATACTTGATCTTGCGGGACCACGGTCAACGGGTCGTCCTCGGACATTATACCTAAGTTTTGTGACCCGTGGGTGATGGCATACAGGTACTCATGACAAGTTTACTTCACCTGATGAACCACATTTTTCTTGTTGTGTTGGAGATTACATAGCTTTAGCATAGGACATAGGATATGACTCATTCGACGGTTTTTGGCAGGTACTCCAAAAAAATCTTGGCTTCCTGGTAGTTTTTATTACATTGATTTATCAGATATGTTAATACGATTTCAAAATGCCGAGACCGTTCTGGATGCTCCTGATCTGCTGGATGCATCATTTTCTTGCATTAAAGCAGCGGACAAATTAATGGCCAATTTTCTTTTCAATTCCATTCCTCTCTCTTTTAAAATCGCACTTTGCTTGGCAGGTAATTCTTCGCTTTCCAATTCATGCAAGCAATGCATTAAATCATAGCTTTGTTCTGAACTGAAAAAACATCCCGAAGATGCGTTGATTGAATCGCTGACATTGTTGGCTAAAAAGGGTAAAGTGTCCACAAGTAAAGTAACCCAAAAATATTTGGGGGCCAAACGGGACCACAAAAGGGAATGGAGCAAAGCTGAAGCGACTTTGTATTCTCCAGATGCCGCCAACCCATGAAATTCTCTATACTTGGCCAGAAATGTCAACCTGTCACTGACAACCATGCTGACACCAAGGTGATCCAAAAGGTCGCCAGAATTGAAATTTTCCGATTCGCAATAGAGCTTCAAGAGTTTATCGGCCAAAAATGTTGTGAAGGCTGAATCTTGAGATCTGAGGGCCCAAATCATAGCGTTGCCAAGTTGGTCGTTGTTCAATGCTTTCATTCCCATGATTTTACACACTGAGGTTGAGACGGAAATCATTCCTCGGTCATGAGCGATGGCAAGGACCTTTTCTGCCTTCTTTTCAGTCACCAGTGGAACACGTTCAAGCAGCAATTCCAATCGATGTTTGCCTTGAACAGGACACTGATCAAAGTACAAGACTCCAACTTGCCATAAAGAGTTATGCGTCATTAAGCACGTAGCGTATTCTAAAAGTAAAAATTCTCGAAGACTGGCACCAGCTTGCAATTGTTCATTTTGTTGGCCTAAATTAGCTTCAAGACTTCCGGAATGATGTAAAAGATCCAAAAGATGAGCAGGGTACCAAAAATTGTCCAAGGTGTTGCAGAGTTCGTTCATGACTTGAGATAAATCCATTTCCATGGCGGCTAAAAGGACAGAGTCCAAGGTTGTCATTGCCCCCAAGCCGCCAAAATTGGCAATGGCATCTTCGGCATGATAGGGTAAATCGTAGACTTTGACCGAAGGGTTGGTGAAAAGTAGTCTTCCGATGAGGAACTCGTACCAAGTCTCACATTTGGGTTGAACTTCGTTTTGAAAAGTGGACTCATCGCCTGCCATGACTTTGGCTAAAAGGCCAATTTGCGGGTAGTTGGCAAAGTCCCCTTCGTCTATTCTGTTGACCACTTCAGTTTGCCAATGTCTCCATCGAAATTCAAAATCTGCTGCTGTTTGACCTTGAATGTATCGTGGCATTTTCCTCAAAAGTTCATCGCATGAGGCAAAACTATCGGCAGAAGACTCTGAATGCAATCGTAAAAGTTTTCGAGCATTTTCCGTGCGTCCCTGGATTAGAAACAATAAAATGGCGTCCCAAAAATCCGGATGCGATTCTGGATTTTCCAAGTATTCGTCGACGTTTTCTTCTTCGCCATTCGCTCCACCCAAGACATTACGAGCCTTTTCATCGCATTTTGGAAAATGCAATGCGACCCATTGCAATAAGTTTGGCAAAATCACCGATGTCTTCTCAATACACAATATTTCAATTAGGTTCCAAATCAGCTCAAGCTTGTACAGTAATGCTGATTGCTCAAGGTAAGTGTCACGTGTGTCTGAGTCTGCGTCAGGATTTTCACTCCATTTATCAAGAGTTTCTTGACAATCTCTAATAATGGACCGGTATTGTTTGGAAAAACGTAGAAGTTGTGCCGAAGACATTCCTGTCACAAAGACAATAATTCAATTTCAGTAAAAAGAAAGGTAAAATCATTTTGTTAGTAAAATTCTTGTGAGATTAAAAGATTCTTACGGTCATTTTCTTCGCTGCTCATTGTTTCTTGCAAGTTAAGAAAAGTTCTTGAGGATTCATTGACTAATTTCCTGAACACTGGTTGGTACAAAGTGGTCTCCCAAGTCACTTGTGTCAGTCCGCATGGTTGATTCAAAGCTGGTGTTACAGACGAAGCTGTATTGAGTTCAACCTCGGGATCATCCCTGACATGTGCGCGCTGTCTAGATCCCACTGCTGGAAAAGTGGAGAGAACGTTTCCAACTCCAAAAGCAACTCCTGTCAGTGCTTTTTCTTTCAACATTTTCTTTTTGCTTGGAACTTGGAAGCGGCAAAATATTTACTGTGAAACTTCGTCAAAATCTGAAACATGATTGGTCTTCAACTTTTGTTTTGACCAATCAGAATGAAGTATTCCATATGTTTTTGACATTTGATAAACTTTTCTAAGGCAATTTGAATGCGACAATCTTAGTTAACAAAATCAGAATCTAACTAATTTACAAAACTGTTTGAATTAAATCAAGCTCTGTAAAACTAAGTTTAAAGCAAAGTGACGAAGATTTTCGGGGAAAAAAATTTAAAGAAGTTTTTGTTTTAGCAGAAGACTATGATTTCTGGCTCGGTCCTTAACAAAAAGTAAACGCAAAGAATGCGATATAGCAAAAATAAGGCATATCTTGTAGTTCAGGTTTGCAGATACTTTTTAATACAAAACATAAGAAGACTGAAAACTTCTTTCTAAGAATTTTTATATATCATAAAAACAATTAGATTCGGAAAAAGTCTAAAATTCAGCCAAAATTTTACAACACGCAAGTTGAAAAGTTGTACTGGACTTAACCCAAAAAAGGCTTTGAAATCGGATCGGGTTCAACCAGACAGCTGAAGAAGAATTCCAATCAAGAGACTTCTCGGAAAATTCTGGCGAGAGAGAAAAGTTGAACATTTATTGCCCAAAAATGTCGGGCCAGATTTCCAGATTGGAGGACCTAAGTACAAATACTTATCTGGCTTATTTAGAGCATGAAGCTGCAGCCTATGTAAACTTGACGCAATCGGATTCAACTATACTCCGATCTATTGCTCCTAAAATGGTGACAGCATTGAAGAATCAATTGTCACGGCATGTTGGCTGCAATGGAGTAACCTCTACTTCGCTTCGTCAAAAGATGTTAGAAATCGTCTTGTCGGAACGATTCCCCACGCCGAAATATGCCAATATTTATGTCCATAAACGCACTGCCAAAGTGAGTTATCAAACTAATTGTTCCATCTTTAATTTCTTAATTAATAAGCGTTGAGCTGCTTGAATGTAAACAAAATTTTCACGAATTTTTTCTCGATATTTTGGCAAGTAAAGTTTCAATTCTGCTTTTAGGATGTGATGGCGGAAGCGCCTGAATCTTTCGATGGTCCAGAGCAACAAAATATCATTGCCTGTCACCGTGATTTTGTGGAAGAAACCGAACATATGTATTCCAACTGCTTGAACGCCTGCTGCACCGGATCCTTCATCAAAGAGACCATGGCAGGCATCATTATGTCTCACGAAATCAAAGAGCTTATTTTCACTACTGAAACTGTGAGCAGTAGAAAATCAACGTTTCCTAATTGTCATGAATTCGATACACCCGTCGTTTTGACTCATTTACTTAGTGCTACCAATCAACAATTTTCTCAATTAGAGAAACTGGTTTTTTCTGAACATTTTGTCAAAGAAGAGCCCAGCTCCAATAGTGGGCTGACACCTGGTGACGAAGAGGCTATGACCCGACTGAGGCTGTTGCAGCATCAGCATCCTGCCCGGATCATCGAAGCTCAGAGGAAACGACAAGCTCGCTTTGTCAAAAAATTCGCGGAGGGCAATAATTTATACGCCTCCAGCGATCGGCGAGGTCTAGTCTTGAATCTCCTTGTCATGTTCCGTGACATTGCTCCCAAATTGAACAATTCAATTGGCTTTTACAAATTATCAGTCCTAGTTCTGAAGAACAATATTCAATGTGAACTTTATAGCAAAGCCAATTTCCAATTTGAACTATTGGCTCGCATTGGATTCTGTTGTCCCAAATTACGAGTTTTAGATATTTTCGGCACTGACACTTGGGCGGATTGTCTGGTGGCATTGTTTTTTCGCGATGCCTTTCATTCCCTTCATCGGTATTTGTTTTTCATGGAAGATGAAAATGATGAACAGTCGGCCTACCATCCACACGACTTGAGCAAATACTGCCAATTTTGCCTCGACAGACTCCATCCAGTGACAGTGGAAAGACCTTTTACTGTCAATCCAATTATTCCTCTGGTTGATTCCATTTATGATCATGTGATTAAACGATACCCCAAAAGAAGTTATTGCATCTTACGAAATTGTATACGTGTCAGTGATTTGATTGACAGCACCAAATCAAGTGTCTTTGAATTGATGCGTGATAGTGATTTGAACCACAATCCAAAGAATAATCAAGTTAATCAAGAATCGGAAAGTATCTGCTCAAGATTACGTTCACGCAAACGCAAAATCCAGGTACAAACTCGTCAACCTCGCGGTGGTGGTCCAAAAATCAAGAAAATGTCCAAGATTGGCGGAGCACTTAGAAGTGACCAAGAAGGACAAATTGATGATGAGGATCAAGTAGCCGGCATCAGCAAAACCGACGAGTTGGAATCCATTCAAGGGATGATCCAAAGAGCTGCCAGTCCAGTAGAAGAAGCACCCATTGAGCAAGACAAGTGCATCCGCCGATCTTCCAGATTGTCTGGAGCCTCCCCCATTATTGAACCTCTGGCTAAAAAACCTATCGGCGGCAAGAAACAAATTGAGATGAAACAAAGGCTCGACCAAATGGATTCGATTACATTCGACAATTGGCAAAAAGAAACCAATTTAGCTATTGGACAAAAGTCAGCGTCCAGACCCTCCTTGAGCAATCGTTGTCCAGATTCCAACGGCAAAATGTGTACCGGTTGTCATGCATTTTATAACAACACCGAGTCCGATCATGTTGCGGGTAGCCATAGCAAAAAACCTATGGATTACTCTTGTGTGGCTGGCACTACCTTGACAGACAATGAGTGGGTCCCTCCCAAAGACATCAAGTACCGAGAAATCACCGATTGGCCTCACTTGAATGAATGCATTCAAAATTTGGAGATACTAAATATTGGAGGTACAAATGTTTTGGGCGAATTCATTCCTTTTATTTTACTCCATGCCAAGAATTTGAAGAGCTTGGGACAGTGGATTAATACAATGATTTATGGCTTGGAAATTCTGCGAGACTTGCCTGGGAAACGGAAGTGGACTTTTCCTAACATTCAAGAATTCAGTTACAGTACGGATCGGAATTACTTTTGTCAGCCCTACATAGGGTTTGTACCTGAGACCAAAGAGTACCGAAATGTTAGGAAAGAGATGGTCAAACAGTCTGCAAGAGTCGCCAAACGGATAAGTCATTCTATTCGTCACCATGTGCAAAAGCAGCGACAAATCACCGATGATGTGGAACTAATGACAAACACTTGTCCCAATGTCAAGAAACTCAATCTGGTTTTACATTACAAAATGGCTGTGCTAGATCCGGAATGTAAGTACTACTAAAAATTCGTCAAAATGAAAGGAGTTTTTTCATGATTTCTTGTTTAGGTACACATCCCTGGATCAAATTAAAAGAATGGACAAATCTAATTGAACTTGATTTAGTCTCCATGCGCTTTGCCAACATCCAAAGCTTACTGAAGGTCATTGGCTGTCAATTAGAGTCACTCACTTTGGAAGTCGACGAAGAGCAAGGCAAAGGTTCTGAACTAGTCTTTATTGCCCGTACATGCCATAATTTGAAAAGCCTACGAATTTTAATCGGAGATAAGACGCTTATGGGCGAAAGCAATTTGTGTTATGACCTCCCCTATTTCCGCAAAGTCGAGCGCCTTATCATTGAGGGATCCGTTCATCTTCATGCTTTTGTCTTTCTGTGGGGTCATTGTCGAGCTCTAAAGTTTCTCAAGATGGGCTCAGTGGTTTCGAACAATGGGACGAGTACCAACGTGCTCGTACCGGAGGTCTTCTCGTTGTTATTACAGGTATGCCTATTATCTCTTAGCAGCGCAAGAAGCGTCCTTTTAATTTTGAGCTGCTGCCTTCTTCTTCTTCTTTGAGAAGAAGCTGATAAGAAGCACAATGTATTACTTTAGACAGGAAAAATAACTTTTGGAAATATTTTTAACGGTCTTCGCTTCTCTAATTTATAGGCACTTTAGACCATTTTTGGACTTACTCTGATAATAGGGTTTTTAGCAGTCACTTTAGATTGATTTACTATGCAGATAGGACACTTTTACACTTTGCAAGAAGTGGCTTTAACCCCATTTTTTTACATCCTCCTTCTAATTTAATTTAGAAGGAAGAAAAAAATCTTTAAATGTCACAAAAGAAGAAAAGTTAAAAAAAGAATTAATCTTTTCACAGGTAAACAAAATGACATTTCTGGAAGAACTGCACATCAAGAATCTGAAAATTCGATCTCTACATATGGGTCTTCTCCTACTGGACAATCTGCCTCGCTTGAAAAAGGCCTCTAATTTTCTGCTGGACATCTACGGCCAAGATTTGATTCTATTCAAGCAAAAATTGGCCTTTTTACGGCAGAAAAAAGGCCTTCAACTCGATTACAAAGAGTGGTGAAAAATCAGGAAAATCTCCCCTTGCACATCATGAAGAACTTCACAAATTCATACAGTGGAAAATAAACAGCAGCAAAAGCTTGAAGCTCCCAGATTTGGGCTGACAGATTTTTCATGCATAATACATTAGCTAGGGGAAAAGTTGCTGCTTGTCAATAATCCCTTTTCTTGATGGATAGTAACCTTCCTGGTGGGTGTTTCTAAATGAGGAGAAGACCTTTAACATTTCAATTTCGATGCACGACACATCATTTTAGTGCTTTTTGGCACATGCCCCACTTTCACAATGTTTTAAAAATCCCTTAAAAAGGTCTCGTTTTTTGCCCATTTTTGGCGCGAAAATTCAAATATTTGACAAAGTAGCGACATAAATAGAATGAGCTTTATCCTAAATATTTCCATGTCACATTTTTGGTGATGATTTTCAAACACCGTGAGCACTCCTCTTAGCGAGATGATGAGTGTGCAGAGGCGAGAAAATCAGACCTTGACGAGCGGGGGCAATAATGGCATTGCGAATCTTTAAAAGGCAGCAGGTTGTTGCTTATTACTATTTTGAAGAACTACAAACTCAATTACAACACCCTCTCTCAAGCACAAAAACTACATAAAGAAATTTTCGTCTAAGTACGTTTCAGACATTTGAGAAGAATGCTAACAAACTGGTTTAGTTAAACCAAACTTGTTTCACTGTCAAACGTAGTAAATTGACACTTGACACCTGTCACCGCCCAGTTTTGTGATGTGGCGTAGACGACTAAAATGGATGTAAAATGGGGGAGAGAAAATCATTGAGGAAAACCGCACCATTTTGAATCATTTTCACCCACCGCGGTACTCTCTCGTGCTTGTAATAATGTGAACTTTACGGAGGAGGAGGGAAGAATCTCTTGCAGTGTAGAGTCATTACTTAAAAACGAATTATCTGTCATTACATATCATTTTCAGTCATTATCTTTTGATTACAAACCTGAAAGTTGTATTTTCAAGAACTTTGAATTTTTGCGCTGAAAATCAGTATAATTTCACTTTTATTTTACGATGCCCTTTTAAAAAAAGGAACAAAGATGCAAAGTTTTCTAAAAAATCTGAGATCACGCCCTAGATAGAACGCAATGCAGCTTCGCAATATGTTGTCTATCTATATCATATCATAATTTGGCTTTGAAGTAGAGGGGGTCTTCAATAGGGCTTTATGGCATAAGGTGTGCCAGGTAAAACTCAAAGTGAGCGGCGTGCGTGCTAGCTGCCTTAGATGCGCTGATGGTTCCCTTACCCTGAAGGAGGCGTCAGTCCCACCTGAAACGCGCACTAGTGCGCACCGTTCTGTCAGAATATGTGACATACATTTTCAAAGTTTTAGAAGCGAAATCAAAGTGCAAAATGGTTCACGGATTGGGGACGCAAGCGATCATTGGGATCGCGGTGGGTTCCGTGATTGCTGGGGTAGTTATCATCATATTTCTAACGCATTTTTTGCGTATGTGGCTGCGAGGTCCAAGCTTAGGTTCGGATTGCCGAAAGCGATTAGATGGGAAGGTCGTGGCCATCACAGGTAAGCAATATTTTGACCCACACATCAATTTTTATGGCCTCCCCCTTACTATGTCGCAACTTCCCCTACTGCTGCAAAACCAAAGGAAAAACTTAAAGAAACTTGAGTGATATTGTGTCACGTGATGACGCCAAATTTCCGGACATAGTGAAGATTTCCTTTGCGTCATCACAAGGGTTGAGACTTGGCAGAACAAGAGGGTGAAAAGGGATAGGGATCATCATCATCTTTGCTTTAGCAGTTACAACGCCCCTTCCTTTGGCTTCCAGGATAGGGTGGGGAATTTCCCGGGAAATTCAAATTTGCTATATAATTAATCAAAAAACATCCGATTTTTGAGAGAAAATGCATTTCTTTGGCGAATTACAATTATTTTTTAGCTTGGACATTACCTTTTTCGACAGTAAATTATGTTTCTAAGCCCCAAAGAAAAGTATCCAAAACTCAGAATTTTCCCGGGAAATCGAAAAACAAAAAAAATTCCCGGGAATTCCCGGGTGGAGATTCTCTGGTCCCAACCCTATTCCATAAAATACAGATCGTTTCAAAATTACAAAGATCTTTTATACATATTTTCTAACGCTGCCAAATGTAAAGATTTTCTAAACTTCATAATGAATGGGAGCTTCCAACAGAGAGATTTAAAAATTGTCAGTTGGCAACATAAAAGGGGGGCTTCGAAAAAAAGTCATAATGGGATTTCATGGAAAAATGGGATCAAACTTTCATGCAACAATGATTTGTTTTCTGGTCTGTACTATAACATGCCATGCCCTTCCTCCGCTTGCATCTAATGATATGAAGCTACACCCAAATTCTATTATGGTAATACCTAATTGAACGCACACGTTATATTGTATTTGATTTCAGGTGCTAATACTGGCATAGGCAAAGAAACCGCATTAGATTTGGCCAAGAAAGGCGCACGTGTGATTCTACTTTGCCGAAGTTTAGAAAAGGCCAAAAAGGCCGCCGAAGACATCAAGAAACAGGTCAAAGAAGCACAAATTTCGATACACCAACTGGACTTGGCTTCTCTCAAGTCAGTGAGGAATTGTGCGCAAACTCTTATCGATACAGAAGACAGAATTGATATTCTGGTCAATAATGCGGGTAATTTTTCCTTAGAATTAAAGTCGCTGCTGCGGTTCGCTGATAATGCTTTGATACTAGCGTTTTAGTATGTAATTACGCGCGATTTCATGCTCGCGTGATGTGATGGTTATCATCCAAGAAGTTCAAAAACAAATATGTTAATGGCATAGACCTGATGCTAAGCTCTGCTTAGATGACGCAAACACTCCATCAAAATTCTAAGCAAATTTGGGACAATTTTAAGCGCAGGATAGGGAAAACGAATCTAATTTAAAAAAAAAAAAAAATCATAAAAAAATTCGTGAAACTTTGTTTATATTCAAGACTAAATTATACTACAGACGCCCTCTAGTGGCAATTTCAGCTTAAAGCACAAAAAATTTAAGAAATGGTGATACTTATTACTTACTATCAAAATTTGTGTAATCTGAATTTCCCGCACTTTTTTGTCTTTTGTTTATCAGTCAAAAAGTAAGGGAAATTACAAGTTGACAGATGAACAGAAACTTAAAAAAGTAAGGGAAATTCAAATTACCCAAATAAAAGAACAAAAAATTTCCCGCACTTTTTTTTTGTTTATCAGTCAAAAGTAAGGGAAATTACAAATTGACAGATAAACAGAAACTTAAAAAGTGCGGGAAATTCAAATTACCCAAATTTTGATAATTGGTATCGCCATTTACATTTTTTGTGCTTTAGGAGAGAAACTAAAGTATATTTTTCCTTGTAATTTTTGCTCGTTACGCTCGCGGAAGATATTTTACCACACTGCAATTCACCATGCATCCCCAATATTAAAGGTAAAATGTTTGACTTTTTTCTCACCATTACAGGCATCATGATGTGCCCCGAGTGGAAGACTGAAGACGGATTTGATATGCAATTTGGCACAAATCACCTTGGCCATTTCTTACTGACAGAATTGATCACTCCGTTGCTTGTTAAGTCAGCATCTCTTGGATCCGATGCAAGGTAAGTACTTTGAGACCCGAACTTGTCTGTCAAGCAATCAATCAGGGGAGTCGAAAATGTCATACTTTGATGCAGAACTGCTGCCAATTTTAGTGATGATGCTCGTTGCAAACTTTGAAAATTACCACATTTTCAATGCATTTTTGAGCTCTCTGACGCTTTTAGACAGAGATGATGATGAGTGACGTTAGACATGTAACTTCATCTTTGCTAGGGGGAATGAAGAAGACCCTTCTTGGCCTTCTTTTTGTCTGGAAAAAATAGATTTTTCCCCCAACGCTCTCTCGCAAGCGAGACATTTTTTAGTGATTTTTAAACATTGTGAAGGGAGGGTGAAAGTATCAAAGAGTCGGAAAAGAAGCAAAGGTGAATTCTGTCTCGCTTTAAAGAGGCTTGCAGCATCGTCAGCAATGCCTCAGAGTTTTCTGCATTTTCCATGCCTAAACCGTAATTGAAAAAAAGTCAAATTGCCGCCTGGAGATTCAAACCTAATGTAATTTTTTGTTTCAGGATCGTCAATGTGTCGAGCATGGCACACTATCAGGGTCGCATTTATTGGCGCGACGTCCATTTTGAGAAGAAAAACAATAAATACGACCGCATCAAGGCCTACACCCAATCCAAATTGGCCAATGTAATGCATGCCAGAGAATTAGCTCTTCGACTGGAAGGGTCGGGTATCAGGGTCGTTTCATTGCATCCAGGTGCGTCAATTTTTTTTTGCCTCCTCCACTACATCATTTTTCATCTCTGAACATTTCTAATGGGTTCTTGTAGTTTCAAGTTTAGGTCCACCCCTTTTTACAATTTTGAGACATGGTAAACTTGACTTTGAATCATATCTTATCCGTCATAACACAGTGTTTGAAAATTAATCAAAAAGTCTCGCGCTTTACAAAATTGCGAGCGAAGCGAGCTACATTTACTTGGCATTTTCGTGGCAATAATGTGCAATTTGAGTCCTTTTTGGCGAGAAAATTCAAGCGCTTTACAAAATTGCGAGCGAAGCGAGCTACATTTACTCGGCATTTTCGTGGCAAAAATCAACATAAAATGTGAAATTTGAGTCCTTTTTGGCGGGAAAATTCAAACATTTGAGAAACAGAAGAAATAATTTTTTCCCTTTCAAACATTGTGAATCCCAATTCGCAACACAAAATTATCTAGATTTTTAATTGCTTTAAAAGAGAAATTTTTTGTAAAGTACATATTTGTAGGATTATGCAGATTTTGCAGATGCAAATCATTATTCTTCTATCATGACTAATGAGCCTGTCATTGGCATTCAACAAAGTTTTGAAAAAAGAGAGAAGAAGAAGAATTTCTATCGTTTGATGCATCACAGAGATGACTTTGACAAAGTTTGCAGCTTGCTTGCGCAATCACAGAAAGACTTCTTTTAAGGAAAAGGCCAACTTTTAAAAAGACCTTTTAGACTTTCACGTAATGGACTACCCTCTGTTCGTGTAAAAGTTTTTGGCAGGGAAGAAAGTAAGTGATCCAAACTTACGAAAAATATCAGACAACTTTTTTACATCTTTTACATGGCTTCTCCATTTCCATTGCAGAAGTAAGATTAGCCCTTTTCAAGGCTATAAGAAACACAAAGTAATAGGTTTTTGGGGAAAAGGCCCTCTTTTAAAATTCATGAATAGTAAAGAGTAAATGCACTTGATTTGTTTGCATTGCAATTCAGGAAAACAAGACTAGAAATCCTTCCAGCCTAAAAGCGCGAGTTTGAAGCTATTTGGAATCGATTAAATGTACATATTTGAATGAGTTGAAGGTATTTGAATCATTTAAAGGTGTATTTGAATCAATTAATTTGGTCCAAAGAGAAGTATCCAGCTGGAGCAAGATATAGAAGTGCGAGGCAATACTCGCGCTTAAAAAAGCTTGAAATTGCGCAATGTTCTTTCTACCTCATTTCTTCGTGGATTGAACTCAATTTTTGGGGGGAATCAGACTTTGAATTGTATTCGAATTTTTAGGAGATTTTGTCTTTTGTATACACAACACCCTGACTCTTGAATTGGAAATTCTAGAGCCAGGAAACTATTTCAAAATTCTATCGGAAAGATATTTGTATCCTCTCTCGCAACCTCTTGAAGTAAAAATCACTACCTTTTTATACAGTCAAGTCACGAGTTGTCAAGCATGAATAATAATGCCCATGCAATGTGTACAATCAAGCAGCGGTTTTTTTTCATGCCAGTAAAGCTTTTATTTTTTGTATTGCATTTCCTGTGCTGCCTTTTTTAAGGGGAAATCACGGCATGGCTTGGGGCTAAAATCATCACAGAATGAGACTAAAATTGCAGACATTATTTCTCTTTGCAGGCGTGATCAAAACAGACCTACACAGACACATGTACAAAACCTGGTGGGGTTGGATATTTTGGCCCTTGAATACCTTCTTGATCAAAACGCCGTTTTATGGCGCCCAGACTACTTTGTATTGTTGCCTCCATGACTCGATTTCCAACGGTGGCTATTATAGCGATTGTCGTCAAAAACTGCCCAGTCGGCGAGCTTTGGACGACAGAGCAGGCAAAAAGCTGTGGGACATCAGTGAAAAAATGGTCGGACTTCGATCTTCACAAAGCGAAATGTTATAAAGGCTACTAACTAATAAAATACCTCTGACACACGTTAACGAGCACCGCACCACCATTCATTACTACGGAAAAATGAAAAGTTGCGCCCTAATAAGGATACATGGCTCTTTAATTAGTCTGGAAATCTAATTAAACCTATTCTCTAAAAGTTTCTTTGTTTACTTTTTAGTCTATAAGTAAAGTTCAACCTGTATTCAATTCATTTTGTACACTACAAAAATTCGTCAAACTTTGTTTACATTTCAGATAAAAACACATTTTAACGAATTTTTTGACCTGCACTTCTTTTATAGTAGCGGCAATTTTAGAGTTAAGGGCGGGTAAAAATTTAAAAGATTTTCATTCATCTTTTCTTTGATCACTTCACTTCAAAAACGTTAGTAATCTAATAAAGGCGGGATGAATGATATGACAGAGTAATTAGAATTAAAGTAGAACGTTTTTTGTACCATCAGCAAAAAATGGTTTGGTGCTTCTAGAATGAGACTTGTCTCTACTTCAATGCATACTTGGAAAATGTCAAGGAGTCTCTTGCAGAGTAGAAAATACCGATTTTCCACCCTTCAACAAGATTTCACCCTGCTGAAATTTGCTACTTACTTTAGCACTTAAGAGAGGGAACGAGCGACGGACAAAAAAAAATGGTCTTGGGAAATAAATGGGAATTTTTTGGTTGGTGCAGAAAAGGATTGGATTCTGAGGCTCATTTCCTTATTTGCGCAATCCATTTACAAACTTTCAAATATTTACTACGGTCCTTAAAGGGTGAACGGCAGGAGGGTTCATATACTATCGTTGAGTCCATCCTCTTCTTGCTTCATTTCACTGCAATTTGTGCGGTGGTCAAATTGTTGATGGCCTTGCACCTGACAGCGGGAGACCGGCATCAAGAGCTCTGTTCTCATCTTCACTTTGAATAGAATTGGATGCAAGGGAGGAGCCCGCCGCCCGACATCATTCTATTTTCTTGCTTTGTAATTTAGAGCTTCTCTAAAATTCTTTTCGCTTCTTCACAAAGAGATTCTGATGCTGTTTTTTCAAGTTTGTTTTGATACTTGAGCTTTCAAAAGTGGGATTTGGCTTTTAGCCTCCAACAGAGTCAACTTTCCACAAAAAAAGTTAAAAAAAGTTGTTCTTTTAAAAAACTGTTTTTAAAAACCAAAGCCTCAATCAAGTAAAAATCAAATTGAGCGCGCATTGTTGACAAATACTGCGAGAGTATGCGCGCGTTTATGCGCGCGTACGCGTTAATGTACAAATGTAAACAAAACTTTTGAAAACTTTTGTCTAAAACAGAAAGTTCACTGTTCATCATCTGTTCTGTTTGCATTCATAATGGTGTACCATTGTATACTGTCTAAAAAGTCCTTGCCTAAAGCAAAGCTACTCATTGTTAGCTATTAGGCAGAATTCTTGCCCAAAAAATGGTTTGCTGGCTGCCGAAAGAAAAATGCACGCCATTCACGCTGCTGCTAGGTCTGTTTTACCTCAAAATGCAAATTTTTGACTCGGAAAAAGATTGACCATTAGTCTGCTTTAGACTTCTCAAATATTCAAATTGTGGGAGAATTGCCTATTCACATATCCAAGCTGACAATTGAGGTTCATTTGCTGCGCTCTTGTAAATGGACTTCATTTTCAGTCCTTTTGATGATCTCCTCGCTCGTCATGATGGTCGTCATGATGACTCTAAGTCAAAAGGGGTGAGGGTGAAAGTCCACTTTGTAGTACAACAAATTCTGTGTCTGTCCCTCCAAATGTCCAAGTACTTGAAGAAGAAGGGCGTGCATTGAAGTGGCCATTTTGTGTGTCTGTATACACGGGTTCTTGGGCGCGCGGCTCAGCATTCCAAGCAACAGTTGAGTGCAGAGCTTCAGCTTGATAACACCGAAGCCGTGGACATCGACTTCACAACAAAGCCAAAAGAACAAGTCAAGAAAAACCAGTTTTTCTGTGAAAAAAAAAATCATTATCCAATCCTTTTTTCCCTGCATTACATGTAAGTTTTTGAAAACCTTGTAATTAACCTTTCAACGAGGCTACTAAAAATTATCGTTCAGTTTATTGTTACATAATCATCCGAGGCTCAAATCAGGTTTGTTTAACTGATCCTTATTCAGAAATTTGCCTGTTTTGGCTTTAGCCTCCTCTCAAATATGGCTGCTGCAGTCTAGACGGGAGAGAAGATGAAGCAAAAAACGATTTGACCTTTGAAACCCACATGTCAAATCGTTGTTGCTTGAACTTCAATTTGTTTTCAATTCCATATTCCCAAATCACCTTTTTATCAATTCGTTCCATGCTTCTCAAAGTCTCAATTACCTTTTAAGATTTGAGGGTTCACAAAGATAAGCATTGCTTGTGGATTAAGGTTTTTTCTCAGTTGTCAATGGCTTGAAAAAATCATCTTGACATAAACCTGATTACAACCTATCACGTTCTTCTCATGCCAGATAACATTGCAAAACCTGAATGAGATTGTACACGACATCCAAAAATATCTCTGATGCTACAAAAAGATGCTGTAAAGCAAAAATGTAGTGAAAATTGCTTGATCTTTCAAGTTCCTGGAATAGTCAGCATATTTTTACTGCTGTCAATGTTTGTGACAAGCAATGATTTTCACCTGCTGTCAGATTTTATTCTTCATTAACAAGCTTAGGAAGAAGTCAATTTTGAGTAGTTTCTCACATTTGGATTTGGGAGTAAACATGCAAATAGAGTTGACATGTTCAGTGTGCACCTTCCAGCCTTGACAGATTGTGAAAAATAGAGATAAACAAAGAGCCAAGTACTAAGTGACACTCAATCACACAAAACTAAAAGAATAGATGTATTATGCATCCAATCTTGTAGTAATAGTTTTTCGCTAATCTGTCAATTTCATTTATGTATTTTGCACCACTTGAGAGTGGCTCCCTCTAGCAGCAGAAATGACAACTGAGCAGCAAAGAATATATGTAGGCTACATAAAATCTCTTTTTTGGAAGAATTTTAATTTTGCAAGAACTTCAGTTGTGTGGTCAACTATTCAGAGCCTATCATCCCTATTTTATTGGTAGCACGGTCCATAAAATAGAACTGGTTCAATAAATGTCACCCTAGCATGTAAACAAAATAAAGGGGGGCATGGCAATCAAGGGAGAAGAAGGTGTTTTCTTCTCTGTTGGATCAAATTACGATGCCGTTACAGTAATTACAGCTCCTTTATCTTCTGCCAAGATTGACTAAAATCATCCGTTTTGTACGTAGCAAAAGAAAGAAAGAAGGAAGAATAACCCCCCACTTGGGTCCCATTTCTCAAAGATAGAGAAAGGTAGAAAAGTTTTGCAAAATGTCTTGGAATTTGATCTAACTGGAACTTGGCACCAGAGTTTGAATTTATGACACTAGGTTTCTTAATGATGCCACATTTCCGAGTAGAAGAATGTGCAGCTTTTCTTCTTTGCACATTTAGAAGAAGAAGAATTCATTCATTTTCTTATTTTCACTACTACCCTGAAGTGCAACGTTAACATGATGTTGCACTTTGGAGATTTGAGTTGCAGATAGTAGAAGTGTTTGGCGCCTCGGCCTCCTCGGAAAATCTTGTCTTTCCTTGCATCAGATCAGCATCACCTTCTCCCGAAGAAGATTTACTTCTAATCCCAAAGATAAATTGCAGTCTTTAAAAAAAGTTTTTGGGTTTCTCACGATCTTAGGTTCTCTTTTGCTTGGTGTTTGTTATTGAATTCAGTTCAGAATTCACAATGAGACAAGAATCTTTTTGTTAAAGTTTAAAGTGATGGATGGAACCCCATCAAAGCTGCATTTTGTACAACTCTACAAAAGAAGAAGTCAGATGAGGTGTTTCGGTGCAAATCTCTCTGCTTCATCTCTGCACTGTTAAGAGTGAAGCACCGCAATTAAAAAGTCGTAGTATTTGCAAAAGGTGATGTACATCAAAGAACGTTAGAATTAGCCAAAAAAGTCCCTCATGTTGCCTTTTAAAAAGTAAAGGCTCGGGAGGGGTAACTGTAGTACTATGCAAACTTCATTTCTTGAAAATTAGGCACAGTTGAGATTGCAAGAAGAAGTGCAAACTTTTTTCTTCACTGAAATTGGGTTTTCAAGTGGAAAGATGGTTCTTCTTCACAACAAAAGAATCTCATTTCAGCAATCCGTGTCTAGACTATTGATGTCCTTTTAAGGTAGTGTCCTCCAAGTAAGCACACAAAATTAAAAGACCTAAAGTAGATATTCTTGAACCTTGCCCAACTCTTCAAGAAATCATTTATGCGCCGTTAAAATTCGAAGCAATTTCAATACTTCAGCAGACTAGAACTCGTAAAAACAGTGGGAAACCCTTGAAAAGAAAGAAAATTCCAAATGTGGAGAGTTGCTAGGGGAGAAGGTAATTGACCCGAAACACTTTTCTTATGTGTTTACCATCACAACATTGAGTTCATCCCCTTGCCAACCCTAGTAGAAGACAGCTGGAAACATCTTCTTGCTTGTTGCATGTTCACAAACATCATCCAAGAAGCAAGATGATGATCTTCGTGATTCAGTAAAGAACTCGAGCCAGTGTAAAACTTTAGGATAGAGGAGGGCATAAAATGAGGGAAGAAACTGCATTGAGTAGTCTGCTGCCAGCAGGTATTTGACCAACTTTGAAGTTGTAGAAATATTTCAAGCAGAAATCTAGCAACGTTTTCTTTTTTGCGGTCATGACTCATTGCTTCTTCGTAAAGGAAGTATCTTTTATCTGTTGGAAAATTTATGCTTTACACTTGAAAAGTTGTTTTGAAAAGTGCCTTCAAAGGCAAGAAGAAGCAGAAAAAACACCGTTTGAATCTTTTATGAACAGGTGTGTGTTTCAAAAGAAAAATCCATATCCAATAGCTAATTAGATGATTCTGTATGATGATTGGAATCCCAACCAACCCTTTTTTTCTCAATACTACACCTAAGCCAAGCGTGAACGAAAATTCCAAATTCCCGAGGTTTGGAACTGGAGAAAAAAAGGTTTATGGCCCAATGGTACACGCCTCACTGCCCTCACTCATTACTGCACTGCTTTGTAGCCAAGAAGACTCTCCTTGCTTAGAGATTGAATCGAATAATCAAGATAGTTGTATGTTTCCTATGCATTGTAGGCTTGGTAAATCAAAGGATTAGGTTTATCAGGTACATCTCATGCATATCACGATACAATAAAGATCAAGGGATTCTACATCATGTACATTGGACATAAAAATATAAAAAAGGATCTTAAAGATGTCACTGTTCAGAGTATCATTGACCGCGAGTGGTTTAATTTGAAAAACTTAAAGAAATCAACGAAAGCCCAAATTCAATCTTTATTCAATTGTTCATTATAACCTTATTGGTGGATAATAAATATTTTACAAAAGAGTTGATTAAAGCGTGAAAGTCAATCATTTCATGCCTTTGTTCTAAGGAGACATTTAGATAAGAATCATTCTAAGGTCTAATCTTTAGGAGTCATAAAGTTGTAGATCTGTAAAGGTTGTTGCTCTAATAAATCCGGTTTTTCAAACGTGTCAAATACTCTTTGGTAAAGTCGTCAAAAGTCGAGAAGTAGTAGGGTTACGACCAATTACCCTTTACTTCTCAAACTCATAAAAAAAATAGCTGCTCAAAACAGCAAGTTTAACGTTTTTGCATGTGCAGAATTTTCAAAGGTTCCGGTTGTTGAAGGGGTTAGTCATCCTAGAATTTCCTTCCCCCTTTTGCACTTTTACGTTGTACAGCTATTCAAACATTGAAATCCTTGAGAAAACAGAGAAGAGTGCGTAAAAACAATTAAACGTTATAATGGAAAGTGTCAAGAAACGTCAAAGGTGTCCAATTCGATTTGTCTTTTGCCAGACAGAAGTCAGCAGGGAGAAGAAGAAGAAGTGATTGATTTTTCTTCACCTTTTATCTCAGACTGTCAGACAAGCAGATTTTTAAGCTATTTTTGCTTCTGGCCCTTCTGGCTAAAAATGATGAAAGGGAAATAAAGTATGTGTTTTGTTCTTTAAAATGGGTGGGTCTAAGTCCAATAGATAAATTTCAGTTACTGATGTCATGACAGCACAGATTTAGTTTTAGCAGAGGAGGGAGAAGATAATCATCACGATTATTTTTTTTTCTGTTGCTGCTCTGCCCTCAGGAAGTGCAAAACTATGTGCTTAGTGCATATTTCATTTATCTAGCTTTCAAAAAATCATTGGGCTTCTAAAGGATGTGTCTGGATTTTCCATTAGTGCCAATTGAGTTTTGCTGTAGGACTTGTTACCCGAGCAAACCCAGTGTCTTATCTTCCTTTTGTGTCACTCGTGCAATTCGCTCACTCGTGATTTTTTATGGTGGAAATAATATTTTTATTCTTTGTCAATAAGTTAATAATGGACAGTTTGAAAAGGGTCAAAGACTGAATTTTGATGAGTTTTAAAGGCAGATAACACTTTGTTTTGCCTCGTGTGTGGTGTGTGATGTCACAAAAACGAGTGGCCATTACTCACAAACACATTTTTCTCCATTTGAAAAGTGTGTTGGGCATCAGTGATGCTCGATCCTCGGTCAAGATAGATCAGAGAGGAACGCCGCTGCGTGACAAATTGATTAAAAATCGGACATAGCCAAGGGGTAATAGAATGACTCATTCTCAGATAGATGAAGAACTCTTTATTCAAACTTAAAACTGTTCTGCGTTGCTGCCCTGTAATTTTTGGCTATCTCCTTTAGAAGGTACCGAATACAGAAATGAGGATCATTTATCTAAAAATCGCGAAATAGTATAAGACCTGTTTGTCATACCTTCAAAATGATGCTACTAGGTAGGACGGGATCCAGTCATAATTCATACCGAGCACAACTCATACCTTCATACCCTTCGCAATTCTTAATTTATATCATTTTTTGGTATGTATCAACCTGATGCCACAAAGATAACTTCAAGTCAGGTTCGTCAGGTTGAATAATTGTTAGGTCAGTTTGATCAGGTTATATTTTATGCTTATAGTTTATGGTTAGATTATTTTCACGGTATGAATTGTGACTAGAACTCGCAAGGACCCCCTGTTGATGAGTTCTCGGACCTTCCAAATTGCAAAAATTCTGGCAAGATTTTGAGATGATACTATGTGAGTCAGTTTTGAAAAGAGAACTAGTTCTTCTCTTTCTAAATTACAAGTTCTTCTTTTAGTTACAGTAGTAGGGTGTGTTGGACTTAATTGTATGACTTCAAGGAAGTTGTAAACTTTTAATTCAATAGCGTCCCTCTTCTTGTGCAATTTCCCCCATTTTTTCTTCACTAAACTGCATTGCATATGTTGTCATTTCCTGACATGCAATGTTCCAATAAAAAAAGATGTTCCGATTTGCAATGCACTTTTAATGAAGAGTTCGAACTCTTAAATTGGTGACCTCTTTTAAAAAGAGGTCAAAAGACCTGTTGCCGAGCCTTTTCAAGTGCATGTTTTTTGCTGATGTTGCGCGTAAAGCACAGATTTTATAATGTGCGAGTTTTTTCGCCAAGTTTGGGCACTTAAAATGTGTAACGTCATAAATTGAAAAAATACGCATACCTGTGCAAAGGGTTTTTCAACAAAATTCCCCGAACCGCAACAAAGCAAACTCAAAATAGTTTGGACCGTTTGGACAAGTATGGGATGCCAAGAACGTAATTTTGCAATTTAGAACCTTTTTTTCAATATTTGACCATCGCATCATCTCATCTCGCGTGAGCTAACGAAGTTGTTATTAAAACAAAATTTATTTTGTGTTGGACCAGTTTTTTTTCTTTCTCAGAGAAGAGGCAACAGATGAGTTTTCTTTATATGTCTGTTCTATAAAAAGTGTTTTATAGTAAGTGGGAGAAGCTTCTTTTGAGCTCGTTCTCACCTACGCTCTAAATTGCAAATTGCGTTGCACAAAATTCAAGATCACGTTTCGGTTTCGAGGCCTCGCTTCGTCGGAGCTAAACATATTTTTTTAGGGTTGCTTCTATTGACTTATTGGCAAAATGCACGCGATATAGCACTGAACGCCAATTAGAGCAAAGTTTCAAATTGCCTTTGTACGATTTCTGCCTGCATGCTGCTTTGCCGGCGCAAAATCTGAACAAAAAAGTGTGGCTTTTTATCAGTTAGCTTATCTCTCTACAGCTGCCTGCAAAGGTAACACAGTGTCCAAGTTTTATTGGGTCATAAGGTTGCAACCATCGTCATCCACCCCTTGACACCCACGTAGGAATCAACAAACTCTTTCTTTCATTGTTTTTTCCACATATGTCAAGCGTTGGACAAGAAACTTATCTTTGTTCACCTATACCAACAATTACTTAGCTCTATTGCTGACTCTTCAATTGTCTCCCTCAGTGGTAAACAAATCGTGCAGCCGTGCCGTGTAATTCGGTAGGAAATGGAACAATCCACAAGGGATATGGGAAAAACAAATGTTGATTTGATTTAGCAAGAATGCAAAAAAATGAGTTGGAAAAAGGTGTAGATAACAGACTTCAACGTCAACTTTTTTTGCCCTTTGAACTAAAGTAATCCGATAGGCAGGGTTGATATCTGCGGATTTCCCTGCTACTACTCCTTCATCTCGTCTCATTAATTTGAAGTCACATGAAGCTCATTCTTCAATTTGTCACAGTGAATCATTAGTCTGGTTTCTAGTTTCTGATGTTACTAAACTGACACCATAAAAACGTCTTCTGATGTGACTTGAAGGATCTCACGTTGCTTTGCAAACTTGAGACTAGAGAGTGAGTAAAGGAAAAGAAGAGTTGAAGCCCTACGCATACGATTAGACGACTTTTGCACCTCCTCATAGTACAGTAGAGATCGTGGCGCTTCATTCACTTCACTAGTATGAAGCATTGTTGGTGACTAAGTCTTCCTTTGACAAAAGGGGGGGATTGTCAAGAAGACAAAGCAAGTATAATTGGGGATTGAACTCCAGATTTTTCCATTGTGACTCATTTTTAATCCAATTCTAAGGCGTTGAGGAACAAGTGAAGCTGTGTATATAAATAATAGAGTATTGCCAAAGCTGCTATCTTAATTTTGAAAACAAAATTGTATTTTTTGATACATTGTCCTTCTTTTATTTTCAGATTCTCTGATCGCATTGTTGGATGAAAATGCATCTCTGTGCTGAGTTCTAGAGGAAGTCAACATCTGTGCTACAACTAGTGTTTGAAAAACAGTGTTACATACACTATACACTACAGCAATGCCAAGCTTGAGCTAAACTCGTTTTTAAAAGATGATGTCGTCGGTGCGACTTTGGCATAGTGCCTTGTTATTCATTTTAGCCTTAGTGGATTTATCCCAGGAGCTCGAGTCGTCATCAAGCCTGCAAGTTCTTCCTGCCAACTTTCGGATAATTTTGGATGACACCCACGGAGGCGACAACCTCAGACTCTATTGTAGACCTCCACCTACTACAAATAATGACAGCAGCATCAAGACAAATGTTTTTATGCACCAGTGGAGGCTTGACG
This sequence comes from Oithona nana, assembly GCA_900157175.1. NCBI lineage: Eukaryota > Metazoa > Arthropoda > Copepoda > Cyclopoida > Oithonidae > Oithona > Oithona nana. The sequence goes on from LT727991.1 coordinate 160,624, forward strand.
GAGAAATAATAGATGATGCAGAGAAAGAGTTTCTGTCTTGGGACAAGAATGGCAATGTTACCTTGGTGGAATGCTTTGCCTCTAATTCTCTAGGCACATCATATGCTTTTCTCAATTTTGAATCTAGCAACGAAACTGAAAGGTAAGTAATAAGGAAAGGTCTCAATGTTTTAACTAGAATTGACGCTAGATGGCGTCTGTAAAAGTGGATAGCCACAATTGGAATTTGGAATTTTCTGTGAAAAAAATCACGTCAAACTCCACTGTGTAGCCTGTGTAGCTGAATATAAACAAGGTTTCACAATTTTTTTCTTTCTTATTTTTTGCAATTATAAAAAAAACACCTATGTATTTCATGAGTTTTGAGTAGAATTTGCATGATTTGGTTTGAATATATGCCTTCTAGGCTTATACAACTTTGAAAAAAAAAAAATCCTCGACGTCTTCTCCGGAAATTGTCTCTCGTTTTCGTTGTCACACAAAATTAACTAAACTATTTTTGGGAAAGTTGCAAACTAATGAACTTTTTGAGAGGCGAGACTCTATAATCTTTTTCTGTTTTCAAAGATAAGCAAAAATGGCAAAAATCTAGTTTTGTTTCTTTTCAGTTCTAGTCCAAGCGTTGCTTTGACATATGATGGCGAGGCCCAAAAGTTCCAATGTCAATGCGATGGTGACTGCAAAACTATTGAGTGGATTAAAGATGGCACCAAATTGGATGATGGTCAAGATTCATCAACTTTGCCATTACTAAATGGTACGGGTACTTATGGCTGCTTGGTCAACGAAAAAATCTACCAAGAAACCTTTGTGCCGCCCATCCCTACCTTGGAGCAACCTGAATTAAAGTCAAATGTTGGACATACAGTGCTATTAGGCTCAAATGTGACTTTGACATGCAGAGCCAGATCTCAAGCTACTTCTACAATTATGTGGATGTTGGATGAATATCCTTATAACTGTGATCAAGATGATGAATGCGTCATAGGTAAAAGATCATAATAATTATGAGCAATGTTCATAATTTTTAAAATGTTTAATTTGAATCATTGTTGTCTTACAGAGACTGAAAATGGAGTATCCATACTGAGCTATAGTCAAACGGAAAGTAATGGTGGCATTTACAAGTGTTTAATATTCGACGAGTACAACAACGAAGCCAGTTCAACCTACGAAATCTTTACACAGGACAACATGCCTGTCATCTTTGACATCACAGCAGATAGTCCTCAAGGCTTACAAATGATCTCAAATGATGAAATGGAAATTATGATTTTACAAGGCTCTGAGCTTTACATCAATTGTCAACACAATGGAACTTCTCTGATATGGAGTTTACCTTTAAAGCAACAGGAAAGAGACATCAATCCTCTTTCGGTCAAAGAAATCCAACTGGAAGATCAAGGCACCTATCACTGCACTGTGGCCAACCCAATGGGCAAATCAGTTCAAGATCACATCAATATTTTAGTCATCCAACCAGCCAGAATGAAAAACAGTGAAACTTTAATTGAAATTCAACCCAAGTCTCCGCTTAATCTCAAATGTGATGCCATCATTGATGAAAGAATTCAACCTTTCATTTTCTTTGAATGGAGTCACAATGGAGTGATTTTGCAACATAACACATCAGAATTGAGCATTGAAAGCATTGAAGAATCCCAAAATTTTACTTGCATTTTAAAATCCACTACGAATTTCCTGAATGAGGTGTCACAAAATTGGCAAGTCATAGTCAAATTGCAGCCACAAATTTTACCTACTTTTGCCTCTAAAATGGCCATACTGAAGGGTTCAAATCAACAAATTGATTGTTATGCTCAGGGCATTCCTCCACCCACTTTGAAAATGGTTGAAAATTCTACAATAGAAGTGTACCCAAGGAATGTCATACCACAAGTTCAACCTGACAGTTATGACAGTCATGTTTCATTTGTGCCTACACAAGAAGGAAAATATCAGTGTTTAGCTCAAAACCAACATGGAAATTCTGCTTTAGCATTGGAAATTGTCTTGGTGGAGCCAACACAAGTGGCAAGTGGTAGCAATAATAGTTTAGTCAAAGCCAATGCAGGATCTCAAGTTTCATTGCACTGTAATGTGAGTGTAGATGCAAAATTGTTGCCCTTTGGAGTCCAAACGGAATGGTACAAAAATGAAGACAAAATCAGTGACAAGAAGAATTTGACCATTCCATACTTGATTGATAGAGAACATTCAGGTACACAAAAAAAAATCCAAGTCTTTGTGCAGATTTATTATAGGTTTTCAGTCCCTGCTAAATCGTCCATGTGATGGATGGTCGAGTAGAGAAAAATGCATTTGAAATGAGCCCATATGTGTGTGTGTACATTTCATAGTATGATTCTTCAGCGAACCTGCAAACCAAAAAGATATAATCGTGAAAATGCCTCAAGCTAAAAAACTCAAGTTTTTATTTTTATTTTCTAGGTGCTTACTGGTGTAAAGTCACCACATCTGTCGACAGCGTTATTATGCTTCAAACTTTGCAAGTCATGACTGAACTGCCAAAAATTCAAAGCCCAAAAATGAATGTCCATCGTGCAGCTTTAGGATCCAACGTAACCTTCAATTGTCCAATTACTCAGGGAATTCCACAACCTACAATCACTTGGAAATTCAATGGTTCTACTTTACAAAGCAACTTGGAAAAGTTCAGTCTTAGCAATGTCCAAGGTAACCAAGAAGGAAATTACACTTGTTTAGCAGTCAATGAGTATGGCAATGATCAAATCAAAGTGGATCTACAAGTCATCAAACCTCCCCTGATTACCAAAGGTCCTGAAGATTTAGTCATGAAAACTGAAGGTTTAGTAAGTCTACCATGTATTGTCAGCATTGATTCCAGGATTGAGCATAACATCACATGGTTATTCAACCAAACTCAACCTTTGGATCATGAAGAGAATGGAAACCTTTTGATCAATCAAGTGACAAAAGTTCATGAAGGTACATATACTTGTCTTGTTCAAACAGCTTATGGACAAGTGAATCAAACAGCCCGATTGACAGTTTTGGGTGAACCACCATCATTTATAGCAAAAGAAAAGAATGTCAGAGCTATTGAAGGCTCAAAGGCCATTTTATCCTGTCAAGCAAATGGAATGCCATTCCCTACAATATCATGGAAAAAGGACAATAGTACGTTAATCATTGGTGGAAATGTACATCAGAGTAAATTGGGAGATTTACAAATCCAAGATATTTCCTTTATGAACCAAGGTTTGTACACTTGTCAAGCTTCCAACATTTATGGCACTATTGACACTTTGGTAGAGCTTGAAGTCATCCGGAAATCTGCACCTAGTGATGACCAAGATCTGGCCCAAAATGTGGTGACGAATTTGGGTGAAAATGTGACTTTACATTGTGGCATTCAAATCGATCCGCGATTGTCACAAGAAACAAAAGTCACATGGTTTTTACTACTAAATGAAGACAAAAGAGCTTTGAATTTCAACTTGAAATTAAACTCCTTGAAACCCGATTTAAAGTACAGACAATTGTATGATCATTCTTTAGTTATCCAAGACTTGAGTGTTGAAGACAAAGGAAAATACTTGTGCTCCGTGGAGACGCCTTTTGAAAAGTTGGAACATTCTGTTGAACTTTCAGTCTTTGGAGAACCGCCTAAAATTCTGTCAAATCTGGAAAAAATGACAGTTTATCAAGGAGAAGCATTGAATATTGCGTGTCTAGTTAAAGGTGTACCTAAACCATCTTTAAAGTGGTTTTTCAACGAAAAACCCTTGGAAAAATACGTTAAAGAAATTACTCAAGTTAGTGAAAATCTGAAAGAAAGTCGAATTTTTATTCCACAAGTGAACAAAAGTATGCATCAAGGTGTTTTTCAATGCCAAGCTGCCAATACATATGGTTCAGGTGTATCCAAATTTGCCAATGTTTCGGTTATTCAACCCACCAAAGTTGAGATAATGGACCAACAAGTCAATGCACATGCAGGAGATGACCTTAAATTGAGCATCAAAATCCAAGTGGATCCATCGAATCGCATCACTAACATTAAGTGGACTAAAAATAATGAGTCCATTCAAGTCGGCGCTGAAGATCGGGTGTATTATGGGGCCGATGGGTCAATTGCAATTGCAAATGTGCAAAAACGACACAGTGGACTTTATAGGTACGTTTAAAAAAAATGGCCAAAATTGCCAATTTCGTCGCAGTTTCTTTTTAGTTAAAAATCCTCTTACGCTGGGTTCTTATCCTTCGTTACCAACAGATTAGAGGAGTGCAAGCATTTTTTGTCCCTTTTTTGTAACTTTTGTTCCTTTTTTAGATGCACAGTATCAACCATGCACGACAATTCTTCCGCAGTGGTACCAGTCAAGGTGTTCGTTAATCCTCCAGTCATTGTTAGTGATAGTGGAAATCAAGTAAGTCTAACTTCAAGATCTTGAAGATTCCAAACCTCAAAGAACCTTTCTCGCATGTTTCTTCCTCAACAGCTTCTATTTAGTGGTCACACAGCTACTCTCCAATGCAAAGCTGATGGAATTCCGACACCACAATTACATTGGAAATTCAACAACACAGATGCTCAACATAGTGGCGAAGAATTCACTATCAAAAAGGCCATTTTGTCTGACAGTGGAACTTACGTTTGTAACGCCTCCAACCAATATGGATACACTAGCAAATCAATGCAAGTTGTGGTAGTACATACAGCCACATTAGAGTCTGAATACCTCGTCAATCAATATTCTGATCTCATTTTACCCTGTTATGACTATCAGCCTTCCATTAATGTGGAGGTGTCCTGGAGACTCAATGGACGTTTACTTACTGGATCTCAAGTACTACAGAATGGATCTTTGCACATTACAAAGTAAGCTACATACACACTGAGGCAAGATTCAACTTTTTTGTCCCCATGAATTATTTTGCTGTTTTGAGTCAAAATTAGCGCCAAAATTTAAATTATTCATATGGGTATTTTTGCGATAAAATTCCAACTAGCACTTTTGCAAGTTTTCGGACAAACGATTCGACTTTTGCTGATGCCACAGTGTGTGTGCTTTCCAAATACTAATGTAATCACATGCGCTACTCATCATCTTCTTAGGATGTCTGAAGCACAGAGTGGAGCTTATTCTTGTACAGCCTCTCTAGAAAATGGAAGGAGAAGTTTTGTGCAAACAACTGTGAGGCTGAAACCTGACATCATTCTGAGTCAAAGTCAAAGAATCGTAGCGGAAGAAAACGATGATGTCTTCTTAGAATGTTTACTCGTGCCTGGCGTTCAAGCCAAACGCGTTTGGCAATTCAATGGGGAATACGAATACGGTCGACGCTCAAGCTACGAAAATCAAGGAGGACTTTTGAAAATACATCAGGTCTTGCCTTCAGATTCAGGAAATTACACTTGTTTGGCTCACAAGAAAGACACATTAGAACAGGATACAATCCAATACGTTTTGCTGGTACAACCTAGTATTGGTTTAGAACCAGATGTCAAAGCTTGTAGAGTCAAGGATCAGTCGGTGGCTAATTTGAAAGTCTTCAAAACTGATAATGCAACCATTGGAATTCAATGGGATCTTCCTGATTTATTTAACAAATCATGCTACGAACATATAGGTAACAAAATGTACCGTAAATTATCACTTACAAAAATTATTAAAATGTATTTTTCCAGCTTTAACTTGGTGGACAAATGCTACAGAAAGTAGTTTTAGTGAGATGCAATTACCGCTAGATCAAGTCCATATGCAGCTTTCTGGGATCGAAGACGACTTGACATACTTCATTCAAGTCAACTTGGTTGCCCCTCTCAACGTTTTAGTCTACGGTCATACTTTGAAATTCAATCTGCCTGACCTGCCTTTTGGTTCACTTGAGCTTGAAAAACCTTCTTACCCTGCCACTCCAAGCACTCTGCTCGTCATTATTTTGGCTGCTACAGGTGTAGCCATACTGATGGTTCTAGTCCTTTGTATCTGCAAATGGATGCAACGCAGACAGCAACCCAAAAATCGGTTTGCCAGGAAAAGTGTAATTAAAAATGGCAAATCATATACTTGCTGCAATTACTCGGAATGGTGCTATGGGCAAAGGGAAACCGATGAAGTGTTTCAAAAGACAAACTTTAATGGTTTTGATACAGGTACTAAAATCAAATATCTTTACTTTGAAAATACATAATTATATCTTTTTTAAAGGAATGTATGAGGCTGCAATCATCAACGTTGAATCCTCCAAACCTAAAAGATCCTCAGGGTATGCTGAAAAAATGAACAAAGATGATTTCATGTCCAATCTAACACCTCAGTGGCCTGAACCTGAAGAAGTTCCCATGGGACAACAAGAATACGATCCATTTATACGTAATACTCATAATGTCAATGGAGGACACTCGACTTTTGACCCTCCAATCTTACGAAATCATCATCATCACAGACGAGAACAACATGGGTCCAAAGAAAGCATTTCAAGCAGTTGGTCAAGTTTATTTAACGTGCCTGGAACCAGTTCGGGCACGGTTTCCATCCGACCCAATTCTGTGGCAGTTTCCAATTTGAGTTCCAGTGGTTCGGCTGCGGATTATGCAGCCAAAGTGGCATTTATCGGCAATAAGTATCGAAAAAGTAATAATAGTTGAGAAATATATCATCAATTTTCAAACATTGTGACAAATCTCGTTTTTTCCTTGTCTTAGAGACACTAGAATTTTCTACTGTGTAGTAATTGGTCAGTTTTGTAAGAGACGTTCTTTTTTAATTGCTACTAGAAAAACTAGTTTGTATTTTAGAAACATAAACTCTATGAAACATTTTTGTGATCTTCCTCAGTCGTCAAAAGAAAAATGAATTGTGAAGAAGAAGAAGAAGATTTTCGTGCTCGTTCTTCTTCGTTGATTTTACCCAAGGAACAAAGCCGCAAAAAGGCAACGAAAGTGTCTCCCATCTTCATTTGTTTTGACAATGCCACAGCAGCAACCTCTGTTGCCAAGAAAGGAGGACGTAAAACACATTCCTTGTACAATCTTTTTTCTCCGGGAAGAACTTTTAACTATTTACGGTAAGATGACGAAAGTAGCTTTTCTTTTTAATACTTTGGAGAAGGCTGTGTATATAACGACCAGAGTATTGCCAAAAACTATCCTTATATTTGCTTGAGGATAAAAGAAATTCGCTCAAAATTGTGTGTGGGGTGACGTGACCGAGCAGAAAAAAAACCGTCACATCATGAAAGCTATTGTCTGGAACTATGAAAGTGTGGTTCTGTTCTGGTTTTTGGGGGAGCACATTGTTTAAAATGCCAAAATGGACCTCTATTTGGTATTTTTCATTAACTTTTGTCCACTCAAAATGTAAACGTTGCTCGCTTCGCTCGCAATGTTGAATGAGACTTTTTCTGTGATTTTCAAACACCGTAGGGGAGGGCGTGTTCATCTGGTAAAGATACAAACACATAGCGAATACAAATCTAGAGAAGAATCCAGATTATTTTGGAAAAAAGAGAGACAGAAAGACAAGAAATGTTTTGTGTAATTGTATTTGCGATGGAATTATCAACGAACGTGAATCTGTAGATGGATGTGCCCAAGGGCGCTTAGAACCATAATGGTTTTGGCCTCTCTTTCTCAAAGGTTGCTACTGCTACTGTGTCGTCTCGAAGACTACTGCAGTGGTAGAAGGCGGCGAGAGACAGTCGTTATCTTGCTTTCGCCCAGGAAGTACCGTAATTCACATGCATCGTGATTCGTGAATTCGTGTACTACTTTATTTTAAAAATCTTGACAAAACAGTGAATGAAATTGTGGAATTCCAAGTCGACCTCTGTGTTTGTACACCTTTTTGTAAATTCATTCATACTGAATGAATGAAGGTTGTGTTTTTAAACAAATTGTAAAAGTAGTGTCCGACCGAAACCAAAAGAAACCGGTTGTACACTATGAATAAGTAGCACTTTCGCGTGAAATTTCAAATGGGACATTTTTGATGATATTCACATCATTATGCTAATATTGCCATCAGCAATTTAGTGAATTTCAGAGTTCCACTATATTTTTTACAAGTTCAGCAATTCTCTAGTCTCAACTTTTCTTCTAGTCATTACATTTTCAATGAATAGAACTTTGCAAATTCTAGAAACATTTGAAAAAAATATAATTGGACAACTTCCTACTCTGAAAACGAGCGTAGCGAGCTTTGTCCCGCTTTTTTGCTGATAAGGCTTGAAAGTAACTTTGACACATTGCAAATGTAACGCATGTCCTTCAAGGCAGAAACATTTTTGACAACTTTAGCATTTTTACTTGCTCGCAACTTGCCACCTTAGCAGCCACTTTTTCTTTTTTCCCCCTTCATCTTTCATTTACGACTCTTTTCTCCGCGCGCCGAGTGGTTTTGGCTTAGAAACCTTGGATCGTAAACGTGATGCAGCTACAAAAAAAAAAGATGGCCAATGGCGTCTCGCCTGGCGATTTTTTGCCCTATTGAAAAGTGTAACAAAAGGTGTACAAAGTATTTGGCAAAAACAGAAGCAGCAAAGTGAATGATGGTTAACTAAAAATACAACAATGGTTGAGCCAAGCTCTAGCACCACCATTGAAAAGGTAAGCTTTTTGTTTGTTACGATTAATGGACTCGCATTATGTCCTTCCTTACATTTCTCGTTATATTACTACGCTCGTTTATCCTTTGCACATTAACTTTAACTTTGCCAACTTTGCTACTTTGCTGTGCCAATCACATTCACAGTCTTTGAAAATCAGCCTAAAAATGTCTTCATTTGAATTTTGACTTATCCAAAACTAAAGTATTTGAATTTTCGCGTCATTTTGGAATTATTCGATATCTGCAATGTTGTAAAATGAGACTTTTTACATTGATTTTCAAACACTGTGCAAATCTAATATTTAATCTGTACTTCTGTAGATGTACATGAAAATCGATTCAAACTTGCTAACGTCACAATATTTACTCACTATTATTGACAACAGACAGTAATCATAATGAAGAATGATTTTCAGAACACTTTTGGCATGAAAATGTGTAGTCGAAACTACTGTAAAATTATGATTTGCAGGCTAGTAAGCGGGTTATGTCAATAAAACGGGATGCGTTTCTAAATCTCTCCTTATCTGAGAAAGGAGGACCTCCTCAAGTTAACAGCAGGAAAACCATCCCCGAAAGTTGTGATAGTCTGTCGGGGGGCGGCTCCGAATTTTTAGCAACAAGAAAATTGTCCGTTGTAGGACGAAGCAATGCTGTTCAAAGTCCTATCGTACCATCAATAGCTTTATCGGCGACAACTTCTCTAGATCAACCTAATAATGAAGAACCTTCAGCTCTCCAAGGTACATTTGAACATTTAGAGCATGCATTTCAGGAGAAAAAATCTCAAAGTCAGAGCTTGAATTATCCCGCATTTTTTTCAGCAGTGGCAGTCGAGCAATGGCAAAAAAGTCAAATGAGACATTTAGTTAGGATGATTTTCAAACAATGTGTTATATGGCATCTTTGGTGAGAAGGGTGAGAAATATCATCAAGAAATCATCTGGTTTGAGATGTTATGTTTGATTGCTACTAACGAAGTCACTCATGCAGAATCAAAGGTACTTTGAGAATGAGAGGGAAAGTGTCTGCTCTATTTATTTGGATGCAGTTTGATCCTGGAAAACCAGAAAAAGTGTTGCAATGATGGAAAGAACAAAAAGAGGAGCCTCTTTAAAAAAGACCGAAAATAACCTTAGGGGTTTTCCAATTAGTTGAAAGAGATGATGCATCATCCCTACTGCATCATCAGTAGTGTCATTTCCACCACCAATTAAGAAATTCTATGCAAGATTCTTTGCTTTGAATAAATGATGAGACAAGGCATCTAATAACCGTACTTATTTGGTTTCTTCAATCATTTATTAGAGCATGCATTTCCAGAGAAAAAATATCAAAGTCAGAACTTGAATTTTCCCGCATTTTTTTCAGCAGTGGCAGTCGAGCAATGGCGGCCCGGTGGGCAGAATGGCAGGTTTTAAAAAAGTGCGGGAAAATTCAAAATGTTGCATCGAGTTCTGACTTTGAGATTTTTTCTCCCGAAATCATTGCTCTTACGTATTGTTTAGGATGTTTGGCTTTACGACGTACCTCATCTCACAAAATACGAGGTCACAATAGTCGTGGAGGCCGTGGAGGAAGTGGAGGGAATCACGAGGAAGAAAGTCCAACAACTGGACCTCCTTTGGCCATCTCTCGTCGAACGACGAAAAATTACTTAGGACCATCGGATTACCGAGGAAATCGCCTTCCTCAGAGAAGTTTTGATTCTGCTGGGTCTTCTGGGGGATCCATCACAGGTGGGTCAATGCTGGTCTTACCCCCTGGCAACTCCAACCGACGGAAAAGCTTTATTCACCAGTACCAATACGATTGGGAAAATCGTTCGTCAGGCAATACAGGCAGCAATACTAGTAGCTACGAAGGGGCACCGACTAGTGATGCTAGTGAGCCTAAACACAAACGGAACAACAATCATGTCCTGCTCTTGCCACCTAGACTCATCGTCTCTAGGGGATCAAGCTTAGGATCGGCTAATTCCAGCTTCGACTCCAATGCCTCTAATTGCAATACAGAGTGAGTTATTCTTTATTACTCAGAGCCTTCGAAATAGGAGGTAAGCAAACAGAGGAATTATTGGTAACAGGAAATCGATAACCGCTCTTTATAATCAAAGAATTTATAACTTCAACACAGTGTTTGAAAATCACTCAATAAAGCTCCACTTTTACAGACTTACAACATCAATATTACGTTACAAATCTAATTGGAAATTGGACCTTTTTTCACATTTTGGAGAAATTAGCCGAACAAACAGACGAAATATTATAAATTCTAATGAGATATTTTTGCTGATTTTCAAACACTGTGACGACACTTTGAGCTACATTTTTTCGCTCATAGTATATGTACTCTGCCCTACTATGTATCTTGAATTGAGAACAGCTGCTGGGTCACATTCCTAGTTCTTTTAAGTCGAGATTTTGCCACAAACATCATCACAACATTGAGCAACAAAAGTCTAGGATAATTCATTGATGTTAAAAGCAAGTGTAACTAGATCTCCTGCTGTGCTCCATGACGTGTACAATTGTTGTGTGGGTGAATTGGGTGATCTACATCAGAAACGCTTTTTTAAAAGTATGAATAAAACAGGTTAGTTAAACCTCTACTCTACCTGTGAGTAGTGACGTGTCTGAGTGCTAAAAAACAGTTGTGACAAAATGATACCAAGTCCTACACGTGACAGACCTAAAGTCTTGAAATTAAGGTCGGATAACAAAAGGCCAAGTTTCCATCGAGTTATCAGTCTTCCCTCCCATCATTTTGTCATTGCTTCACCTACAACGCCTACCATCAGGTAATGAAGTGAGCGTAGCGAGCAAAAATTATTTTCGTAGTTATCGCGTGATTGGTAATACAGTTCTATGTAACCAAACTTTGGCAAAAGAAAGCAATGTTGTATGTATTACTATGCTTTTAGTATTGTCATTGATTTATTAAATTGTTAGTTGAATGTCTTGCGCATGACGAAAAGATAAGAGAGCAAATGCTAGAAAAAATATTTGAAGTGATAAGTTTTTTTTGAGCAAACAGACGAAAATGTCTTCATTTCGAAGACAGATTTTGATCAAGAATCGATCACGAGTTTACAGTTGTCCGGGAAATGTATCTAATAGTAAAAGGTAAAAATGTGCGAGCAAAGCGAGCTCATTTTTTAGTAATCTTTTGGAATCGTTGCAGATACGATGCCTTATCCGGACGCAGTCCTTTGGATGCCATGGGTCCTTCCGGATCCGGAAACTTGGGCACAGGATTAGTTATTTCTAATCATCATTCACGTCGAGAATCATTTTTATATCGTTCAGACTCTGAGTATGAAGCTTTGTCACCCAAATCCACATCACGTCACTCTTCCATTGCATCAGATCTGGGGTAAGCAGCAGAAGCACTATTTTGTCCCTAAATGACATTATCAGCGATAATTGATGATGTGATAGCAAACATATTTGCAACCGGTTTTTCTTTCATTTTTTTTCTTGTCTATCTTACACACTTTATTTTCTTGTACTATAGTATGTCATCATCACTATTTAGACATTTTCAAAGGTAGACAACATACGTCATCGTCGACTGATCCCAAAATTGTCTTTTGATTTGTAAAAATTTCCAGTAAAGAACCTCGTAATTTAGTTGGTAGGCAAATAAATCATGCAGTCCGGATACAGGGTGTTTGAAAATCACAGAAAAAGTATCATTCAATACTGCGAGTGGACAAAAGTTAATGAAAAATGCCAAATTGGTCCATTGCATCAGATCTGGGGTAAGCAGCAGAAGCACTGGTCCATTTTGGCGAGTTTTTGAAAACCTGAAACTTACGGTCGAACAGTATCACCAGACAGGTCAGTTTTAATAGGACAAAAATTGGTGGAAAATGCCAAAATTCAAATGAGACATTTTGGGTGATTTTCAAACAATNGGTAAGCAGCAGAAGCACTGGTCCATTTTGGCGAGTTTTTGAAAACCTGAAACTTACGGTCGAACAGTATCACCAGACAGGTCAGTTTTAAAAGGACAAAAATTGGTGGAAAATGCCAAAATTCAAATGAGACATTTTGGATGATTTTCAAACAATGTGCGGATGTCCGGATGTCCTTACGCACGCGTATCTAGCAAATACCTTGACCTACCATGATGAAACTTTGCATGCTCAATCGGATCAATCTAGTAAATCTCGTGGAAAAAGGTTTCGGAAAAATCGTAGTTAACCAAGTATCTGTTGGGTCATATCACAAATAAAATTCTGGAAGAAAGAGGTCCACAAAACGAGAAAGGCCACATCTCGTGGCTCCATCTATCCAATGATCCCCTAATCTGCTGAATTTGCGAATCTTTAAAAATTGTTGCTTAGCAACACTGAGATGCTCTCAAACTGCTTTCTCTTTTGTCTCTTTACATTGCAATGAAAAATGTACTTGGGCTTATTTAATTGATCTTTATGAGCGAATGTGTCTTGGGTTGCCTACTTTGATTTCCCCTCCATGTGTGTGGAAAGGCTCACTTGTCTGACGTCACACTGACGTCATAGCCCACCAGGGAAGCTCAAATGGTACTAGGACTCTCTATCACCTTTTTTAGATGCATTTGTAAGCATCTCATTTAAATCTATTTTTAGGATGGCACTTTCTAAAAAGGTTAGAAAGGTCACGACGACATGAAAAAGTGACAAATATTTGCTTTAGGCACATTAATCATGTGCTACTCTACCATATATGAATAAGAGGACAAATATGACTACCACGTAGAGACGTCTGACATCTTTATCGTCATATCATGTGATGATTCCTCCCACTAAAGTGTTATAGTGTAGCATAATTACGACATCTAGCTCATGCTTTCTCGTGAACTTTTGTCCCACAAAACTGCATCCTTTGCTATGAGATGTGTCCTACAGACACTGTCATATACTTCATATATATGTACCAGGAAACGGTTTAGATTTACTTTACTAATGTATGATGATAGCATGCAAGGAGCTGGGCACATTGTTGTTATCGTGATACGTAGTGGAATTACATAATTCATGCAGGTGCTTCTAGATTACTGGAAAAAAAGTACAGGTATCTTACAATGTATGTAAGATGTACTGCTTCTATTTGATACAACGCAAAAGCAAAACCGTGACGGAAGAAGTTCGAATTGAAACTTTCTTTTCTCTCTCTCCTCGGCTTGAAATTGTGTCTTAGCAACAGTTTTTAAAAAGCATTTGGGATGCTGATGATACAAACGAGAGTTTTCTTTCATTTTGTAGCATCACAATTTCCACGATTGTAGAGTAGTAGTACACAGAGAGTGTAGTGTGTACTGCCTCTACTCTCCATCGTGTAGCCGGGTAAGAGTAGCCGTGATGGGGCTTAAAGTAGTGCACACACACGAGCAGCTAACAGTGCCTGCGTTCGCATTCGTTCTTCGTCGTCTTCTCCCCTCGGACGGCCGAGTAGTAAGCTGCTACAGTGTGTGTAGTATGAAGCACAGGAACCATCGAAGCTGCTTTTCCCACAGCAGTAGTGTGCGCGCTTATTTTTTGTTACGTCGTGTGTCTTACCAAAAAAACTCTTAGTTGAGTAGTGTCGTCATCCAAGATGTTGTAGGACATGTCCCGTCCCACTTTTTACGTGTCCCAAGACTCCTCGGACTCTTATGATTGCCCCAACCCAGAAATCAAAGTCTCAATTCAAGATGACAAGGATCAACATCAGCAGACCGTGTCATCATCATCGCAAAAGTGCCCCAAACATCGAAAGCATTTACGTCGTCATCGATTACCGGCGGCGGCCAAGACTAAATTGGAAGTGCGTAGTCCATCCGTGCAAGAAATCAAGCTTGAATTTCTTCCTAAAAAGAATAGTCAAAGATCCAAGCATAAATCTGCTGCCTGCAAATCCCGCCGATCACATTCCATCACGACGCAACCTAATGAAATTGAAGTGCTGAAAAATTGGAAGATTCAAAACCCCGACAAGGCTGTGCCCGTAGGGGTATCGGCGGGGGCGGGGTTAAAGGCGGAGGGGAATACTCATGCGGCTGACAATGCTTTGCCGCGTACCCTTTCTACTTCTGTTTTGCGTATCAAACATCGACGTACATTTTGGGAACGGTTTGCGAGGTAAATTATTGCGTATTATCCGTATTTAGAGTTCTCCCATGAGATCACATTGAGAGGGATGCGCGGGCGCATAGATGACGACTCGTGTGTGTGCATTTAGACACTTTTGGGATGGCATATCTCTCAATCATATTTTCTCGCAACCTTTCCTCCATCGAACCCTTTTTCAGTTCCATTTTTGTGACAATTTTGGGATCACCAATCAAAGCGTTTGCAAATCACCAAAATGTCTCTTTTCTATTTTCACGCCTGTTTTTAGTACTGATCTTTTAAAACATTTGAATTTTCGCGCCAAAAATGCAAAATCTTTCTTTTTTACTTCTTTGCTACTACTGAAATTAAGCGAGGAGGAGATTTTAAACAACATCAACGTTTTTCCTCCAACTCCGGAGAAATTGGGTACACTACCCTATACACCTGCCACACCCGTCACCGAAAGGCGTGGCCGATTAGCACCGCTGACTTTGTTCCAACAGAGTTGGCAAGGGCAGCCACTGAAATTAGCTTCCTATTCTCCTTCACACTTCAAAACCACGCCTACTATAACAACACAAAAATCATGGAAGAACGAGAAAAGTTTTGATCACAAAGGCTCTAATCTATCAACTTTGGGGTATTTAGAGTTTCTCACCACACACCCTTTTAGCATCAGAGTGAACCATGTTTGGCAAAAATTCGAAAAAATGTCTCATTTTTGAGAGGCTGTGGATTTTTGAACCTAGTGATGTAGTAAAATGTTGCATGCAATTTTGAGCGAATTTCTTTATTTCCTTTTAAGGGATATGTGCTCCAAATTCCTAAATAGGATTTGGGATGTGTATACTGTGTGTGATATGGTGTACTTGAATGCTTTCTCCTTCACTCAACACCACATCTATATCTTTTGATGATGCTCTATCAAAGCACACACTGTGGCAAAAGTCAATTTGATAAAAACAAGCTTTTAGATTTGTAATTCAGCTGTTTGTTTGCATTGCGAATTTCAGCTGCTTATATTCATTTTTCAGCTATTTGTTTACACTTTTTTTTGGAAGAAATGAGCAAAATATTGACTTTTTCCACAGTGTGGTGTAAGGAAGCACACAACCCAAAAATGATAGAAGTTTGTTGGATGAAGGATGATGATGCCGTTCGCTCTAACAATAATTTGCACTTGGTCTTTCCAGGCATGGAGAAGATTTGATCGTCACTCCGTTTGCTCAAATCTTGGCTAGTTTAAGAAGTGTGAGGAACAATTACATTCAGTTGAATCATTCATCTCTACAAAAGTGAGTTTTTAAGGTTTTTAAATAGTTTTTGATGGTGAGTCATTTTCAGTTGTGTATTTCTGCCGCTAGAGGGATCTCTGAATTCAGCTTCTACTAACTTGACAAAAAAAATTAAAGACGCTTCGCTCGAGGCTACCCTTGCTCCGCTTTAGATCAATATCAAGGAGTGCAATTTTTGTTTTGATGAACATTCAGCTGTAAAGATCTGCACTACCCAAGAGTGGCTCCCTCTAGCAGCAAGAAAGGGAAACATAAATGACTATCGAGCAGCAAAGACTATAGGTTTGAAAAATGCTTCTTGACCAATGTATTTTCAGATCACGATCTCCATCTACAGCAAGCTCCAGTATGGGTCAGGATTCCAACAGTAAGTTTTTAGAGAGATTTTAGTAGTAGCTTGATTTCAAACTAATTTTGTACAAACTGATTTCAGCGGATGATGGTCAAGTCAAATTGTCAATCGAAACATTGGAGGAATTGGATTGGTGTCTGGAACAATTGGAAACAATGCAAACGCACCGATCTGTATCCGACATGGCTTCAAGCAAGGTAGGAACGATGAAGTCTAGTAATAATTTCGTGTTATACTCCAAAGTAGGCTGACTCAAATCCCTCTCAATCTTGATTTTTATTGGAAAAATAATCAAGCTGGTATGTAGTCCTAAAGAATTTCAAACAATCAAGCATTTTAGGAACAAATATGCACGGCCTTTGAAAAATGCCGTCAACTTTATTTTTGTCGAAAAATTGTTAACAACTTTTACAGAGAGAGACTTTCTAAAAAAGGTCTTGTTTGTGACTTACAAACTTTTTCAAAATTCTTGACTGAAATCAACTGAACAAATGCCAGATGGTTATTGCATTTGTTGTTTAAATCTGAAACGTGAAAATCATACTAATTAGAATTTTAGAAGCAAGTTCCGTAAATGTCGGAAATGATTTTCTGCAACACGCCATCTACCAATTTTGCAATTCTGAAGAATTCTTCATCAATTAAGGTCGCATTGCAATTTTCGTCCTTTCGCTCTTCTCCTCTGTATGCCTGCACATATAAATCACCGATTAAACCTTTCTTGTTCAAAAATAGAATACGCACAGCCGCGCACAATATTTGGAAACTTCTAAGGAAAGGACTCAAGGGGCCTTGGCCGAAGAAAACTTTTTATCTCGATTCGGTAGCGCGCGGTTGAAATCCAACTTTTTAGACCCTTCTTCACATTTACTATTAAAAAGCATAAATTCCTCTTACTTCACCAAGCAATAATCCTCATGATATCAAACTTTTTAAGGCGCAAGCTAAAGTAACGAGTAATTACTCTTACAGTGTTTGTAAATCAACAAAAATGTCGCATTTGAATTCTCACGCCAAACAAAATATTCCTTCTGTTCTTACATTAGCTGATGTGTTAAAATTTGATTTTTATTTCCAAAAAAGAATTCGGATATTTATTTTTGACGCCAAAATTCACACATTTTTGGTACAAAGATACCTAGCCGTAGCCATACATACGTAGAGTAGCCTCCGAGTGGTTAAAAGAGAGAGAGTCTCGGCTCTAGCTCGTCGATGTGCGATGACAAGCCGGTATAGAGCTAGCTGAATTCTCCTTCAACCCAAGAGTAGTAGAGCAGAGCCAGAGAAGTAGTAGAACTCGGAGATCTGCTCTTTCTCCTCTCTCTAAGAGATGATTTGGGGGGTCTCTCCAGCTCCGTTTGCTACTTCAGTTCAGTTTCCCGACGTCAAAGCAAATTGGGGGATAAGAGAGACACTGAATACACGTAAGAATATCATTAGACAGCAGCTGCCTTTTATTGTTGGGGAAGGCATAGGAAGCAGCAGTAGGCCCTGTTTGAAAAGGTCCTATTTTTAGACCGACGGAAGTGGGTAACGGGCATATTCTCATATTTCTGTACCGCTACATATACATGCTATAGTACATACTTTTTGTGTCCCAAAAATAGTAAGAAGCTAATTGAATTCCCCTCTGGATGTGATAATCATTAGCTTTCCTTTTGCCTTTCAGCATTAGCAGCAAAAGTAAGAAGACGTTGTTTTTCCCATCATCTCTTCTTCTCTCAAGGTTTTGAGATGCATTTCACAATGCGATGCACGTCTTCTTCTCTCCTCTCATTCTTGCATAGCTCGTGATGATGAATAAAGCTTACATATAATGTGATACATGCATCTGAACAAGGGGCAGGTATTTATGTTTGGGAAAAAAATATGTCATGACTTTCATGGCAAAAATCTAAAATCTTTAAATTCTAAGGTTCAAATTTGGCGCCAAAACTGAAATACTTAGACTTATAGCTTCTCTCGCAATGTAAATGATACGAAAAAAGTCGTAAAAATTTGTTTACAAATTGTTTTAACGTGTTTTTTTGGGGGGTCTATTTTGTCAGTTGACTTCAATGGGACACAAAAAATATGCACAAAACGTCGCCTTTCATAAAAAAAACTCGACGAGGAGGAAAGGTACACATAGAAGTAGAGTAGTGAGGCTTTTCTCTTTTCTTTTCCATTTAGAGTTTGAGGATCAAAGTGGGCAGAGCAGCAGCAGCCACTTCATATTTTGAGGCCTTTTGGAGGAAACGAAGAAAAAAAGGTCGAGGCTGCTTCTCTCTTTTTCTGTTCAGTGAAGCTTCAGCTGGCTCTGTTGCTCCAGCTCCCTCCTGCTGCCTCCTACGACGATACACGACTCTGCCTCTGGCTTAATTGATGCATTACGACAAAACTGGCGAGAGATCAAAGTGCTTTTTCGTGTGTGAAACGAGGAGGAGAATATAGCCAAACAGCAGGAGCAGTTTGAGTGAAAACCCCTAAAACATTATTACCTGATGATGTTAAGGCACTTTTAGTCCACCATTCAACAGAGTGAGACTTGACAGACTTGAAGTTGTAACTAAAGTCCCAAACGAGGGTTTCCCATTTTTCTTGTTCTTTTGTTCTTTTTTGTTCAAAAAAAATCCTGCACATGCTGCAATTTCCTTTGATAGCGAAAGATAGAAAAAATGCAGTCCACAGCAACTCTATCTAAAAATAGAGTAGAGTGGAGGAGAGCATCATAAGCAATACTTTTTTCCTGCACATTTAGTACATATATTACTTTCTTGAATATTTTCTAAGATGTTGAACCTTAAAAAAGTCTCAGAAAATTTCTAATTTTAGAACGAGAAAGGGAAAGTTTGAAAGGGAAAATGCATCTCAACTTCACGTCTGTGATGTCGCTTTATTCTTTGGAAGAATTGACAAAAAATAAAGAAAAATGAGTGAGAATAATCACGGAATAATCCAATTACATCCCAAAGTGGTGGATAAAAACGTCGACTTTGCTTCCAAAGTGATTCCCGGTAGCAAAGGTCAATTAAGGAAACGAAAATCCAGATTGATTTTGGAGCAAATCAATGCAAAGTCTGAGCCTTTAATCATCGTTGCCGCGGACCAACCGGAAAACCAAAAAGAAACAGTTGGAGCATCAGTCGTACGAAGCCAAGGAAAACCGCGATTTTTACCCAGGCAATGGATGTATGCCTGGCGCAAAAACCACAAGAAAAAAGATGGGAAGGCCAAACAGCAAAGTTCCAAAAAAGGCCTCTTTTCCAAGGTGGCTAAAGTGACGCGAGTTCTTCAAGCCTTCAAGACCAAAAAGGTCGTGCATACATCCATCGCAGAAGAGCCTACCAGCGTGCATTTACGACCTATTCAGTCTTCTACATCTGGTCTTGTCTGCCATTTTTCTAAGGTCAATTATCGTCATCCACATGTCCCCGTGGCCCGTAGTAATTAAAAGTACTTGCGCTGCTGTGTGTATTTATATATGGTAGAGTGGTCCCAAGGGACATAGTAAGTAGGGCTTGATTGGTTCATTTATACATTGAATGAAACGATACATACATAGTACGATAGTACTATACACAAGTCTGTATTTTTTTTTGTAAGTAAGAAGTCAAGCAATGATTCTTTATCCATGGATGATGAATAGAGACAGCAGCAGCATCTAGTGGATAAAGATATAAGAGAGATTTGTCTTTCATTTGTTTGCTTGGCACGCGCGCGCGAGAAAGATTCTTGCATTTATTACGTATGTACATATATGTGCACCGGGGGAAAAGAGGTGATAATTGACCTTTGAATGCTTTCAAAGTCTGATACTTGTTTATTGGTACCTAATCACCCAACTCAAATCGTTGTTACCAGGCCTGATGATGTGGACCAAGATGATGATCATGATGAAGAAGACGACAAGAAAACGACTACGAGTCCCCGTTCTTCGAGTGCCAACAACATCTACAAAATGCATCAAGAAATAGATAATGACAATTTTATTTCTTCCACCGTTCGAAATTCTTGCTCGTGTCGAAAGTGTCAGAGGAAATGTAGTCTCTTTGATTTTGATTGTGATGCAAAGGAGGCCAAAACTGTTATGAAGTACCTCAGATTTAGAAAGGTATTCTCAAGGAGGGATTTGAGTCAACTTTGACGAGCTTTTATCAAGTGTTGTATTTTGTTGCTCTTTTCAGATACATCATCATAATACGTATCTCAGATTACTTAATTGACGTATTTTATATTACAGTTCAAACGGATGCTCAACAAAGAATTAAGCCACTTTTCTGAGTCCAAATCAGGCAACCAGATTTCCGAATACATTTGCAATACTTTCTTAGGTAAATACATTATCAATACATACTCAAGAGTAGTAGTAAATGCACTTTCAAATACATAATCTTTTCAGATAAACAACAGGAGTGTGATTTGCCTATTTACGGAGGAGGCTCAAGTACAACAGGGGCCTCATCGGGTTTAAACAACACAGGCAGCAGTGAAGTTACAGCATCAGTTTCAGGTTCCATTGGCAAAGCCAAATCCAAGTCCAACTCCGAAGAAGAAGTGTTAAAAACTGAGGATCAGACTCTACCATTACCTAGTAAGTGTTATTGAAAGCTTTCACTTTTGATGACTGGTGAGAGACAGCAGACAACAAACAATGTTATTATTATTATTGATGTACTACTACTACAACTGAATGTAATGCTTACAGGCTCCAATAAGCATGTGTCAATACATTCACCTAGCTCGGATATTGGTCCCATGTCCGTCATTTCTGGTGTCAAGTCCACTCCTCCAACGATACATTCGGAACCAGTGGAAGAAAACAAGAGTGCTAGTAAACCCCTTTCTCGCTTCGGTGTGGACACTGAACATGAGGCTGAATTAGAAAAGGTATGTGGAGAGAAAAAGTGAGACCTTGAAAAAAATTGTGCAAAGTAAATAGAGGAGGGGAAAAGGCCTTGCTGACAGCAAAAGGCCTAGAAAGCCATAGAAAGCAGCTGGCTAGCATAGCTCCAGCCTCAGTGGAAGTAGCACAGCTTGCAGTAGTATACAGTGCTGCAAGCTTCTTCCCTTCTACACGAGAGCAGCTTAAAAAGAGAGTAGGAGAGCCTCACAAGAGAAGTAAGTGGAAGGCCTTTATACTTTTGTGTATTGGAAGAAGACTTTCTCGTGGTCTTCTTCTCTCAGCTCAGCTGAAGAGCAGAGCAGCTGAAATAGCAGAGCTGCTAAGTCTCTATTCTAAAAATGTATGAAATGATGCTTCTATTCTTGATTGTATTTTCAGATCATGTCCAGGTTGGATTGCTGGGGCTTGGATGTCTTCAAAGTGTCGGAGCTGTCCCAAGAGAGGCCTTTGACCGTCACTACTTACACCATCTTCCAAGTAAATGCATACATTTTTGCATACATTTGATTACGCAATAAGTGGACTTTGAAGTAGAAATACTACTGCTACTGAGTTTCGCAGAGGCCATTAGAGACTACTTTCTTTAATCTTGCTTTTCTTCTTCTTGCAGTCAAGAGATCTTTTCAAGTCCTTTCAAATAGTTCCTCAAACCTTGCTTAACTTTCTCACCACCTTGGAAAACCACTATCTGAAGAGTGTACCTTATCACAACAATCTTCATGCTGCTGATGTCACTCAATCCATCCATGTCTTGCTTAATTCTCCTGCCTTGGAGGTATGTAATTCTTCTTTGTTGTTGATAAAGCAGCTTAAAATGTATTGTTTATGATTATGATTATTGCAGAATGTGTTCACACCACTAGAAATCATGGCGGCTGTCTTTGCCTCTTCCATTCATGATGTGGATCATCCGGGTTTAACCAACCAATACCTCATCAATACAAGTAATAACGCATTGGTTCATAAATATTATGCTGACTACTGTCATTACAATCTTCTTCTTCTTCTGTTGCCTTTAGGTTCAGAGCTGGCTCTGATGTACAATGATGAATCGGTATTGGAAAACCATCATTTGGCTGTGGCCTTCAAATTGTTGCAGGCCAAGGATCGTGATATTTTGGTCAGTCTCAATAAGAAACAACGGCAGACCTTGAGGAAAATGACCATCGACATGGTATGACATTTTCTTTGAAAGCTACTGCTGCTGCGCTCCAAACAATTCTTATTTTGCAGGTTTTGGCCACTGATATGTCAAAGCACATGAGTCTTTTGGCAGACTTGAAAACGATGGTTGAAACCAAAAAAGTGGCTGGATCCGGAGTTCTTCTTCTCGATAACTACACTGATAGGATTCAAGTGAGTAGTATGGGGCGACTCCTCTGGTTTTGGAAATCAATGTTGCAGTCATCACTTTATCTTTTGCAAGGCAAAATGATGCACTTTTGACAATTCTCTCTCTTCGTGTTTTTTGCAGGTCTTGCAGAATATGGTTCACTGTGCCGATTTGTCCAACCCAACCAAGCCATTGGAACTTTATCGGCATTGGGTTGACTTGATCATGGAAGAATTTTTTCGGCAAGGTGATCTTGAACGAGAGTCCAACATGGACATCAGTCCCATGTGTGACAGAGAAAATGCCACAATTGAAAAATCACAGGTAGTAGTAGAACATTTTTTTTAACTACTTCATCTACAATTTGTAACTTTTTCATATCTGACTTGCAGGTGGGATTCATTGACTACATTGTCCATCCATTATGGGAAACTTGGGCCGATTTAGTTCATCCGGATGCACTGGACATCCTCAATACTTTAGAAGATAACCGTGACTGGTACCATTCTCAAATTCCACTGAGTCGTTCCAACTCAGTCAATGATTTGAGAGAAGAGGACGAAAGAGGCTGCAAGAGTCAAGCTAGCGAATCTTCTTTCGCGTCAA
Source organism: Oithona nana (assembly GCA_900157175.1). Taxonomy (NCBI): domain Eukaryota; kingdom Metazoa; phylum Arthropoda; class Copepoda; order Cyclopoida; family Oithonidae; genus Oithona; species Oithona nana. The sequence continues at coordinate 183,774 of LT727991.1, forward strand.
CAGACCAAGAGTGTGATCATCCACACACCCAGTCAGATTAAACTTCATCATCATGTCTTAAGATACAAACTTCCAACTTACGTGTTAGTGATATATCAGTGTCAAGAAAACAATCAGTGCATGTCTAGAGGACATCAGAATTAATATAACCTATTAATACAATATACCATTGGATGTACGCTTTACAGTGAACAGATAATTTGCCAATTGAAATAGTTTGAAGAATCTCGAATTACAAAGAGCTTTAGAGCAGAGAGAGAAACAATAAAGAACAAAGATTAATTTTTCGCGATAATTATGTTTGGTTGTTCAATATATTCTCTGTGTTTTTAAGTTGTAGCTTCAATGCCAGCTTAGCTATTTTGCTCTGTAGTAATAGACATAGATATAGTGATGTAGTACTGACAAATTTTTCTGTAATATAGAAGGTAAATGACTCTTTTCACTTTGTGTTTTTTTTTTTAAAGTCCACATCTAGAAAAAGAAAAGGAAAGGAAATTGTTGTCCTCAGTTGTAGGCTATTATAGCTGACAAGTGACAAGTTTAGTCAGTTTTCGTATTCACATAGAGCCAGCAAATGCCGTGGGTTACCTGCACCTAGAGGCAATTGCATCAGATCATTTCTTCGTGGAATTGAACTCAAATACTGCTGACTAATTGTGCTGGATTTTTGTGCTGGTTGAAACTCTCTGTTAGAATTTGTTGTTGCGCGCTTGATGCTCGCGTCGTCGTTGTGGTTGTTGTCAGGAAAGATCTGTAGGAAGGATCACTAGTTGATTTGATGATAATGATGATCTTGAACTATCACACCCAAAGCTTCTTTGGTCACTATCACACTCACTTTGCGTATTGGTAAAAGAACGCGCCGGCGTTACTAATGATGATTACATTCAAATCATCGTTTGATCATCCTGACTGTGACCAGACACTATGGTTGAATCAAAAGGTTCACTTGATGAGCCTTGATTATCCTCTTCTTCCTCTTCATGTAAGGTCAACTGAAATTGTATCCGATCTGCACACACTTTGCCGGGATTTCCGCTAGATGTTATACCATCACTTTTGGCACCTGCAACATCAAAAACAAACAATTTTTAATTTACATTCGATTTTCCAGATCTTTTAAGGGTTAAAATAGGTGACTTGATAGTTACTCGGTGATCAAGCAAGTTTTAGAGTCTATAAATACGGACAACAGATGTATTCACTATTCAATCATGATATTATGTGCTTACTTTAGAAAGCTGGTTGCATGATGTATTTTTTAGTCTACAGCCTAATGGAACTTACTAGCCAAAGAAGGACACTTTTGACACTAAAACTTGTCTGGACACCTGGTAAAAAGCTGATAATAAATACTTGATGATGCTGAAGACTTGTGTTTTTTTATCAGTTGTTTGCCACCAGTTGGAGTGAGCTCATCTACATCTTGTGAATCACTGGATCCGGATCCTAGTTCATCTTCTTCTTTCAGGTCATTAGATGAAGATGTAGGGCTCAATGGAATTTGCGATTGGTACCAATCCCGGTTATCTTCTAAGGTATCCAAAATATCTTGGGCTCCTGGGTGAACCAAGTCTGCCCAAGTTTCCCAAAGGGGATGTACAATGTAATCAATAAAGCCAACCTTTTAAAAATAAGAATTGATTATTGTTTTATGTTGGATGAAGGGAATATAGTATACCTGTGACTTTTCAATTGTGGCATTGAATCTATCACACATGGGGCTGATATCCAAACTGGCCTCACGTTCTTTATCACCTTGTTGAAAAAATTCTTCCATGATTCGATCGCACCAGCGCCGATAAAGGGGCAATGGTTTTGTTGGTCCGGACAAGTCAGCACAATGCACCATATTCTGTAAGACCTGTCAACAAAATAGCTTACAATCAATTCTGGATGTCAAGATTAACGTTCGCACTCACTTGAATCCTATCAGTGTAGTTATCGAGAAGAAGAACTCCGGATCCAGCCACTTTTTTGGTTTCAACCATCGTTTTCAAGTCTGCTAGAAGACTCATGTGCTTTGACATATCAGTAGCTAAGACCTGCGACGAAAAGAAACGATGATATTCAAATACTCCTACTAGATAGTTAGAATGTTAGATACATTTTAAATGAGGTATTTACCATATCAATCACCATCTTCCGCATGGTTTGTCGTTGTTTCTTATTCAGATTCACCAAAAAGTCACTGTCTTTGTTATGTAAAAGCTTGAATGCTACAGCCAAGTGATGGTTTTCTAACACTGACTCGTCGTTGTACATCAATGCCAGTTCCGAGCCTAGAAAAATGAAAGGAAAGAAATATGTAGAAAGCGCATAATACTACATCTAAACAATATGTTATTGCATACTTGTGTTGATGAGGAACTGATTGGTCAGTCCGGGATGGTCAACATCGTGAATGGCCGCAGCAAACAATGCTGACATGATTTCCAAAGGAGTAAAAACCGACTGAAAGGAAAAAGTTTTGTCATGCCACCATTCTGCTTCTATCTAGATAGTATAGTAGCGGCAACTTTTCTTCTTCATTCATTCAAAATTAATTGCAACTAAGAAGCTTAAAGTATGACTTTCAATTTTGTACCTCTAAAGCTGGTGAATTCAGCAAAACATGAGTGGACTGTGTGACATCGGCTGCGTGAAGACTATTATGATATGGAACATCTTTGAGGTAGTTGTCCTCCAACGTCATAAGAAAATTGACGAACGTTTTCGAGGGGATCTTGAATTGCTTAAGAAGGTCCCGCTCCTGAAAAATTGAAATATGTATCAGGAGGTTGATATTACATAAAGATGGCATTTGATAACATACTTGGAAGATAGAAAATGCAATTGCTGTGAGTGCTTTACCACTGGTCAATTCCCCCACTTTGAAGATATCCATGCCCCAGTTATTAGATTGGTCCAGGATCTGGAAAAAAATATCATTGAGTACATATCCTAGTGGATATGTATTTGATAAAATACCTCAGCCAATTCTGATTCCTTTTCCGTCGAAACTCCAAACTTTGGCACTGATTCTCCTCCAGGAAGGCTGTTAGCATGACTCAAAGATCTCCTGAATCCAGAGATCTGAGACATGGATTCGGAAGCATCTTGGGCATGATTTTCGGATTTGTTGTGGGCTTGCCTAATACCTTGACCTCCTACTACAGAAGCTGATGCAGTCTGTGCTGAAGTGAGTGTAGAAGCCAGGCCAGATGTACCAGCATCTTTTCGGTTTCCACCACCACCGGGAGAAATAGAAGAATTGTCCGTTTGAGCTATGCGTAGCGTAGCAATATCCACTTCTTGTTGCTTATCTGGAATGAAAGCATTTCGGATTGATCAACTCTAATCCTCTATGGAATGAACCCTAATTCGCTTTGACATGTACGCTATGGTATGTAAAGAAAGCACTTCTCGTATTTATCTAAGTCATTCAGTGCCTAGTAATGAAAGACAAGTGACATGACAACTTTCTTTTTACAGATCCGATACTATATATATTGCTTTCTATATTTAGAAAAGTGTCCAATACTACTTCCATGCTTCTCGCATAGCTACAGGCGTAGATCTATATATTTCTTGAGTACAAGTACGTACCACAAATATAGGGTATTGTTTACCCATGAGTAACATGTGTGTTGAGAAAATTTACCTAAGAATGTGCTGCAGATGTATTCGGAAATTTGGTTGCTGCCGGATTTGGATTCGGAAAAGTGACTCAATTCCTTATTCAACATCCGTTTGAACTGCAAAGAAAAATATGTATTTGTTAGTTATTTTCCAACATAGAAGATTATTCTGCTGACTCTTTTCTCTCGGGTATGTTACCACTTTATCTCATACATATTAAAAGATTCATGAATATCTAAGAGAATATCCTCTATAGGCTCCTCACTCGAAAAACACCGAAAATCGGCCGCTAGGTGCCGCATTTAATAGAGATCAGCACCCATTTAGAGTGATCCCACAATTTTTTTTGTAAAATAAGAAATGTTTCTAATGGTCCAAATAGCCATGTCCACGCTTGTCCACATTGAATTTTTACTTCTGAAAAAAATTTTATTAGTGAAAAAACGGAAGGTTTCATTGGCGACATCTAGGCACAATATGTAAAATCTACAGTGAGAAACCTATATTTGACTGTTTTCCCTCTTTTTCTAAGAAAAGGTTATGCTGCTATTCATCACAGTTAGATGTGTATAATATAATTCATGACAACTTTTTAGAGCTTCGAAAGGAACAAAAAGAGAAAAACAGAAAGTTTTCCAGCAGAGAATTTCATTACATTAGGCTCTGTACTCTGTACGCAGTAGTAGTATTCCCAGTTTCTAGCTCTCTTAGCAAATTCAAATGGGCTTTCTCTACAACGGTCCTCTGCTATAAAAAGGCCCTCCCTTACTCTTTCATTCTGCCATACAAAAGACTTCCTCCTATTGGAAAACGTTTCTATATTTTTGCAAGCAAAGCGAGCAACCGCCGGAGGCTCCGTCGCAATAAAGGCGGCTAAGATGAGAGTATTAAAAACAAAATTAAATGTGGTAATAGTGACGCATTAGAAAGCAGCTGCTGCTTCTGTGGCGGCACTAGCGATGATTGTCCTTATACGAACAATGCGAGTTGCGACGGACATTTTAGAACCTTCATGGTGACTGCACAGAGTGCATCAAGGCCATACATAACGTGTGTTGATATGAGATGCCGCCTTGACAACATTGTGACTTTTGCTACATTATTATTATTATATACTGGCCCTTACTACTGCAAAAGGCCCCATGTATTTTCCTCATTACCTATTCAAGGTTCTACTTCTTTCTGCTTCTGTGACATGAAAAATAAGGTTTTCTTGACAAGTAAATGACTTTCAACAAGGTGTAATTAGGTCCTTTTTATATGTACTAATACTGCTAGCAGAGGAAAAACAAATAAGTAGGCCCACTAGATAGTGTATGTAGTGGATAATGGGAGAGTCATTCTTTCTGCTACTGCAGTATCATCCCTCATTTCCAGCAGCAATGGGCGCGAGTATTAGGTTCTCCTTCTTACCTTGGATTAGCAGCCATTATCAAAAGCTATTCTAGTATATATGTATTTGGTAAGCTAGTGCAGTACATAAACTGGAAGGACGAAAAAAAAGGACAAATCCTTCTCTAATAGCCTCCTTCTGTGCTGATGCAAAGATCCATGGTTTCGGCCCCCCCTAATGCATTTAGTCTTAGGTTGATTAATCCTTAGGTCTTCCTTCTTTACGAAAATTGCAGTAGCTTGATGTATTAAAGAGCATCCCTTCCTTGACGAGGAGGGCCCTTATCTAATCTTTTAAAAGAGCCTGCTTGTAATCAAAGTGTAAGAAAAAGGTATAGTGGGGATCCAGATGAGACTACTTTTAGAGCTGCCAACCTTCTTTCTTACCTTGCGTTACACACACAAAAAAGCTAGGAGTAGAGAAAAAACTGCATTCAACCTCTTTAAAGTTCAAGTTGAAGGTCTCTCTTTGCATACATGTTCAAAGGGTGGGGGCTACTCTTAATTCTCCTGGCTGTACATACATAAATAAGACATTTTGATTGGTAAGCTTTCTAAAAAAACACCTGCAAAATGAGACAATTTTTGAAAGCCCATAAAAATAAGATTGTATCCCCTTGCACAAGTATGTTTGAGTATTTGAAATCAAGGTATTGAGAGAGAGGTAGAGAAAAGTAAAGCCAACCTTGCTTTTGCGCAAAAACTTGAAAAGTGCATTCATCTCTTTGGGCTCGCACTCTTCCAGATGCAGAATGGAACACCTCCGGCATTTACATTGGGCATTGGGACTAGTAGGTGAGCGGCTAGCACTTCTATTTCGAGGTGGAGAGAAGCCAGAATCCGAGTTGAAATCCGGGTGTAAATGAGTACTATAAGCTGTACAAGGAATGTCTGCAGCAGATTTTTCCGATGATTTTTTTCGCATCAAGTTCAAAGAAAAGGGACTGGAATCTTTCCTTCTCCGGCGGAAAAAGGAGTTTTTGGTCTTCTTTTCATTCTGCTTTTCTTGATCATTATTTTGATCCGTTTCGAAGCTGGTGCCAATGGAGGACTGGGAACTAAGGCTCAAAAGGCAGTTTTCCCTGCTTTGCGAAGAAGGTTCTTCTGAAGCGTGGGCCTGCTTTTCCAACCGTTTCTTCTCCTTGTTGCGACCCGAGCGAAAATGAAAGGGCGAGGTGGATCGATTGACTTTCGTGATGTTCACATCAGGTACGGTCAAAGAAGATTGATTGGTCAAGGTCCGCACTTCCGTTCCGGGACTGGAGCCTAAGCTGTTGGTGCTGCCTCCGGAGTAGGATTTGTCAAAAAGGCTCAAACGGTTGGGCAAAGGCGAAGTGGATCCAGAGCCGCCTGAGGACCACGGTGACTTATTTTCAGACATGGACTTTTTACGTTTCTCTTCGGAGCTATTGATATAGCTTTCTAAATGGACTAGACCATCCATAATGCAAGTTCTTGAGGGATTTTTCCTCTTTCTTTAGATTGCTGCTGGTTTCTTTAGAACACCTTAGAAACTTCTACTCATTTATAAATGAACTAACGTCGTCGTGAGGAAGCAATATAGAGAGAGAGAGAGACGGTGACAAAAAAAAGAAGAAATTTTGATGGCGTTTGGCTTCAGAAAAAAAGAAACTAGACTCTTTTTTTTAGGGAGTATAGAGCTGAATTACAAATGTCTGGAGTCTACTAATTTTTGTTATTCCATAATTTTTGGTAAAAGTGCATGTTTTTCTTATCTGGAATCTGGATACGTAATCTATTTCTTTTCCTTTTGGAGACGGACAAGTAGATGTGCTTAGCCAGCACTACTCGATATCCTGCCAACAAATTGCAGTTGACTGAAAACTGCATCAATTTTGATAACCTGGTAGAGTCACGCCATCAATGTCTGCATACCACTGCATTATTCCTGCCAAATTGAAACGCATTTTTAGAAAGTCCTTCCTTCTTCTAATTGGCATAATACTAAAGCAGCCTCAGTTTTTGTTTGTTTCTCTTGTACAACTTCTTGCTTCTAGTGGAGACACAATTATCGGTTTTCCCATTCATGGACGAAAGCGAAAAGACCTTGAGCTGAGAGATTACTTGCATTAACACCAATGCTACCCATGTACACAACCTGATGCCAACTTTGAATCAGGGCCAAAAAAATTATTGTGGCTTCGAGAAAACAGCAAAAATGTTTGTCTCTTCCAATTCCAAGCCAATAATATTCCTTCCAAGCCAATATTTCTTCAAAAAAATATATCACAATCTTACAACTTTCATATTGTGTTTGAATATCACCAAAAATATCTTAATCATCAGTAAAATTGTGTAGTTTTTGGCGGGAAAATTCAAATACCTTTTCATGCTTTGAAAATGCATGTAGTTCGCTCCACTCGCAAAATTGTTCAATGAGACTTATTGAGTGATTTTCAAACACTGTAAATTTTGTTTTTGCTACTTCAATACTACCTTATTCCGTGCAGTGTGCCAAGACTAACATGTCATACCGCAACCGCAATACTACAGCATTTTGTAGTAGAAGAACCACTATGGTGACACGAATTTTTTTTTGCTGTTGTTATTGTTGTCACATCTTATGAATCGCCTTTTCAGAATGTTCTCTCATGCTTTGACAACCTTTTTGTCAGAACATTGGAGCGCTACCAGAGCGGTTCTCCTCTTTTTCTATTTGATTCGTACCCAAAAATGGGGCTCTGTTCAATTAGGTTCTTTTTCCAATATAGCAGCTTTCGTTTTTACGAAAGCAGCCAAGAAAAGCCTATTTTCTCAGATAAGAAGTATTGCAAATTGGAAAAAGGTTAATTGATGACGAGTTAGGTAGGCTAGTCGTTTATCTTCATTCATTTTCAAATGCATTTTGCTGCTACAGTTGAAACAAAAGCAAAAAATCATGACAAAATGTAAAAGCTAATTTTTGTGCGCAGTTGCACATTTTGTAAATACTTCAAGGAATGTGCATAACGATTTTTTCCAAATGAAAAGTTCAATTTTTAGAAAGCTCAATGCAAATTTTTTCTGCTTTTCGCAAATCGCATCGCTGCTGCTGCGATGCGAGATGCAAAAGCGGAAATTCAAGATCTACTTCCTGATGCATGGATGCTTAGATGCTATCGCGGTTGTGCGTTTTTCTCCAAATCCTTTTGTATTATGACTGTTTGGTAAGGTGGAAAAAAAGCTCTCCACCACAAGGGTTTATAGTGATGGTAGAGAGAATGGTAGGAAAACTTTTGACAGTCATGCTCTAGAGGCTAGAAACTTTCGCATCTCGATCTCATTGGATATTCCTATACAAATTCCAAGTCCATTATCAGCTATCTAGCTGCCTAAAAAAAGCTGATGTATTTCTGATACATCCTGGAGGAGGAGTTATTAGGTATCTGAAATCAAATCAAATGCTCAGATGGCCATGAAAATTATGTTTGAGTCTTGCTGTGCGGTCGTCATGGCAGTTATCAAATGCAGGAACGTCAATGCACTTCCTATCAGCTCGACCCCATCATTAATAGAATAGATAGCCAATCTTTGGTATAGTATGAACGAGAAACTACGACAGGTGGATGGAGAAGTGGAAAGAAAAACTTCTCCACTACTATATCCTTTCCAGCAGCAGCTCCTCTACTTTCATCCAGCTCTATTCCCTTATTCCCAATTTCAGTAGGGCAGCAAGAAAAAGATCAAAAGGGACATTGAACATGACCTTCCCGACCTTCTTTTATCCTCCAACTGTAACTTAAAGAAACTTTTAATCCATTAGTCAGCTCTCTCTCTTTTCCCTCTTTTAATGAGGTCAAAATTCCAATTTTACCCCTCGATGGATAACAAAAACAAGGTTTTTCCTTATTCTATGACCAGCAGCAATCAAACCTGAGAAAATATTATTCAAGGTTGTTCTTTGCACATGGCACAGCAGCACTTTTGGTAGTAGTAGCAGTAGTAGAGTCTTTCTTGTGTTGTATGGAGCACAGCACTGAAGAAGGCGAAGAAGACGAAGTTGTGTCAACAGGGTGCCTCTTACTTCTGCTCAGGACTGAAAACACTAACTCAAAAGGCCTGACAGAGACTCACCGAACGAAGTGGTGGAGTGCTAGTCCGCCTACTCTTCAGCATTCACTGCTGCGCAGAAGCAAGCGTACTACTGTAGAAGCAGCGCTTGCTTTCACATAACTAAAAACACAGTTTTTGAGAAGACGCGAGAAAATATGAATCAAATTGGTTGGCACCTTTGACCAGGTCGATTTCAAATTAAAGATTTATGGAGGTTTTTTTATATTCAAAAGTGAAGCTCTATTCATTGGGAAAGAAAGTCCAAAAACAAATTATGCTTTCACGCATATCAACGCCATTGCCAAGTTGATGAGGCATGAAATATGAAGAACCTGTTGTTGCTTTTACATATTGTACATTAGCGCCATCTCACCACAGCAGAGACCTACTCAAACTCATGTACCACATTTCTCAGAAATATCTCAAGCATGTAGTACCATTTCTCATACCTTACATTTATTGTGTTGGAGCTTTCAAATCAAGAACTCAGTTATAGGTCCCATGGGAACATCTGCTGGGGAAGGGCAAAAGAACAAATGCACTCACTCTTATTGCAAAGAAGCTTCTTTCCTTCCTTCTTTTGTGACATGAAACTTGCCCTTTGACGACATTAGTTTATTCACAAGTTATTTATCTACCACATATCTTGCCATTTTAAAAGTTTTAATAAGGTAAACTATTTTTTTTAAGTAAAAGTAAATACTTCAAGTAACCATTTCTTTTCTCGATTAATGTGCCCCTGTATGTCTCCTCATAACTCATAACTCGACACATCTCATGGCATCATCCTTGGAAAGGCGAGATGGAAGAAAAGTTGACCCCATCTCTAGATTAGTCCCAGGGGAAAGACATCTGAGACATTGCATTAGTTGGAGTGTTTTCACTGCTTGCAATGTTCTTGCTTTTTTCTCACCATACTAACATCAGGACTGGTGCTAGGGAAAAAGGAGAGGAACAAACTTTCTTAGCTTTCTTAATAGAAGAAGAGCCAGAGACACACTAGTATAGTAGTGTCCTTAATTACTGTGAAAGCAACCGCTGAAGTACTACATGCGCTGCTCTTGATATCAAAATCTCAACAACTTGATTGAAGCCTCTACATAGTAGTAGTAGTGGCTTTTCTTAACGACCACTAATGCTTTCTGGAATGTAAATTGCTTTCACATTTATGGTGTTGATTCACGCAAGGCTAACATTGACTTCGACGGCGGAGTAAGGCGAAAGGCAATGTGTAGAAGAGGAAGCGAGGCTACTGTTGCTTTCAAAAATAGAACCTTGAAAGCTAATTAGGATTGTAAAAAGGCACATATAACAAACTGCTGCGGTACAAGAGGGATTTTTAAGCCTATAAAATGAGGCAACTGCTGCTTTCTCTTTTCACGCATATGCCATAAAAAGCCATAGAAGGAGCTCTTCAATTTTTTTTCCTTTTGACGTCATGCAAGCTTGTTGAAGTGCCACTACAGTACAAGCAAATCATATAGCTGAATAATTCAAAAAGTGTCCTTTTATACACATCACGAACTAGCCCAACACAAGAGCTGAGACAGAAGGAAGAATTGACACAAATAATGAAGTAAAGGCTACAAAAGAAAGCTCTAGGACAGTGTCAAAAGGCCTCTAAACCTTATGTGTCTGTGTGGCTATAAAAGCTGCTGCCTCCTCCGCCGCCGCAACCCTTGATGATCTTCTTGAGACACATTCTAAACGTCATCTAGCCAGCTAGCAAACAGTAAAATGAGTCTAGCAAGGCTCCTCAAAGGTCGTCCCAAGGGACTACTGCTGAAAAACTACGCATAATCTTCGATCAAACTTTTTTGAGAGACTCACTGCAACACAAATTCCTCATGAGACCTTCAATTATTTTGCTGCCGTAGAAGAGCAGGAGGAGTCTGCTTTTTATTGAAAAACCTGCTCTTTAGCCTGAGGTAAAATGTTGCCTCTAGACCATCTCTTTGCTTTCAGTTGCCTAGTAGTAAGGTAAATTGTGTGTGTGGCCATCATTTCTAATCCGCTTTTCTTACAGCGGCGGCGGACCATCATGATGTCGTCGTCGCAATGAAATATGGTGACAATTTTCTCTTTGCTCTTTGCTACATTCCTAACGTACTGTTCACTCCTAAGCTTTTTTAATCCCATTTTATACCAGTTTTGTTGCTCAGTGAAACATATTAAACTTGGTAGGATGATGTATGAGGAACCTTAATGACTTTCCTCATACATCAGTTTCCTTGTAGCAGACAGTTTCTAATTTCCTTAGAGTACTGCCTACCTGTTTATTTCGTGCATATTTTGTACTTTTTCTTTGGAAGAAAACAAAGTTAAATATTTGCTCTTGAAGCCCTTTTTTTTAGGAATTTTCCTTCAATGTAAACTTGTATGGTAGCGGCATGGCAAAAAGCTCTTTTTTCTTGCTTGTCAAAAATCGGATTTTCCGATGAGTGAATCCGCTTAGACAACACGTAGGGTTATTAGGGTGTCGGCCGAAGCTACAGAAGGGGTCAAAGTTACTAAGTAAATTTTATGTAGTAACTTTGACCCCTCCTGTAGCTTCGTCTGCCCTATTTTATGAAAAATGCTATTGACAAATCATCCTTAGGATTGAAAAGTCTACCCAAAATTCCTTGGTCAAACCCTTCGCGGCCGACACCCTAATAACCCTAATCACAGAAGCACAAAATCGATCATCATGGGATTAAAATAATACGCCATTTTCCGAAACATTTTTTATTCTTAATGAAGAATATCGATATTCCCAATGAGTCGAGGCGATCAAGTCGTTTATCGATTATGAGTTGGAATGCGTAGAATGAGGAATTTCCCACTCGTTGCGTCTAGATAGGTTTTGTGCTGAAAATCTTTCGAGCAAGCCCTAGGCCTAGGCCCTAGGGTATTTTCTTTTCTAGGCAAAGCTGAACGTATGTACAACGCAATCATTCTGACATCTATTTATAGGTATCTTTTACATTTATGTCGAAGAGGAGACTTGTCAATTCGATAAGCTTACTTAGGCAGTAATAGAACACTTTATTTTTTGGGAAGAGTTTCATTTTCAAAGAAGTGGTTTTCTGACTCGACCGACTGTTCTCTGTTCTCTGTTCTTGTACACAAGCCCGCTTCTGCTGTGCACTTCCATAGACACCACCAGACAGACAGATGACACAGATGAGCTGTGCGTTTGAGCTGCGCGTGCATTGACGCAAGCAGTAGGAGAATCACACCTATAAAACTTGCGGTTTGAGGAAAGTCCTGCTCATTTAATTCTAGTCAATCAAAGCTATCAAAAATGCACTATTGACAAATCATCCTTAGGATTGAAAAGTCTACTCAAAATTGCCCGTCAAACCCTTCGCGGCCGACACCCTAATAACCCTAAAACAGTGTACCACCACTCTGTCACTCTCCCACTCCTCCGTTGCTATTCCGCTTGCAAGCAGTAAGCACGCACCACCGTCGACCTTTACTATACTTTGAAGCTTTTAGTGACGACAATCCTGTACTTTGATGACCTGCTGAAGTTCCTGATTGAATTTTTGAGTCAGCAGAATAATGGATCGGACATTTATGTGGGGAAAGGAAAGTCGATTTACCTTAGAGGTGGCCATGTCAGACACAGACCGATGAGTTTGAATGGTTTCCAGCTGATCCAAGCACCAATCCAACTCTTCCAACGTTTCAATAGACAAACGCATATAATTTTCATCTGGAATAAAACATATTTTCGATTTTTTTTCTCAGGCCTTTTTATAATGACTTGTTTACAAATCAAACTGAGAATGAAAAATTTTGAGCTTGTAGATGAATGTTGAGCCATTCAAATGTTCATACCTCGGGCGTCATTGTGGTTCAACTGAAGTGAAGATCCTTGACCATGAGGACGTCGACTTGGATTTCTGGAAAAAGAATACAGAAACATATTTTAGTATAGATGGCGCTCCAAGCTTGGATACGAAAAAGGCCTACTTTCCTAACTTTCCCCCCTAGTGTCAGAAAGGAGAACTAGCCAAGTAAAAAAAGTTCCAGTCATTACTCTGAGAGGAGCTTTCAATTAAGAAAATTGCCTATGAAAGTACGCAACATGCCATTGGTATTGCATTGACATTCAAGACATCAAAAAGATCAAAAAGTAAAAAAAATGTAAGATACATATATCCGAAAACCGGAAATCAGAAGTCTTTGACTTGTCTTGTCAAAAAATGTGTAATCTGAGCATAGTGTATAAGTAAAGTAGAAAATCTTTTCGGTAGGAAGGAAGAATCTTATAAGTTTAAAATAATTAACTGCTCCTGCTTGGATTATGCATCATCCGTCTGCTAGTCTCTATTGTCCCTAATCAAATTGCGGCCTCTAGCATATTGTCCTTAACCTTTGATCTCGGCACGCAATCCTCTTCCACAAATTGAATTATGTACATATTCTGGACAGGCACACATTCAGACTTTAAGAGTTATAAGAGATTTGCAACCGTGCGTAAGTAACTGTATTCATCTTTTTGGAAGTATGTAGCTTCTTACCTTGGAGCTGGAACGTTGGTTAGCATAACGTAGTTTGATCTGACTGATCGGAGACTGGCCAGAATTTGTGCAAACGGGGTGACAATCAGGTCTTCTCCGTGTCTGCAAAAAAACACCACATCAAATATGTATCAAATATGAAGTCTAGACTTCCCACATATTTTACAATCCCTATCTAAAAAGATCAAAAGCAGAATTATGAAAAGGCGACATATTTAAAAAGCTTTGAAATGTATCCAAATGTATCCAGACCTGATCCTTTTGATGTACAGAAGTGAAAAGCTCATTAAGTAATGGTTTCAAGGCTTTCTATATCCCGACCAGGTCCCTTGGGTAGTCGTCATACCAGCCTCGCTGGCTACTACTTCAGTTGAAAAAGGTAATGCCTCAATCAAGTCGAAAGGTGAAAGTTGGTCTTGCTATGACATGAATCATGATTGATTGATAGACCTCCTTTTGCTTCTTTCCTATTTTTATCGTACGTATTATATACATATTCATGATTGTGTACACACTAGCCTTTCAAAATTGCCAAAATGAGAAAAGTCGAAGAAGACATCCAGACTTTTATCATATGGGGATTTAAACTCAATTTGAAATCTGTCTGGGTTCCTACGAGGCCAAGACAAGGTTCAAATGATGTAAAATTGTAGATAACAACCTACTGTTTGAACTTTTCGTTGCTCCAAAACGACCGTTTCTTTTTGATCCTTAGCACCGAAGTGGACAAGGTTCGCCCAAGTGATTTTTGCTTGACCAGCATTTTCCCCGACTCCGACCTTTTCGAGGCAGGTGCCGATGAGGGAACAGCAATAATCCTCTGGTTAGGGTCCAAAAACTTGCCACATTTCACATTTCCACTTTCTAAATCCGACCTTAACTTGGACTTGACTGCCTCGTGATTATTGGTGTTGGGAATGGCGAAAGCTTCCTGAATTCTGGACACTTCATTGCTGGGCAAAATTTCCGGATCGGAATTGAGTCTTAACAATGGAGGTGGCGGAAGTTTTCTTCCCTGGACTATTTTTGAAGGGGACACAGGTAGAGAGGTCTGTCTGGGATTGGTTTGTCGTTGGCTGCTGCAATTACTGTAGTGGTCTACGCTGGTGCCTCGCGTTATCATTGGTTTTAAAGGAAGGCTGGTGGTCTTGGTCGCACAAAGTTTTTTATTGCTTTCTTTCTTGTCTACTTTTTCAGCTTCCATGGTGGTGGGTGAGTGAAAATGGCGTTTTTTCAATGTGTCTTTCAAGCCTATTGACAATGCTGCTGCGTGATGTATTTGACATACGTGGGCAAGGGGATCTTTTACAAGATATCTTTGCTAATTTCGATTGGAACAGACGAGGTTCGAGCGAAGCGAGAACCGAGTCTGTGTAACGAGTCTGTGAAAAGGCACTTTTGGTCAAATTTGGCCAAAAACTGTACGTAGTACTGTAAAAGTACCAAAATATGTCAATCACATGAGACCATCTAACAGACTAGACTGGTTTTTATACGTTGATATTGCCCATCTACTGTACGAACAATAGGAGCACCAAAATGTGTCAATCACTAAAGAGGCTTTTAATCGCTGATATTGACCATCTACTGTACGTACAGTAGGAGCACCAAATTGTGTCAATCACTAAAGACAATCCCCACCCCATCCCGCCTTTTGAACTCTGGGCGGTGCATAGGTAAAAGTATTGAGTTCAGTTCCCTTCTCAAAGGCTTCTTTTCGCTGATATTGCCCATCTACTGTACGTATTATAGTAGCACCAAAATGTGTCAATCACTAAAGGAGCCTTACTAGAGCGGTTTTATTCGCTATTTTTGGCCATCTACTGTACGGTATTAGGAGCACCAAAATGTGTCAATCACTAAATTAGCTCTACGCACTAATCTGTACGCGCTAATATTTACTCACTAATTATTTGCGCACTATTTTTTTCTTTTTTTGATGACGAGACTTCCCTTTTGTTCCACTCGAATATCCAAAGTTGGCAAATGCGTAGCCTTCCAACTTTGGACCCCTACGTATTTTGGTAATCTTCGATGCCACAGCGTTCGGACCTCATCTCAAAGTTTTTGGACTTAGATTTCAAATTGAATCTAAAATTGATCTTGCCTTATTTGAAAACCCATAAAAATAATGTAACTTCTCTGCAAGTCCAATATTTGCCCTTCCCTTTGAACATGTATGCTTTATGTGTTTTTGGTTGGGAAAGAAGTTTAGTAGCTATAGCGAATATAGAAGTAGTGCATTTTCTTTTGCATTATAAACCGAGGAGTTCCGCCGTTTTCTCATTCAACCAAAAGGATAGAGAAGAGCAGCAGAGGAAGAAAAGATATTTTAAAAGGCGAAGGAGGCAGAAGGAGGAGGAAATGTAATCCATCAAGTTTGGAACGCAAGTGGATCAACTTCTCAATCCTCTCTAAGCAAAAGAATACAAGGAAGGAATACAAAAAGCCAAAAGTTTGTTCCTCTGTGGCTCTGTCTAGAGTTTGCCTAAACTAGAATTGTGACTTATGTAATGTCTTATTATTGTACTCTTGTCGTGATCTAAGAACTAATAATCAACATTTGATATTGCGGCAACAAGTACACAATCTTTTTGGAAAATACATGGTACATGCATCAGTTGGTACTACATATAAAAAATCAATTTGAGCCAGAGCATTAGTGTTCCGGCAAAATCCGGAGCGGCGCCCCGAGTCCCGACTGCGCTTCGGCAAAAAAGTGAAATTAATTGAACTGATAAAAATTGAAGGCTTTTTAACTTTGAATGTAGCCTCTAATATGGGCACTAGTTTTATCCTATTTGAGGCTGGCCTCTAAGGCCTTCGAGACCGTCAGCTGACGTGTGCCAATTCAGGGTAAATAAATACCTAGTAGTACTAAGGTTTCAATCATTTCCCTTAATTTGTTGTTGGTTTCTAAGTCTCCCAGAGCGCTGCAAGGGCAACAATCCGGAGCTGCGCTCCACGGCTTCAATGCTCTGAATTTGACCTAATAATCTAAATCCCAGGGCCAGGTACTTCATTACAGTATGTATGTAGTACTTAAATACGATAGCAGCATTACTGTATTAGCTTACATGCAACGTTGTAAGCAAAGATGTATTTTTGGTAACTTTTGCGGAAACTAGCTTACTACTTACTATGGTTCATTAAGCATGTCAACAAAGTAAAATGAATGGCTTTTGGAGTATTTAGTTCTGCCACAATGTCCTCAAAATTAGAGAAGAAAGAACTGAGTGCTTTTTGTCAACTCCTTCTTAACTTTTTGAGACTCTTCAACGAATAATTATTTTTGAAATGAAAAGGTTTTTTCGCAAAAAGATGTTCTTTGTGATAACCAAGCATGCCTGCTGCTGACATGCAAAAAATAGACGTGTGCTGGCAGGTGGGATTGCAACTTTAGTTACCTGAGAATTGAGATTTATATCGCGTTGACTAAACCTCAAGACAGCACAGTTTTATTTAGCACCTTTCTTTGGCTTTTTTTTTAAGTAAAGGCCAAAGTAAATTTTTTTTTTGTCAAGAATGTGATCATGGTTTTGTCGTATCGATTTCCTTAAAGGATAATTGGAAATCCAGTTAGTTGCACTAATTTTCCATGTAATCCCCTGCATCTTGAATGGCGTTATCGATATCTAATCAACCGCACAAGCGCGTTCTTCTAAACGAAAAACTAGAAGAAAAATATCTTATTTTTCTGCTGGTAGTGCGTAATTCTGACAAGTATTTAGCATGTCACTTGCCTAATTAGTAAATTAGTGCCATGCAGTACGCATGCATGTAACCTATTACATATATCTAATAATTTAGAGAAATGTCGTTTTGTTGATTACGAGGTTATGTTCAATGTTTTTTGCAAGTACTGAAAACTAATTTTGAAACTTCAAAGGATCTTCTTGTCATATGATTGAGATGATCAAACACTTTTTTCCATGTAAAATACATCGCAGCAATAAATCACACTTATTTCACTTCATTTGGCACGGCACACCAATGAGAAATGTACAATTGCCTCTAAGAGAACAGTCCTCTGTACATGTATGTCTTAGTTTTTGGAAAGGTCCTGAAGCACTGACAAAGTTGGAAAGCCTCCCAGACTCTACTCTCCATTCTGTTCTGTGCTTGCCGCCCACCCTAGTACCTTCGTTCCTTCGTTCTTCTCTTTCTCTGAAGAGCAAAAAGGTACCCTTGTATATACAAAAAACTTTCGAATCATTGAACGGAAAAATGTTCTTAAATTCCGAGAAAAGTTTTGTAAGGCTTTCTAGTCTAAAAGAGTTTCGCTGACCTTCTGAGCACTAGATTACATGCATTTGATTTCCGATAAGACGCGACGATAGAGCAGCACTAAATCATTCACTTTACTCCTTTACTGTCTCCGCCGCGCCACTGAGGAGCCAATTGTAAATCTTTCATCAGGAATAGTAGTAGTGTGTCAATATAGTCGAGACCTAAGGAAGAACTACTTTTAGAAGTCGAACGAAGAAAGAAACCCTTAGGCTCCACATCATCAGCCCGTAATTGATGTAACTCGTGAACTACCGGCAGCCAGCAGCTGCTGCTGCTGCTGACCAACAAACAAGCAACATTTGACCCCTACAAAAGGGCCTGATATCATCTGCTCGTATGTCATTATCAACGTTGCAGTCGGAGAAAATCGATAGCTGCTATACAGTTAGTTTGTTGTTGGTGTAAAGTAGAGTTTCAAAGTTCTTATCGAGTTTAGCATCATTGTGTAGCACACTTTATTATCGAGTGTTTGAGCAGAAGAAACCTTGACTCCCCAGAGGTGGTGACGGTAAATCAATGTACACAATCCTCTGCATTTTTCCTTAAGCCATATATACCAGCCCATATGGAAGAAATGGACCTTTTTCTGATCCTTTTTGTCTTTTATCAATATCGAGTAGCTTAGGGTTTTGTCATAGTAGCTTGCATTCCAAGCATTGCCTGAAGCAGTACTCTTGAAAATACTTGGCTTACCGAGGAGATGCTCATGTCAATCTGTCAGTGCAGGTGATAGAAGCAAAACTAATCTTTAGACAGCAGGAGAATAGCAAAGAAAGAGTCAGCGATTCTTTTTTAACAGGATATCGGTTTGTGCTATCATCATCACTTTTTGGAGCAGGTTTTTCTTGTCCCTACTGTACTTGTCAGAGACAGGTATACTATAGGCAGCAGCAGAAGGAAAATTGTTTGCCTACCCTTTTTGGAGTACTATCCCAAAAGGGGCCCTTCGCCTAAAGTGACGTGAAAAAGACAGCAGCAGCAGCAGCAGCAGCAGGGTAGCTGCATGCAGTAGCAGAGCACGATTGGATGGCAAATATTTTTGCAGTTGCACTTTTCCAACTTTCTCTCTTCTCACGTGAGACTTCAAGAAGGAGAAGGCATAGAGAATACTTGAAAGTGTGGTATAAAGTTGGTAATGTTATGTCACTTGAGAATTTAAGATTCATGCCTCCTACTTTCCCCTTTTCAGATTTGAGTTGCACGTAAAACTGGAAACCATGAATAGTTTTTGATGGTCAGTCATGTGTTCAGTTATGTATTTTTGCCGCTAGTGGGATCCTTGAACTCAGGTACATACTTACTACTAAATAAAGGTATCAAGGAGGGCAATTTTTGTGTTGATGAACATTCAGTTCATTCAGCTGTTGACAATTACCTGAGAGTGGCGCCCTCCATCGGCAGAACAGGTAAACTTTAATGACTACTTACTGAAGCAAAGACTATTTAAACAAGTGGTTTTGGTTTTTTCCCTTTGCTAAGTGGAGAAAACTTATGATTGAAAAGAAAGGAACACAAAAGTCCAAGAAAATCTCTCTTGCAAGAGGTTGAGTTGGTTGACAAAAGTTTTTCCATCAGAAGTCTAATATCTTTGGTTCCTTTTCCTTCTTCTCCTTTAAAAATGCACTCTGTTCATATCTTCATCTTGAACAAAGGAGACGTGAACCATGCTGCTGCCTGCCATTCTTATTTCTTTTGCTTCTTTGAAGCTTCGAAATGAAGTGGTTTTCTTCTTTGATCTTCATGAAAGAAAATGTATTGGTTGATCTGCTTTACACAATGCTGTAAAGTGTAAAGGTACTCTAGTAAGTTTCCTTAGACAGCTTTCTAAAGCTTATATTACTTGGAAAATATGCTTGGTTACCTTCAAAAACAGATATGAATTGAAGTACAAAGCAGTAGCCTTTTCAAGGCCATGTCAGAATGAAACAAGTGCATCAAACCTCCAGTTTATCCTGAATAATTTACCTTCAATACCAAAGAGACTCAATCTGCATTCTTAGAGAGAAAGTTAAAGGCATGAATTGGGTTTTCAAGAAGATGTTCAATAGGCCATCCTCATTTTGTCGTCAAGTGCTATGACAAGGTGTGCCATTTAGGAGGATGAAGCCAGCACTAAAATTTCTGGGAGATCAGGTGCATACCCATATTTCCTCCTATCCCTCCTATCCATATTTATTATTTTTATTTATTTCCTCCTCGCTAGGATTCGTTTTTCCTCCTGCTACTCAATGCCTTTTCTTTTTATCCTTTCTTAAGTACTTTAACTTTTCCTTTTAAAAAAATTCATGGTATTTCCCAATATCCATACGTACAGGAGTTCTTTTAAAAGTGGATGGACAAGTAGTGTTCATTCATTTCTACTTGACTAGGTAGGTATCCTCGAACCATGCATAGCTTTGAAGTAATTGAGTACCGGCCAATCGATTATTTGTGGTTGAATTACCATTGACAACTAACGCAAAAGAAACAGACCGTATCCATCAATTACGATGAGGCTGTTCAGACCAATAGAAAAGAGCATTTTCCTTACTATGCAGTAAAAGCAGTCTAATGAATTCTGGATGGAAAAATCTACTTCATTCAGATTATATGTACCATCAAAGAGAGTTCTTTTTTACGACTAACTTTTTCAGTACAATTCCACTCCATTTGTAGTATACATAGAGAGTAGTTGCGTGAGTAAAATGAAATTGTCTAGAAAATTGGACAGAGACGCTCGTCCATTTTCTTGAAGTAGTCTCTAAGGCTTGTTCTTCACGGAAGAAGTTGAAGTCCATCATTCAAATGCAGGGAGAAAAGGAGGAGCAGGTTGTAGAAGCCTTTCAGAGTTCTAGTCATACTTGATAAAGATAAAAGCATCTTGACATTTGCTTTCTCTCTCCTAGTTTTAGAAACGCTTCTAGCTTTCACAAATAGATGTCGCCACTGCTTTGATCCTTTTAAGGGGCTGCTCTCTATCAAACAAAAGATGAACTCTCTATACTTACCCAGCTTCGGAGGCAATGGAAGAATTTCTCGACATGGATTTGGGCGAGATTTCAAAATCGGAATCCGACTTGTATAAAAAAGATTCACGTCTTTGTGGAAGATGCTGAAGTACCAAGCCGGGGCTGGACCCGTCCAGGTTTTGATTGACACCCGCGCCGCCATTGTCCACATCAAAACTGAAATAAAAAAAGATGGTTCAGCAAAATTCATCGAGTTTAACCAGTTGAACAACAAAACACTTCTTTTAGAAAGCTCAAAACATCATTCATTACATTGTAGGAAATAGGGTTGCTATCCGAGAAATCTCGTGAATTGGCCGAAAAATCCGTTCCCGGAAAATATTTGGAAATTTGTAATTCCAATTTCACTTATTTTCTAAAAATATTTTTTTTTGCGTTCAAAAAACCTAACGTTCAGGTTTTAAATTAGGGTCTACGGAAAATGCGGTAGTGCGGAACCAATCACGGAAACAGCTGTACTGAAGTAAATTGAACTTTGTTGTTGGCACCGCATTTTTCGGAAGTAAGTAGTAACTGTGTAGTATTCATGGGCTTTGCCTTTTTAAAGGTTAACAAGGTGCATTAATTAGCGAGAAATAATAATAGAAATAAAGGAATTTGCTTCAAAAGATGGAATGTTTGGAAATGCACACATTACCGAGAAGTACGTCAGTTTTCGGGAAATTCCCGTTCCCGGTAATGGATTTATTGTCGGTTAACTTACAGCCCTAGACGGAAAGCTTTTCAAGTGTTTTCCTTTGGCTTCTTCCGGGTGCCAAGATGGTTTTAACATAAGTAGACCCTTAAAAAAGAAGGGTTACACTAACGGGATGCAGCAGCATAAAGCTGATTTCCCTTCGGACTTAACTTTTGTTGATACAGCTGCTAGTGGCAATCAGCTCATAAATCATGTAGCATTATTGGGTAAATAACAGAGTTTCTGACAGGAATAAAAAGATCAATTTTTGGGAAACGTTTTTTTTTTGCAGTTTTTATCTGAAAAGCATTTCCAAACTTTTTTCCTTGTGATGATGTTGCACACAGAGCACCAACTAAAAACTATTCCCAAAAACCTATACCATTTGTTATTGTTTCAAATGTATTGCTCCTCAGCCCTATGGAAAACTCTCAAAAAATTCTATTTTCCACTTGAAGAAGCTTCTGTGTACAGAGTTTGAAAATCAGCCAAAAAGTACCATTTGATTTTTTCACGACAAAAATAATATTTCTTCTGTTTGCCTCGTTTAAAATATTTGAATTTTCGCACCAAAATGAGCAACATTGCCTCTTCATAATCTGATTTTGATTTTGGCGCAAAAATTTCAATATTTTTACTACAATAAACGTGGCTCGCTTCGCTCGCAAAGTTGCGTTAAATGAGACTTTCGGAGTGGTTTTTAGCCAATGTGTCTTGAGCCTTTGGAGAAGCTTAGGCTTCAGTAGTCAAGTAGGAGTGGTAATTTGTCACTTGAGCTAGGCTTTTTACCTGAGACGCTTGATTCTAAGTCTTGTACAAAGTCCACGTATGATTGTGCTTCCCGTCGACCTTCGACGGTGCATCATTTTCTTGAAATTTTCGTACTGAGACCAATCATTGCTGCTTACACCAAATTCGCTAAAGGAACTGACAGAAAACTTAGCTGTCCATCTGACTATGTGTATAATCTGATTAAAGGATTAACTGAGTAAAAAAATGCTTAAAACACTGATTGACAAGTTTACTTTTGAAAGGATAAACTAAGTTTTCTGTTTCAGTTACAATTGGTGAAAGGAGACTCTTGGACTGCTGAGACTACTATGAGAAGTAGGGATTGATGGTAACGAGCTCCTTTGAACTCGTTTCATTGTCTACAAAAAATGTAGGGAACACAAAGAGTCAACGAAACTGCTCGAGATCAGGTTTCTACCTGTGTGCATAAAGAATAAAGAAGGACCAAGGCCGCCATCTTGAATTTCTACATAAGCCCAATTTTGATCACATACTGTTCTCTTTTGAAGTACTACTGAAGTTTTATCAAATGGCTGGGATGTCATTACTCTATTCCTTATATCCACAGGTTTCTCCTGCTGTCATTTTGAACACTGACAGATTTCAGTTCAACCAAAGAAGTCCTCCTTTTCAAGATGCAATAGAAAGTTAGCTGTACCATCAAAGGGAAGACCAGCAGAGAGGGGGCAAAGGTGGCCTCTTTGAAGCGACTTGAGGTCAATTTCTAAAGCAGAATTGTATTATTGAATTGATGGTGGTGGAGGGAGAAGTTTTTCTGCTGCTGCTATGTGCAAGTGATGTATGGCTATGTTTTCTCCTTTGTATTGACGGGAGATGGGATAAAGTGTAAGTAAGTGAAGATGTTCTACAGACATCTTCTGCTCTCTCCAATACTGTATTGATGCACTTTAGAGTGCTTTTCAAGCTTCATCCAAGGCACAACTGACAAGCTTAAAAAAGGTTCCTATTTTCGAACAACGTCTGACTATTTGATATTATTAGTAACATAACAACCAAATAACAGACAGTCTAATTTAGAAACAACAACTTTGTACTTTGTTGCTAATCAAAAAATACTGCAAATAGCCTCTAGGATACACCAAAGTATTTTTTACTATCCATTACACACGATGAAACGTATTTGAAATATTTGGTGAGGAAAAATTATGTGAAATGCAAAAACAAAGTAAAGTCCCAAGGGAGATTATTGCAAGTAGGCATGAAAACTTTTTTGTCCTTTTCGGCATAAACAAGAGGGGCTAAAGCACGACTTATTCTCATGTTTACGACTTTCCCTTTTACTTTTTTTCTCGTAATTTTGAAAGGCTTTACACTACTTTACAGTCCAATTTCACGGATTCGTGATCTTATCGTCGACTCTTTGAGTTCCCACACTTCTTCTCTCAGATGTAAAGCTCTTGGTCAGATACTATTTAGGTGCTGATGCCCTTTTGGCCTGTTGATTTCTGCTCTTTGCTCTTCTCCTCTTCCTATCCCAGCGGTTACTGACACTTCTCTCATACAGAGGAAGCCCTCGTAGGAAGGCTGTAGAGTTGCAGATGAGAGAAAAAGAGTAGTACTGTAAATGACACAGACAGCGACACAGATAGAGAGAGATTTTAATTTCAATTAGCTTTGAATGAATGTTCAAAAGGGATCAGACAGTAATTCAATTTTACTGTTTGATGATAAAAAGCAGTTTTGTGATGATAGACTCAAGCTGCTCGCGCTTCTACATCTTTGTATTCTTGTTTTTCTTTCACAGCTTAGTCAAAAATGCATAACTTTTCAAAATTAATAGATTTTTCTTTGGTTTTCAAAATTCTTAGATTTTTCTAAAGTTTTCAAAAATTTTAAATTCTTAGATTTTGAGCTTTTCAAAATTCGTAGAATTTTTTTAGCTTTTCAGAATTCTTAGATTTTTCTTAGCTTTTCAAAATTCTTAGATTTTTCATATCTTTCTAAAATTTTAGACTTTCAAAATTCTTAGATTTTCAAACTTTTTAACCTTTGCTTGAAATGTTTCAATCTTTTTTGCTTACAATGAATGCTGTATTTGTCTGTATGTGTATGTACTCTATGTAGTTTTGGCAAATACAATGTTGTCAAACTCATAGTCAATAGGCTGAACGTCACAGATTTTGACACCTGTTGATGCCTTGGAAGATGTTTTGTCGCACTATCTACGCATGCATATATGAATACCTCTCCTCCCCCCATTAGCTGATAAAATAATTTAGTGTTGCTACAAATGAACGAGAGTAAGGAAATTGTTGGAAAAATGTATTTCGTGTAGTTTCCAATTTCTCCTAGAGATGTCCAAGGTCTCGTTGATGTTAAAGCAAAAGGCTTTCTATTTGAAAGTAGAAAGCGCCCTCTAAAGCAGACTTCCGGCAGCACTACTTTTCTTACCAAAAACTTCTTTGCTTTGTAATTGATCAAAGACACAAAAGAAAAACGATGCATCCGCACAAGACTTTGGTTATTGGATTTTTATATGCACAGAATTGCATTAAAAAAGAAAATCTGCTTTAGTGACAAAGATTGATCAGATTCTGGAAATCAATGATTTCAACTTTTTTTTTTCATCATGCATTGCATTGGGATTGCGTGCAAGTCTGCATTGGTTTTGTCCAGATGAGCAAAATGTCAAAAATTGTTGATTTTTTGCAAAGCTTTCTAAAATTGGATAATAATATAACTGTCCTCCAAAGCAATGAGAGAGACTTCCCTGCCTGTTTTTGTTGCGTAGACTTGCAATAAAGTACTTTTTTTTTTACCTGACAGGCGCGATGAATGCACTTCTAGTCCTCAATATTTTACGATTCTTTGGTGATAACTTTTGATTGGCACTGGTTTTGGCCAAGTTTTGTGCCAGTTGAAGAGTGGTATGCGACATGTCATGTTTCTGTTAAGTTTTGTACGTCAAATGGCTTTCTAATTTGCTCAATGGACTTTGCGCTATGAGAAGAAGAAAATAGAGTCCCTTGGGAAATCCTTCCATTTATATTTTACTCTTGGCTGCACATTTTGCAATAACTCGAAAAACTCATAATCTTTTTTAGCCCAAAATAGACTTTTCCTCCTATTTTTAGTAGTTTTGTAAGACTATTGTCCCAAGGGAAGTTAGAAAATGGAATTGCTTCCACTTTTCATAGTAACGAAAAGTCAAGGATTTACCTCTTGCATTGACTCTGACCTTGGGTTTCTCTTTTGATTTCAGAAGAGATAGATACAAAATCGATACATCAACTACAACTGTGTATTTTACATTGCGGTCTCGGTGTGGCCTTTTAAAATGGTAAAAAACTTTTCTTTATGTTAGTAGGCAATAAAACTTCCGCCATTTCAACTGCTTTTTAGCTCCCCTTGGCTCACAAAAAAAACTAGCTTTTCAAGAGATGCATCTTTGCAGGATTTTGCTACTCTTCCCTGAGAAATTCCATCTTCCAGTCAATTTTACTTGCAAATTGAACAGCAGGATGATTACCTCCCTGCTCTTCTTCAGTTAAAATGCAATTTCAAATTGACATGAAGAGTTTGCCTCCTCAAGAAAAAAATCGTAAAATTGCTGAAGTAATAAAAAATGTCACGTAGAATAAAAGTATTGAATTTCCATAACATTATGCGAGAAAAACGTCAAAAAAGCATAATAAGAAAGCCTTGTTTCATTTCCTTGACTAATTCAAAAACGTTGCTTCTCTGTCGAGTTAGAAGGATAGGTTTCATCCCTTGGGAGGGGATGTTGTTACGAGTTGAGTTGAAGCTTGTTCGCAAGCTTGTAATTTGACAATATCTGGTCTTATCAATGTTGTCACTACTATGATTGTAATCTTGATCTCCGCCATCTATTCCAAAAGGAGGACGTGGAGGACGATTGCTACTCATCTTGAGTTTTGATGCTCTTTTCAGCTCATGCACAGCGACAAAATCTCTTTGAAAGCCTTCCTTCCGAGAATTGCAATAGGTTAAAAGGACTCTTGGACTCTTCTGCATCATTTCATAACTGAATATGTTCCAAAGCTTTTAGAAAGCAGCTATAAAATCATGCAATGTATCCATCGTTTTTGTGACAACTGACAAAATATCAGTATGTTGAAAAAAAGTTTTCTTTTGGGAAAAGTTTTCCCATTGAAGTTTTTCGATCAAAAGAGAGCTTCAATCACTACTCCTCCCTTGGGACTTAAGGTCAAAAAGGGAGTTAATAGGACATGAATGATTCTATGTACTATTAAATACTACATTTTTTGCACTGTTCTTTTCTTCGTTTCCAAAGAGATTTTTGCAGTTGAGAGAACAAGAACAACCACCGCTGGCGGCAGAAAACGGGACGATTCGACCTTTGCGAAGGTCCTGTCGAAACTAAGGTACTACTACTACTTCTCGAGAACGAGTAGCCGAAAGAAGAGAAAGAAAGGAGGAGAGAAACTTCTGTTACAGTCGCGGCTTATTCAAGGGTAAAAACGGAACTTACTACACACAGGAAAAGACAATCATATGCTTCGAAAAGCCAGTAAAGTGAGCAAAGCAAGTTATTCCAAATAAGCAAAGAAGAAAGCAAAATTATTTTGTAAGAAAGTAAAAAACAAACCAACACATTTCGTTGTCTATCTACATAAGTAGGTAAACAATTTAATGGAACGTATACAGGGTGGGGACAAGATTGCCTTGTAAATTACTCTAAGTACTAAAATTGTCCCCCACCCTGTAATTTCAGGAATCAATCAACTACTAAGTACATAAGTACATAAAAGTACTTTAGAAAATCCTCCGCTTGATCTTATTTACGCTTTTTCCACAGTTAAGCATATTCCTTTTCTGGCCCTGGTGAATCAAAACCATCAGCTTATGTTCGTTGCATCAGGAAAGTGATATGTTTTCCAGAATGTGAAGCTCCGCTTTTTAAAAGTTTGGTGGATATTGAAAAAAAAATCTTATAATACTCCCTTGTCCGGATATTAGTGGTTCCTTCTCTTTTATCTTTCCAATGCCTAACTCTGTGATTATTTCGAGTGGAGCGACGAGGTTCGAGCGAAGCGAGAACTGAGTCGTGTAACGAGTATATAAAATGACCAAGTGGCGTCGGCTATTAGTCCAAATTTTGCCCATCTTGCACCTATAGTATCAGACCAATATTCAGGTTTTTCTTGGATATTTCTTGCCCATAAAGGGAGCAGAAATAGGGGATTTTAGGTACAAAAAATGTTCAAAAGAGTATTTCTACACCCAACTTCAACATTCCAAAGCTCACCTCACCTAACCACACAACTGGTATATTCCAAAGCTCACCTCTCCTAATTCACCCAACTTCAACATTCCAAAGCTCACTTATAACTACCTCACTGCAACAACGTATAAAAATAGTTTGTTTTAGAGACATTTAGAATGCAAATCATTGGCTCGATATTGAATTGCGAGCTTCGAGCCCTGAAAAGCTCGCAAAAAATGGCGCGAGCCGAGCCTAAAAAGCTCGTTGCACCTCTACTAAGTAGGTAAAATAAAAGTAAAGAATAAAATATTCTTTATTCTACTTGCTAAAACATTATTTTATCCGATAATTTCAAAATTTTCGGATAATGGATCCAGACAATCACATGCATCATAATATTTGCATAAATAATCCCAATCGTCTGTCTTCATGTCACAGCAATCGCCATGGTCAAAGAAGCATCCAGGATTGTTCATATCTGGATCGCAATAGCCATCGCTCATCCATCCTGGATTGGTTTCATACTTTGGACAGTCTAAGCCATGACATCCACAGTCGCCTTCATTGCAGTAGGCATCCCAATCATCACTAGTTTTCAAGCAACAATCTCCTCCATCATAGTAGCATTCAGGAATGTTGAAGCTTGGATCACAGTATCCATCTCTGTACCAAAGTGGATGAATCTCATATGCAGCACATTTTTTCATCGTTGTTGTGTTTGTTGTTGTTGTTGTTGTCATTGTTGTTGTCGTAGTGGTAGTAGTAGTAGTAGTTTGATCAACCAAAGGATCTAGGCATTGACATTTTGTTGGGTATAAATTACATTGGTAAGTATTCCCAACCTTGTTCCCACAACAGTCACCATAATCATAAAAGCAGCCTGGATTATTCATCAAAGGATAGCAATATCCATCACCAGCATCACCATTCCTATTTGGATATTCAGGACAATCAAATCCATGACATTCACAGTCACCACCATTGCAGTAAAGATCCCAAGTAGGTTTTTTCTTCAAGCAACAGTCACCACCATCAAATCCACACTCTGGAGTATTGAATAGTGGATCGCAAAAACCATCCCTAAACCAAGTGGGATGGTTTTCAAGTGGGATGCACTTCTTTGGTGGAGTTGTTGTTGTTGTGGTTGTGGTTGTGGTGCTTGCAGTTGTTGTTGTAGTTGTGGTCGTGGATGGAGTGGGTGGAGGTGCGCAAGCGCCTGGTGCCTCTGTGAACTTTCGCTATAAATATCTTTGAAAAAAATATCTCGTTTAAAATTCATTACCTGGCATGCACCACTGGTGCTTGACTCTGTTGTACAAAGCAATAAAGTCAGTTCTGCTGCAATCAGACCACCGGTCAACAACACCCCACTCATAGCTCATTATTCCTGTAAAATTGCATCCTCTTTGTAAGTGCTCTGGTTCATGATCATGAAACATTCCAAGATTATGACCAAGTTCATGCGACAAAAGCTAAAAGAATTACATAGTTATGTGGTGCACATTGATCAACTTTGTTTGGTAAAAAACTTACATAAACAGTGTTGAGAAACACAGTTTGTTTCTCTGACAGAGAGTGTCGTCTGCCTACATCAATCCTATTGCAAACATAACCAATCCACCCATACCCAGTGGAGTCTCCAGTATCGGGAGGAGGGTATGCCAGATAGGCTATCAAATCATTGCCTCCAATATGATCTTCAGTTAGGTAATAAAGTTCGGGTTCAATAAAATTTCTAGGAATGGCTTTCCAAGATCTTCCAGGAAAATGCTGAATCTCATTGACCTTAGGAGTACAAGAAATATATCTATTTAGGTGATTCATTGAATTATGTAAGCAAAAAGATTACCTGTAACTGAATCTTAGTTCCTAGTGTACTAGCACAGTATGCTGCTTGGACATGGGTCAAAAGCTGATAGATGTAATCTCTAGCTGCCTCTGAATCTGGAAATGATTCTAGAAACGTATCTTCGTAGGCAATTTTAAGGTCTAATAGATTAGTTTCTGGTACAGGATAGCAATCAGAAGGATTACCAGATGAACATTTTTTTACATACTCAACCATTTCAGGCAACTCATTGGAATTCAAGGCTTCATCATCTCCACCTCCTAGCTCAGAGATCACACCATGATTCTTCAATGATAATGGAGAAATGGCATGAACTTGACCGAGCTTATCCATGTGGTAGAGATTGGTGACAGTGTTGTGCTTAGAAGAAATAGTGAAATCCATTTCTTCACCAGCACATCCAGTGACTGCCACACAAGCTTGATCATCCTTTTCAAGGTGTCCCAAGTAGTGGCAATATTCTTTGGTGCTATTTTTCTGTAGTTTAGAACTATAGTGCTTGTGCAGAACCAGATTGTCTCGGTGACCATTGGGAAAAGTGACTTGTATTTCTGGGATGGATTTGGATGATCTATCCTGTTGTACCAGTATTTCTGGCACATCTGGAATGAAAATAACTTCATGATAGCATATTTGAAACATAAGATAGGAAATGAATCAAAGTTCTTACCAGAAATATGAGGCTTTCCTAGAGCCACTGCTGCGAGGTTTAGTAATCCAAAAACAAAGAATCTTGTTGTTCCCTTCATGCTTTCAATTTTTCTGAGACACTTGGATTTTTCATGCATCTTTTATACTCTCTTTTATCCTCATTATCTATTGTTGAAACTGCGCAATTGACAAATTTGGGACACCTTTCAAGCCATTATCCCATTATCGTCATGTTTTTGACATTAATGCATTTTGAGCAAGTGTGAAGCTTCCTCATGATTCATCTCAATTTTCCCTTTTTTTAAAAAAAAATATTTCATCCATGTTATCTTCATCAGCAAACTTGATTTTTTTCGTTGATATCATAGTCAGCATCTTGGCATAGTTACTACATACATTGTTTTCAGACAGAACTTGTTCTTGATCTCGACACACAAAGTTTAGGAAAACATGGAAGAGTCAAAAAAAGACAACGACAATTCAAAAATCCTCCGAATCAACTTTGATTTCATCTTGGACTCCAACAAACATCCAACCCCAGAAAAGTCATGCCAAGACCTTATGACTATTGGAAACCTCCGGATTGAATATTGCATTGAAAAGAAGCCTAAATCGAATAGAAGCCTTCGAATTTTCGAACTAGCAGATAAGCCGATCAATATTGATGAACTCCTCCAGCGGTAAGTTCGCTTTGCACTTCTGTTCCACTCGAATTTCCAAAGTTGACAAATGCGCAGCCTTCCAACTTTGGACCCCTACGTATTTTATTTTTGACACACCTTGTAGAACGTTTCTTGTTTTGTTTCATTCCCCTCATCTCGTTGCTTTTTTTTTTTTTGAGGTTGTTAGTAGTAACATAACTTATTAAGTGTGACATTTTTCAAGCCTTCCGACATTTGTCATGAGAGAAATGTCAAGCTTTAGAAGCGCCATCTATGTATTATGCTAATGCAATAGGATTCCATTCAATCAGCGGAAAAACCACAAAGAAAATCTGAATTCCAATTCATCCGATTTGACATTGAAACTTACGTGTTTTTGCACTATAGTACTCAATCTGCGCACGATTTTTCACTTTTTTTTTTTACAGACAATAGCAGGTGCTACGAAGGTGCATTTTTAGCACCCAAGCTTTGCCAAGGATAGTCATGAACTGATTGACCAGCTAAATAGATTGATTGACTGGGGTAATATACCAGAAATTTGAATATCAGCAGTTTTTGGCTAATTCTTTTTCAGAGAAGAGACTGAAAGTGAATTTCAGTGCTGACCGCGAGCATGCTTGGTTCCTTTTTTAGCTCCACTCGAAGTTCCAAAATTTGGTTTGCGGAGCCATGCAACTTTGGACACCTAAGGTTTTTTTTTATGACGAGATTTTCCTTTTGCTTCATTCGAATATCCAAAGTTGGCAAATGCGTAGCCTTCCAACTTTGGACCCCTATTTCAACATTCCAAAGTTCACTTCACCTAACTCACTCAACTTGTATATTCTAAAGCTCACCTCACCTAACTCACCCAACTTCAAATTCCTCTTTCGCTCCACTCGAATCTCCAAAGTTTGCTTGGCATCACCATCAAACTTTGGACACCTATACGATTTATTTATTAAAGTTTCTTCTATATTGATGCAAAAGCTTGTCTCCAATCCCTGTAGAAAATTGCATGTTTTCCTTTGAGAACACGACAGCTATCCGATAAAAATATCATCTTCATCTATCGATTAAAAGATACTTTAGACTTCATAGCAGCATGGCATCAGGTTCCTGAATCCGAAATTTTTTCCATATTTTGATTTCAGCACTTGTATTAATCCTCCTCAGCAGAGGTTCTCGGTCCCTTTTGTTTTGTAAGGTAAACGTAGAAGCGGTGGCGGCAGTAGCAAGATGGAGCGATGGCGCATCACAGTGGCGAACCTCTGACATTCTTTTCTCTCTCTCCTTAATTATCTTTTAATAGAGGTACCTATCAGATAACTTTCGCTGCTGCTGTTGCCCACAAAAAAGGAAGCCTTTCGGACACTTCGATGTCAACCCTTCTTTTTTCTACGCTTTGCATTTTTCATGCAGTTTTGCAGATGTTGCGCGCACACTTCCTCTCCTCCTAAAATCCGTCCTAAAGTATCTGTAAATCCTGAAACATTATTAATTTATCCGAACTTCAATCATGCAATCAAAGAGGTAGTAAACATGGTTATTTGTTCAATTCTAAGCTGATGAAAACACTATGAGAAATTGTTTTGTGGTACACACTTTTGTTTTGTAACGAGATTTGGCATCCAACCTTCTTTCAACTAAGGCACAAAAATGTAAAAAAATGGTGATACTAATTATAAAAAACTTGGGTAATTTGAATTTCCCCCACATTTTTGGTCTTTTGTTCATTTGTCAATTTGTAATATCCCGCACTTTTTGACAAATAAACAAAAACCCAAAAAGCATGGGAATTTCAAATTACCCAAATTTTGATAATTTGTATCACCATTTCTTACATTGTTTCTGCTTTATATGATAGCGAAGCTAGTATCAGTTGTCATTTTGTATTTGTTTCACACTATGGAACAAAGTGTGGAAGTATGGGACTAAAAAACGAAGTACTATCTCTTCACTTTGGAAAAACCTGATCCATCTGGTATTATACTGCTGTACTTTTAGTCTCTAGAAAGGAGGAAAAACGGATGCACCACCGGACGGTGGACACTGCCAAAGCAATATGTCCTAAGTTCTTACCTAAAAAGAGGAAAATGAACTGTAAGGATTTATCATTCCAAGTATTTTTCCGCGTCAATCATATCTATCTCTAAGCAGCTTTTATAGATTAAGTAGTAAACTGATTTCCGAAAATGTCCGCTAGACGTCAGGCAAATCTGTAGAGAGAAGCTTTCTAGGCGCCCTCTATTGCCTTCAAAGTAGACTAATTGATAAGGCCTACAAACAATTACCCTGCATGTGGCCAGGATCCTGCAGCAGTTGTGGTGTAACATCTTCGCCTTATTGCTCCAGATGGAGGGGAGGAAATGATGTTACCTCCATTGTTGATATGGTAATGTGGATAATGTGGTTGCAACCATCTTGATTTATTAGGCTTTCTAATACTGACAGAACTTGAACGAGGATGAGTAGTAGTTGTCTCCTTGTTCATCTTTCAGATACGTAAGTGGAAGCCTTTTACTGGATATTCCAATACCTTTTACAATGTTTATTTAGCAAAATGGGGATTGTTTTGCAAAAAATACTGCCTCTTCTGACAGAGACTAAAAGGGGGGATGAATAGGAAAATCCCTTGGGAGTGAAATTTTGAGCCCTAAACATGCTTCTTTTTTCAAAATTGCGAAGTTTCTAAACTAAACAAAATCACAGTGGTTGAACATCACTCAAAAAGTCTCATTTTACAACATTGTGAGCGAGCGTAGCTATGTTTTTGCCTTCAAAATAAAGATTTGAACAGTACAATAAGTAGTTGCAATATTGACACTTTTTGGGGGCGAAATTTTAAATATTTGAAATGCTACATTTTTGGAGATTTGATTTTCAAACACTCTGTGAAAATAAGAGATAAAGTACATCATTCCATACATATTTTACAACTGTCACCTTGACTTGTGAGACTAACGTTCTAAGAATTGCGCAAGTGTTATTGAAGAAAAGGAAAAATGTGCTTAGGAATTCCTTGTTAAAAAGTCTTCGGCGGCTTTTTCACTTTATATTCACGACAAGGTAGTAGTAATTTCGTGGCTGGTTGTTTGCATTGTAAGATTGGTGTTTTCGCCTCTTTTTTTTTTGTACGAGAAGGAGAATGAATAGAAGCCAATAATTGAATTGCCAGATCCCTTACCAACAGGCCTCGGGAAAGAGTATGAAAGGTTGTACATTGTATTTTGATTGTTCTACTCAAGCAGAACGAAAAGGCCTAATTTACATGGGAATAAAGACCTGACAAATGATGCTTTGCTGAATACATTTTCGTTTTGGTAAGTGATTAATAGTGTTTCTGAATTAGAAAGTCTTCTCTAGGTTTTGAGGGGAGCTGAGAAGATAGACCTGATAAACCTCCTGTCACAATCAGACAATAATAATCTACCACAATCCCATTATAAGCTATGGTGCCAAATTGCAAAAAGAAAAGTTTCGTAATCTTAGAATACAGATACCTACATAACTTTTAAAAAGTAATACATATACGTAAGTATTTCTAAAAGATACTTTTGGGCTTGAAGGAAAAGATAATTTGTATTAGCTACACTTTGAAAATTGTAAGAAAGGTATTGGAATTGGTCCAGAATATTACACTGATTGGTTGTAAATTGGAGTAAGTACCAGAACTTCACACTGTACCTAGTACACGTTCTCACACACGACTACAGAAGACTCTCCTTAGCACAACTGCCCGAGATACCGAAGAGTACTGAAGAGAGACGCGCCTCAGATACTACATGTCTGTCCCAGCTAAGATAAGACATTGGAAGTAGCCTTAGCTTACCTTTAAATACCTTCAAGTTTTCAACCACCTATGCAAGTCCCCTTACACTTCTTCCATTCAAATACTGATTTGTGAAGTGATCAACGAAAACTCATTTGAAAGCCTTTGAATCATTGATCAGTAACTTCCGATGGCAGGGGGCATTTCAGTGGGATTGATTAGTCATATTCAATGATTCATAAATCGGTCATTGGGGACTTTGGGGTTGTCTTAATATTTCCCTGTCTTTGTTATGCAACATTTGTAGTCTGTATCTATGCGCATTTACTATGCGCCCTCTGAATTCGGATTAGATGACCAAAGGAAGGAAGAAGATCTCCTCTCTACTGTGAAATTCAATTTGCTTTTGACATTGGACTTGACTTGAGTGTTATGTTGACATCCTAACTCAAAAAAAAATTGGAAATCGGAAAGGAATTCGTGAGCTTTTGAAGTAGCAGCAGAAATGCGTAGATTTTATCCAAAGTTTTGTTGATAAATAGTTGGCGGACTTTGGCCAAAAAACTAGATCAATTTATGTCAATGTCAGAACAATCTGGTTAGATCATAAAAAAAGTCATGTAAACAGTTTGAAAGAAAAACTCTCTCAAAGAACAATTTTCTATGCTAGTTTTTAGAGTCTAAAAATGCCTGAGTAGAAGCAAACTTTTTTAATTTATTACTAGGGTACAAACTACAACAGGGGTAGATAGAAACATCTTAGAGAAAATACTTCAGGTGTCCATCAATCTATTGGTGGAGCTCCATCCATTAGCCTAAGCAGATGGCAACAACAAAACACTTGGAAAATTAATGGTAAAATGAATGGGTTCTACTGGGTCAGTTCATTATCTCAACATGAAAGAATGTAATTGGAGACCAGGTGAACAAACACTCCAGATCCCCAAAGTTTATGTAGTACTGGGAAACCTTTACAAATCCCAGCATAGTAAAGCATACATAGTACATACTCTGTCTCTAACCATAAGCATAATTACAATCTTAAAAATGAATTGTATGTATTTGTAATCTTTGATTTAAAAAACAGCATAGTTTAAAAAAAATAGCTTTGTATATATATTTAATGAAATAGAAAAAAAAACCCATTATTTCGACTCAAGAGTCTAAGATAGAGGGCGCTAATAGTTGGTGAAAGCATTGCTGCATGTAAGGCAACAGAGACCTCTACAGGAGGATATTGGCAACATAAGTGATGAGTTCTTTTGGTTGTGTGCTTAGGCCTTAGACCTTCAGGCCATTTGCAGCGGCAGGTCTTTTAGACAGCAAAAATCAATCACATTTTCTCTTTTGCTTGGCAAAGAAGAAGCCTTGAAAGTCATTTCTACTACAGTATTTTCCTTTGATAGTACAATCAAGGTACAGCTTTGGCTTCATGTAAAGGAACTGTATATGTATGGAAATCAGAGAAGTATGTAGTCCTGAATAGAGAGCAGATTTTTATCACATTTTGTCTGAAGAAAGAGGATGAGTCTTTCTTTGCCTTAATCCACAAATCCCACATTCCCAGATGGATGACATTCATTTGAGCCATTTCTTCAAGAATGTTCCATTTTGTGAAAAGAATATGGTTAGTTGAAGCTTGGTTCAACTAGGAAGTAGTGATCCTAGAGTCAAAATCCCTCTTCTTTATCACCACTTCTGCTTTCTTTGAAGCAATCCTTAGCACCTGTCAGAACTGCTCAATGATGTCGAAAGTAATAGATGGGCTGCATTTTTTTTATTTTTCCCTCTCTCTCCTCCTTCTTCTTTACAAAGCCAATGAAAGACCTTAATCTGAAAAAGTTTGGACCCAAGTAACTTTGATACAAACTTTCAGATGTCATGCTTAGTTTGCTAACATATTGTGAAAAGCTACTTTTTTGTTCAAAGACTGAATCTATGAAGTGCATTTCTTCTTTTATAAAAGAGTCCAACAAACGTTCCAATTAGCTAAAGAAAAGAAAAAAACGACATCTAACGTTACTTTCCAGTTTTCCTCTCCATTGACTTTTATTTCTTCCAAAGGGAAAGAAAAATGGCTGAGCCGGTGAGCTGACACTTTTAATGCAGTGTCTTGACTCTTGTTACTGAGCCACTTTTGAGAGATTCTCACAATTTGGTTTTGGTTACACGACTTACCCACAAAACCACGAGTGTCTTCTTCTAGTTTTGGTAGGCAGTAAGACTAATGGAAGTTGCAAATAAGTTTGTCGGTGGCTGCCATTGCCTGGAGTGGCACTACCGGTATCCACCTCACTTTCACAGCCTAGTGAACTAGATGCTTGCTGGGGGAAATCTTCTTCTAGGGGAAATGACAAGCTAGAAGCTTTATTTTCACTGTTTGGAATAGTAATTCCGTTACACTGGCCTAAATCATCACTGGGAGCCTCACTCATCCTCCTGCTCTCCTCCTTTCAGTCTTCTTTTTCCTCAACCATGAAAATCATGCTTTGTTCAGCAAATCATAAGAAGATTAAGAACTCATTCAGGAGCAGCCAAAAAAAGGTAAAGTTATGTGTCTACAAGGAACAATTTGACAATTTATTGCCTTCTCCACAGTAGCTGAGTTATGAGTTAACTCAAAAAGAGTTGGCAAGATCAGTAAAGAGCTTCAATAAATCTTGATAGTTACACTACACAAAACTAAGCCCCATCTATGAGGAAGTGTTTTCTTAGACTAGCACCTCTACATCAGTAGTCACTACTTTATGATCCTTGCATCTCTCACACACCCAAAATATTGATGGGGGAAGCTAGAACCAGTTTTATGGTGGTAGCTGGCTACTGGCTAGTCGAGCGCATACTTCATCATCATTATCGCCAAATGCCAAGAATCTCAAATCTTCCCAACACCGCCCACTCAGTCAGTAACTCTGGTACTTGGTAGTGCTAGAAAAAAACAGTGGATGATTCTCTGACTTCTGATGGCATGTCAAAACTACTTGACAGGCTGAACAAAAGGCAAAGTCATCACATCATCTCTTATTTTCCAGCATTGACCTAATCTGAGATTTGCTCATCCCTTTTAAAAGCAAATATTTGTAGAAGAGGGAGTTGTATTTGAGTTTCAAAGTTGCAACATACATATTGTATAAAAGAAATCATGCCATGCCAATTAGACCAAGTCTATTTTTGCCAGGAAGGCAAAAGTTTCCTTGCAAGACATGTAAAAAAGGCAGTCAGGAATGTTCTAATTGTTCTTTAAGCTTTTTTTACACAATAGGAATGTTCACGTTCAGTTCACTGACTATTTTCCCTTACAATCTACCTAAAAAGAAATGTTGCAGATGTTTTTTCTTCTTCTTTTCAAAAGCATGATTTTCACTATTACCATTTAGGTCTAATTTTGAAAAATCACTGTTGATGCAGCAACACTCCTTTTGCACTAAAAATGAAAATTCTTGATGATGTGACTGCTCACACAAAACAAGACGCACTGAGCACAGCTGTAGCAGCTTCAATTTTTGGCTCATCATCATGAGTCTTGCGACTCTCGGAAAGAACGCTCGGCATGTCAAAATCCCTACTACACTGATGCTGCTATTCTACTACTGCTCAAAAGTGTCACAACAATACTCAACAAGAAACCCATTCTCCTCTAGACTTTCAGATTGAAATGGATACCAGAGAAAGAAGAAAAGAGACTGTCAACAGAATTCCAAAACTTCTTTCTTCTCGATAACAGTTTTCTTTTATGAGATAGATTAGATTTCAGCAACCCTTTTCCCAACTTTCTTGTCTTTCCATACATGTGCTTGTCAGTGTGATTGAAGGGGAAGGATATAAACCTGCACACCCAATTTGCACTTTTCTTTAACTTTAGTTGGAAAGGAAAGTGAGGATAAAATGCGTTTTCCGCATCATTTTTACCTAGGTGTAATTTTAGCCAAAAAAGGGGAGACCTTGGAGACAAAAGTTGACATAAAAGTCAAGGACAAACGTTAAAACAACGCAACTCTAAAAGAATTTCCAAAACAAAAGTTCTTTACCCACCCAAGTAACTAAAGTATGTATAAACTAGAAGTAGACACATGAATTCCATCCCGAATTTGCATAATAAGTAAGCCTTCTGCCCACTCTACGCATACACCTTCTTCTCTTATAAACGCCATCTAACCAAACTTGGCAGCGGCAAAGTAGATGGAGACGTTAGATTAAGAAACTTTGAAGCGTTAATTGTCTTCTTGGGAAACACTTTGGTTAAGTGCTATAGATAGTTTCTCTGAAGGTTCAGTTCGACTAATGAACATGGGGACCTCCTAGTGCACTTTTCAACTGAGGCTAATCATAAAAACCTTTTGTTATCTTATACAGACATGTCAACTCTGTCTTTATGTTAATAATTCATCTTCAAATGTGGAAATAATGCTTTCATAATATTTATGCTGTAAAAGAAAGCATTAATATTGGTAATCCATGCAATTTTCATTGTTTGATCAAGTGCAAGTTCTTCTTCTTCATATGATTGCAGTTTCTTAGTACAATTTTGTAAGCACCATCTATGAGACATAAAATGGCAAAAGCTACTAAAATGATGGGATAGCTAAAGTAGTCAAATGGAATTGTCTTCCCATTCATCTCAAGAGAAAGACTTTCATCATCAAACAACTTTTTCAAGTACAAGATTATTCATTTGTATTCGATACATTTATAGTATTTTATGTAGGATGTACTACATCATATGGAATCAAAAGAAGCGACTACTCATCTTATTTTTAGTGCTTTGCGCGCGAAAAGATATACAACTGAAGCAAGCTCAAGCTTCTTTAGCAGCGAGAAAGCATGTGATACTATCTGATGGACTACTTACTTCTCGTCTTGTATCTTACATCTATCTTACATATATACTGAGAGTAGAAATGTAGAATACGTACTGGAATTTGCGGGTTCTTTTCTTTCAAATTATTCCATTTGAAAACAGAAAGAATTTGAATTATGATTTTCTATCCACACATAAAGTTGAAAATTGGCTTTAGGTGGGAAAGTTTTCTCATCTTTTCAACAATGGAATTGTACATACTTCTTCACTGCCCTTCCAGACTACTATTTTTGCACGAAAATTCAAACATTTCAAAATAAAAAATTGTACATTCCTAAAGTGTATTCTTCATCTACAAACACATAAATTTTTCTGACTTTTTATTTTTATTTTTTTGGGACACTAGAGACCTTTGCACAGGTATGTTATGGGTGTTCTTACCCGCAGATCCATGAATGTCTCCGTCTTGGCACTGCAAATGGAACTTGTAAGTATCCGCAAGCGCCATTTTCGGCCATGGCTTTTTCTATATTTTCTACTGTGGCTTGAGTGGGCACTGCAATATCTGGCATGAGAAACATAGGCCCCACCACTGCTTTAGGCGTCAATTGGAGGTCCTCATCATCATCAGCTGATTTTCTTCGTTCACACGATCGTGAAATGTCATCGTCAGCCCAAACCTGAATGGCTGGAGGCATGTGAGATACATCCTCTGCTGAGGGCTTTGCCTTTGCCATCATCATCACCTCTTTGCTGTAATTGTGGCTAGAACGGCGTCTTTTGTGTAAGAAATGGTCCTCAAAAGCCAACTTTTTCAACTCTGTACTCATTTTGGCTTTAAGTAGGAGAGTAGGCAGTAGACTACACTTTGTCAAGGGAGCTTCAAAGACACCGCAGCAAATAACACAAAGCTCTAGCTCCTATAAGTTTCAGACAAGGCTTCACAGAGAGCAAATAACAGAAAAGTCTTGACAAAAAAAACTATTATTGAAATCTAGAGTATCTTTTTCCATTATCTGTTATAAGGCGTTGTTGCTCAGTCGTCATTTATGTTTACCTTTTCTGCTGCTAGAGGGCGCCACTTTCTTGTAGTGCAAAATCATTAGTCATCAAAACAAAAATTGCATTACCTGTTAGTAATAAGAATAGGTGAATTTTGATCCCTCTAGCGGCAAAAATTCGAACTGAAAATGACTGAGCAGCAAAAACTATAGAATATCCTTCAGAACTCTTACTGTACTAATATCTACTAGATAAATGAGACTCATAAGCACTAAATCTAAATATCATATGACGGACAACAGGAGTCTAAAGAAATTTTCTAGGTCATATCACTTTGGTACACATGCTACTTTTGCATGAGTAATTTTTTTAGAAGTAGAGATGCAACAATGATTTTTCAAAGTCTTTTAGGTTACTTTAGAAAGTCCTAATAAAGAAATGGAAAGCCTTCTCTCCTGTTGATAGCATGAATGACGTAAGACTTTGCTGATAGAACCAGGGCAGCATTAGGATTATAGCGTTAACCCAAGAACTTTTGGCCGTGAAAGCCCATCATTCACTTTGGATCTGGTCAACTGTCAGGAAATCTTAAAGCAAACTTTCATTTTCACTCATTTTCTTTTCTGAACCCCTTTTTTGCCCAAGAAAATGATAATTTTTCACAACCTCCTTAGCAATTTTTCATTTGAAAATACACTACTTTTTTGTTGAATTCAGCTTGAGTGACTCTGTCCTCCACCCTTCAAGATATTTTCGTGAGAAAAGCTTAAAAAAGGAGAGAAAATGCCGCCCAAGAGACTTCCTGAAAAGTGAAAACCCTTTAGAAAAGGAAAAACTTTTGGGATATTTCTAGAGTATTTTTGAATTGGAGGAGAGAAAAAAGGCCAAAGATTGGAAGTGCTGATTACTTTGACTTCCTGTTAGTACTCTCACTGTTCTGCTGGCTAAGATATGCATCTGGAGTGCCATTCTCTTGTCCCATAAAATGGGACACAAGAAATCGAAGGGAAATTGTGTTCTCAAGGAAAAGACCCCAGAATAACGTTTTAACGAATATTTGAACGTCATTAAAAGTATCGTATTCACTACGACCTTTAAAAATTGTTTCATCAAGTTACAACTCACTTCATGCAGATTCATTCATTCATTAACTAAGTCTGAAAATACACACTACACAGCAGTATTTTTGATACATCAAGACTGTTGCTCTATAGACAATCATACGTGTGCAAGACTAAGGGAGGGTCCAGACTATCCCCCCTGTCGGCCAAAATTTCGGGTTTATCCCCCCCCCTCTTAAAAACCAAGGCAATAAACCTATCCAC